>JAWNKX010000121.1:0-188163 GCA_035041755.1 Cacoxenus indagator | reverse complement strand
GAGTGGGCTCCCCAAAGAGTATTCATTCATATAGAGGTTACATTTCTCTCAAAAGCTTTTTGAGCTTTTTTCAAATAAGTAGAAGCTATAAGAATATGTTACTTTTCTACTATTAACATCGAAGTAGCAGCGCCAAAACCAATACAAGTGTGTGGTGGGAATTGCAATAACAAAAATCATGTTCCTCATTCATTCATTAAAAAATCGCGGCAAACCAATACATGTTCTTTTTCGCTATCATTCCCACAACAATATCAATACAATCAAAATACAAATGGGTGACGGCAATCAAAACAAACAAAACAAAGGTGATACACAGAAATTCTTTTTCATGCTAATTCGCGCCAAATACACAAAATTAAGCAAGACACAGTTCGACGGAGAACAGCACTTGCTTCGATTTCGCAACAGGCACCCGTATTTAAATTTCTGGTTGCCTGGTTACTTTGAGCTGCAATACAGTGTTTTCGTATAATAAAAGAAAGAACTCCATCATAAAAATTTGTTGTTTACATCTATTCTTGCCAACTAAATGTATAATACGCGTAAAGAATAGCATATTAATGAATAAGACAAAGAACGATAATTTCAAAGGGGTCAAGTCAGTCAATAAAAAATGGGTGCGTTAGCAGAATGACGTTGCTAAACAGCGGCTGCGCTGCTACTTCGATGTTAATAGCAGAGAAGTAATATATTCGCATAGGTTCTATTTATTTGAAATAAGCTCAAAAAGCTTTTGAATGAAATGTAACCTCTATATAAATGAATACTCTTTGTGCAAGTTCGTCAAGTAGCTTCAGCGTGAGTGAGTACTACAGATGACAGAGAGAGTGAGATTCAATGAAACAGGAAACGTTAAATATTTGGTCATGTTTCAATACTATTTATTATTATTATTATTAATTTTTAATTGTAGCTTAGAATACAATAATTTTATAGCCAGAGCAATTAAGGCTTTCAGGCTCGCTTTTTTTTTATACATATGTAAAGGCTTATACTAATATCCAAAATATAGGTCATGCCATAATAAAGCTGTTACTTCCGTTTGTCGAATATGTTAGCACATAGTACTATTACAACTTAAGACAGTACAAAGCGTAAGCGCTGAAGCGCTTTAAATGGAACAGTGTTGTCTAAGTAACGGGTAATATTTTCCTTGAGCGTATTGTATGTGGTATTTTGCACAATCGCCAGGCAATTACAAAAACAAGAAGTCAAAGAAAGGGAGAACACAAAGTATGCGACATTGCATTATTTATTTTAGTGAAACTTCCTATTGCGTGCGCAGTAAAGGTCCGAAGAAAGGGAACAAAAAAAAAACAAAAACAAAGGCAGCGAAACAGAAAAGAACAACAACAAGCAGCAAATGTTTCATAGATATTTGTTAAAAACGAAATCAAAACGACGGCGCTTCGCCATGCGCTGCCCACCATGCGACAAAGTTCACAAACCTAACGTATGCTTTGATCCTTTAGCTATCGAGTGGTATAATTAAATTTGGGCTATGTATGCTAGATATGTAGCTATAACACCAAACTGCCTGAGACTTTTTTGTTGTCAACAGTTTATTTGAACATCCATCCCATATAAAAACAAAGGCGCTTTCATTCAAAACAAATTTCACACGATTTTTAAAGTATGTTTTGAATGATCTGAACAGAGCTGCACTAAGCGATGATCCACTTGTGGCAATCATTTCTGTCAAGTAGCGCTCAAACGAAGCAATGTGAATAAAAAAAAAAAAATAAATAAATAAATAAAAAAAAAATTGCAATAATAATAAAACTAATAACGTTGATGACTTCGACGAATCTGAATTAAACATTTCCATTGCGCGAGTGCGACTCTTTTCTTTCATTTCATCTCCAAGTACATTTTCTTATTATTTATATATACATATGTACACCTATATGATAGAGCATGTCTATGTTGTGTATAAGCTTCGTTGATGAAAAGCGCACTCGTCTCAATTACAGTGAAGGAGCAACAACAACGGCACAAATTCGTGCTTTTGAGCACATACAATGCAAATTCATTGAATTAATTCAATTTGCCTTTCATCCAGCTACTTGGAGCGCTTTTTATCATTATCATCAGCATCATTATCAACAAGAATTGATATGTATAAAGTAGAGTATAAGAAAAATAAAATCGAATAACCATTTTAACGCAAGAATGGTTGCGGCGTTATGCAACACTAAAGCGTCCTTTCTTCTAAAGAAAGTGTGTTCTGTCCGCCTAGACACTCGCCTAGACACAACAACGCAAGCAAAGACGACGCCGACGCCTGAAATAGACGAGACGAAGAAGATTGATGAAGTATTTCAACTCCTTACGAATACCTGCCAAAGTTGTGAAGAAGAAGTATAATTTTTATTGTCATACTATTAAAGAAACGAGTCGACCTCGGTAGCCTAGAGGTTAGTGCGTTAGATTACCAGCCAGAGGTCATGGGTACGACTTCCACTCACTCCGGGCATGGTCCTTGCACTGTCTCCAACCGTTCCTTTCCCATTTCCCCTCACTTTTCTCTCCTTTATAATTAATTAATTAATGATTTAATGAATTAATAATAATAAATTCAATTAATAATTAATTAATAAAACATCACATGTTGGCGGACGCCACCTACCGTCAATGGCACCATAACTCGACAATATGGCCCAACGAAAAACATTTGGTCATGTTGTAGAGTAAGGGTGACCATTAAAAAATAATAAAAAGGGGAGGCCTTTGTCTACCAAACCACAGATGGCGCCACATTGGCTGTACACGGCAGCAACAGGCCAATCACCTGCTCTGCCCTAAAAACCATGTATCACGGTAAATAGACTGGCGGCGGTCTTCATTAATGAAACCACCACAATCTCGATTGATGAGACTTGTGGGAGGACCTATGCTCCCTGGTGGAGTAATGAAAGAATAATAAAAAATAAAATAAACGAAAGGAAAACATGTGGTTGTGTAAGGTAAGTACTAGAGTACATGTCTAACTTTTGAGTGCACATAGTATATGGTTTATATGGACGTTTCTGTGTGCATTTATTTTATTTATTCATTCATTTTATTTGACCTATTCAAATTATCTATGCCACGCTGTGCTGGGTAATGTACTTGATCCAATCGAAAGAAATCCAAGCCAAGCAGACCCCACTAATCTACAAATCAAAAGCAACTCAAATTAACGAAGACAATGACTACGCCGACGTTAACGTCGACGTCGACGCCAACGTAGACATCGGTTGTCAATGCTTTGACGCTAACGATAACATTAATAGTTAGCAATAGAGTGCTCATTCTCATTTGTTTCGTTTCTAAAGGTCCTATGAAAGTTGTACTGAGTTTTTATTGCTTAAAACTAAAGTGCTACGCAAACATAATCGAATACTCTATCTATTTCATATAGCTTTTGTAGATTATGCAACAATTAATGCAATCATCTGTTTCAACCTAATATACAAAAATTCGATGCTTCGCTCAAACGACTTCTCTCTCAGTAGCAACACATGCACTTGTTGTTGTTGTTTTGACAGCATATCAGTTTTGTTTTCGTTCCTCTGCTTCAATTAAACGATTGCGCTCTCTGCATAAGGCACTTGTTGTTGTTTTCATAGCTAACGACTTCCTTTTCATTTCACAACTTTGGCTCAACGCTCGTATCCTACTCGTATAACGATGATGCAATGACGCGATGACGCGCATGTAAAATTGCACTCTACCGAAACCAAAGATGTTTTACATCAAAAACCATAACCACCAATTGCAGCTACTTTTTACAGAAATTGGTCATCTGTGTGAAAAAGGGTATTTTTTTTATTCTTGAAAATTGTTGAAATTTGTATACTTAAAACTAGAAGATTTCGGAAAAAACAAATACCAGCAGCGCAACCGTGTGTATTTTGACTATCTACTGAAAAAATTTCATGACGTTGGCTCAAACCTATTTCGAAAAAATGACAAAATTATAATGCTTTCACCCCTGTACTTTTGGTTTTTTTCTGAGGCTTCTAATTTTTTTTTTTATAAATTTCGCTGGAACATTAACCCTTAAGCGTCCACTATGCGTTAAGAAATATTATATTACATAAATTCTTACATAATCTACAAAAAACTATATGAAATAGATAGAGTATTTAATTTTTTCTTTTTAAATAAGCAATAAAAACTCACATTCAAAGGGTACACTATGAAACGGAAAAACTGAGATGGAACACTCGATTGCTAACTTCACGCACGTTTGATTGAAGCTGAAGCAGAAGCTCAAGCAAAAGCACCATTTCAGCTGTAAGGAATGATGTTTAACTGCCGTTCTCTGCTCTACTCAGCTCTTCTTCTTATTTTCGGTCTGGTTGTTATTGTTCTTGTTGCCAGCCATTCACAGCAGCCGCATGAGCAGCATCACTATAAACAAAACAAAAATATTAAAAAACAAAAACAAATACATCACCACCACCATCATCAGCAACTGAGATTTTTTTTACATGATTTAATTTACATGATCACATTATCGTCCATTGTATTATAATCAGCATCAAAATCAAAATCAACAATAAGAAAAACAACAAATGTGTTGAATTTTTCTTCTTTGTTGTGTTCAACGCTCTGCGATGAACTGCACTGCCACACACCGTACACCATTCAGTGTTGCCATCTTCGTTATCAACGCTTTGGTTTGGAGTGTTTCGGCAATGTTGCTGATGCTGACTCTGCTCTTGTTGCTATTGCTGTTGATTTTGTTTTTGTTATTGTTGTGATTGTGGTTGTTGTCGCTCGTCTCTATTGTTGTCATTGTTATTAGTTGTTGTTGTTGTTGTTTCTGTTGTTATTGTCGATCTAATCGTTTATCGTCGTGAGTTCAGCGGTTGGCGCTTCCCAAAGTACTGATGCCGCCGCCGTTGGCGAAGTCGCTGCGAATTGGTTCCATTGCTGTAATATGTTCGGGGTGCGGGTGGATTTTACTTGCTGTTGCGTTGTGATCTCATAAGGTGGGCTTGCTGTGGTGTGTTGGGTTGTGTTGTGTTGTGCTTGATGTTTTTTTTTTTTTTGGTTTATTGTTGCTCTGTTGAAAAGTGAACGGTGGGGTGGCGCGGGATTTGGGTACACGACAAAAACAACAATAATGACAATAATAAAAATATTCTAAAAAAACTGAGTCGTTGCTACTTTTTTTTTTTCTTTTTCTAAAACGGTTGCTGTTGTTTTCGCTGCTAAACAATGCACAGCTTTTTTTTACTGCTTTGTTGTTGCTGTTGCTATTGTTGGTGTTCTTGTTGCTGCTGCTATTTGGTTGCGCGCTGCCCAGTTTTAAAGTACAAGCCGCGACATTAGCACACGCCGAGAGTAAAAACGGATGCTAAAAATATAATTAGGAATTATTTAAACTTCCAAACGGATAATAAAAAATATAAATAAAAGAAATAACTAATAAAATATGAAATAAGTAAAAATATTTTATTAATTTGATTTAATCTAAATTAAAAAAAAAAAACAATTAATGTTCATAATAAAAAAAACTAAATCCTTAGAAGAAATCAAATCATTTAAAAAATAACAAAAAGTCGCCAATAAATTATAAAAAGTTAAATAAATTAACTAAATTAATTTTTTTTCTGATAAAACTTGAGCTGAGCGCATAGAAACGATGTGTAGCATATACATTTTTTAATTATTAATTAATTAAAAAACGTGATATTATTTTTTATTATTTGTGTGTGAGTGTGTGTGTTCCCCATTATTTTTTGACGAAATTGTAAATGACAGTGTTGCAAATATAAAACTAGAAAAATGAGCTAAAGTACAGATTTAAATGCAATGAAGAAATAAGCTGCACAGAGCCTAGACTCTGCGTGAGTACCGTGAAGCATTGCTTCGCAGAGGCTTTGACTACTGGCACTTCAAAGCTTTGCTGGATATAGGCTCGTTCTCGTTCCAGACTTCTAAGCTCCGTGATGTCGTCGGTAGCAAAGCCACAAACCGCATGCCAAATTGCTTCACTTGATGTCATCTCGTCAATCGAGTTCTCCGCTGTTAACTGTAACGGATTCCATTTTTTGGCGTTTTTGCAGCGAGCGTTTTGGGCAGAAGAACACCACGTCGTTTGCAACCTCGTTGAGGTTGTCCACACCTGAGACACTTTTGGCTCCTGTCGTGGTGGAACCTGTACAGGGGGCTCTTAAAGTATTTGTGGCCGCTCAATATTTGCTCACCCGTTTTTGCGTTCCAACCATTTCCCGATGTTGTGAATTAGTCGGTGTCTCCAACGGAATTTGATCGAGGCATCCCACTTCTCTTGCTATCTCCGCAATGTGCGAACTAGAGCCTCTTTGCGGATCATCCTCTTGCGCTCTGTTGTTGGTACTCCTGCTTGTTTAGCCATGTAAATTGTTGCTGCCTCCACTGATAGCTCTTCGACTGGCACTACTCCGACGATGACCGGGCCGCGTCTGCAGTTACCATGCGCAGAACGCAAACCCTTAATGCGCCAATGTAGCTAGGAGTCCGCATGGCCTGTGCCAAAATTGGACCACGATATAGACTGATGTCCGTTGGTACTCTCTTCTGCTCTGTCTGTATTAGTCATGACGTTGCTCATTGATATGCAGACGTCGGCCGTCTTCGTAAAGCACGTTCCAGGGGAGGGGGCCCAGGATCGAACCTTGCGTAACTCTCCTACTAATCCTGTAGCTTTTCCCCCACTCTCAGTGTGGTGGAGAAGCATTGTATCGAGGAAACTGCTACTTATGATCCTGGTTCATAATCTGGGGTTCCAAACCGAGTTAGCTCCTTAAGGATTGTCTGTCAGTCCGCGCTGTTGAGCGAGTTTTTGACGTCTAGTGTAACCACTCCCAACCACCACCTATCCAGCGCTTCCCCCTATTACCTTAGCCGCAATCTCTGTAATAAAACTGAGTGCATTAATGGTGGAATTCCCCTTTCTGAAACCATAATGACACGGTGACAAACCTCCGGCCAGAAAGGGCGCTTCTTCCAGTCTGCTCGATATTAGCTTTTCGAAAACCTTAGCCGTGGTGTGAAGTAGGCATCTGGGCCTCTACACTGATGGGTCTTGAGATGGCTTGTTGGGTTGTGCTAGTAGAACCAAGCGTTGTCCGGAAAGATCTCTCCTGTAAGCTTTCATTGCTCGATGCAATGGTTTTTCTTTTTTTCTTAAAATTGCGTGTAAGTAAACAAAACAACAAACACACACACACACACACACACACACACACACACACACACACACACACACACACACACACACACACAAGGTAATGCTATTTAGCCATCAACATTAAACGCTGTAAACTGCATACCGCAACCGTATGTTAAAAAGGAAAGTGGCGTTTGTACGAGTACGTTACTTCCTCTTTAGGGGGTGGTCGCTAGGGTGTAGCCATTTCAGTCTACGCCTTGTTGGTCAGTGAGAAAGGGTGGATGCCACAAGCTGTTCTCTATAGCACGTGCTGTATGAGTTGACTATCTCTATCACCATCGACATCATAAGGTCTCTGTGCAGCGTGGTGTTTCGGACGAGCCAAGGGGCGCCCGTGATGCTTCGGAGTGCCTTATTCTGCCACGCCTACAGTTTTGTGATGTTATAGGCGCCAGTGGTGGCCAATATTTGAATGGCATAGCGCCAAGCAGCTGCCACCACTTGAATGTAGGTTAGTCTTCTGTTGGGAATAGTAAGTTTATTTCAAGGGCGGAGGAGTCAGTCCAGCTTTCTAAACTTTTGGTAGCACCACGCTACGATCACCATATTAGGCGTTTGTCAAGGATCAGACCGATCGAATTTGATCGATGTATGTAATGGCAGCTAGAAAGATGCCTTGCCTTAGAGTTGACGTGCATTTGGTAGATTTGGTGGCGTTGATGGCTATGTTCCAGCGCTTCGCCCAGGCCAAGAGTCTTTCCAAGTGCTGGTTTCATTTCTTCCGCCGCTTTGTTCGGTGAGCCGGAGTTGAAGAAAATTGTCGTGTCGTCTGCGTAGGAGGCTTGGCTTGGTAGCTTCGCTTGCCTGTTGCTGTATACAATTGTAAAAAGAAGAAAGCGCTGCTTTGCGGAACACCGGCCTTCATATGCATGATGGTGGGCATTTTGTCTCTCACTGCATCGGGGCGGATTCGTCCTTTAAAGAAGCTGTGCATAAGTTAATACTGTTTTGCGGGCAGGAGGTCTTTGATTTTATGCAGCAGCCTGTCAAAACAGGCACAAGCAAAGGCCTCCTTGATATCCAAGAAGAGTGCGGCTCAAAATGGTTTCGATTCAAACGTTGGTAAGATGAACGCAGATAAGGATTACCGGGTTTGAGTATCTTGCGATTGTTACGCACTTCCACTGTGAGGGGAAGTGGTGAGATAATCAAGTACACTCAGTGCTTAAGAGAGAGTGCTAAACAACTTCAAGTTAATCATGCATATGGAAGAGTGAGTAGATACGATGACTGTCTTGTGGAACCTTTGATTGGTCCGTAAATTTGGTAAGGTCAGCATGAATTTGTCGAAGAATCTAATCTATCTCTATCTCTCTCTCCCTCTCTCTCTCTCTCTTATTTTCTAGTCAGTGAGGTAATGAGCTAGTGGTCATTTTATTGATAGGTATAGAATTAGAGTGTTCGAAATTGCTTGCAGTCATCGAACTTCGCATCAAATTTTTTCTTTCAAAAATAAGTCAGAGGTAGAGAGATAGAGAGAGAGAGAGAGAGAGAGCATCCAAGAAGAACTTTGGCAACAATCTGTTCGAATTTACCACTTGGTCGCAACACAAATAATATAGGTTAAAATAGCCAACCTTAAGCGTGAACACTTTACAAGTCCTGCCTCATGATGTCAATTTCAATCAATTAAACGAGTCTATTGACTCGCAGTATTATGGTACTTCGGTTTGACGTCACTTACAGCTTGGAAGCCATTACCCGGCACCACTATCAATAAAATGCTTAATCGTTTGAATGGCTACTTGTAATTTCAAACGTCCATTCCAGGAACTCTTAGGCGTAGATTTGTAATTAGGATTAATTTGCAAATTGACTAGAAATCTCCGGACTACAATGCTCCGGATAAAACTTTATTGAATTCGCACTTATGGACCTGACTTCTAATCTAAGGGGGCTCTAGAAAAAGCTTGCATGCCGGCAACTCAGTCAAAAAGACAACCGAATTTTTCGAGATTGCGAAGTGAATTTCTGGGAAGTCTCATGCAGTCGAAGAATAAACGAAAAATAAACACTTCGAATGTGAAATTCACATAGGATGTGATCAAACCTCGCTATTTTGCTTATTGATGGGTTTGCATTAGACCTGAATAAAGAAGGTTGGGAAATCAGTTCCAACTTCTGAAATTGTTAGAAAATGCCTTCATGCGCAATATTATAATGGTTCCAGTGAAAATCGGGCAATACAATGTCAAGAATCAGAATAGTTATCAATTGATAGTACTCTTCTTTTTCATATTATTTGTGTCACGTTCAGACGTTTCTTTTCTAGTGTTGTATATTCTTTTTACGGCTCCTAACAGCGAACGACCTTAAAGCATTTTTAAAGATGGAAAAAATTGGTCACTGCTACGTGACACCTTATTTAAATTTAAAAGCTCTTAATCCAACGAATATTAAAGCTCAGTCGCATTCTACTTTTGGAGAGTCTGCCCCTTCGTTTTCAACAATTTAATATTGGGTGGCCGAATTCAAACGTGATGCGAAGATGATCATCGCAGCGGTCGGCCGTGCGAGGTGGCTACGTCGGAAGTGGTGAGAAAGGTTCATTAAATTGTGGTGGATAACCGCTGAGTAAAGTTGGCGTAGATACCTGAGATTGTCTGCATTTCAAAAAGTTCAGCACATTGCTTATTAGGTGAAGATTTGGCTATGAAAAAGCTCTGTGCAGGGTGGGTGCCGCGTTTGCTAACAATTAAACAAAAACCGCGCCGTGAGTATGTTTGGCTATGTTTAAATAAGGGAATAAAGAGTTTATGATTCATAACCATGGATGAAAAATGGGTGCATCATAGCACTGCTATGACATAAGAGCAATTAAAAGAGCAGTGGATCCAGAGGGGTGATCCGGTGCCAAAGAGGGCAAATACAGTTCCATCTAAAGGCAAGGTTATGGCGTTCATTTTCTTGGTATGCTCGCGGGGTAATTGTCATTGATTATCTTGAGTAAGAAAACAACGATCAAAGGAGAGTATTACGCAAATTTCTACACTTCAGTTATTTCGATGGCCAAAATCAATGTATTAAACTTGGAATTGCTTCCCCATCCAACCTGTTCGCAGGATTTAGCCCCCTTTGACTATTTGTTCTTTCCAAACCTGAAGAAATTTTTCGGTGGAAACTTTGCGAAATTTGATTTGTTTTCTATGTTAGGCCGACTACTTCTGAGAACACCACCATCTAGTTGAGTGCCTACCTCTCCTTTTTTTTATTAACCTGCTTATCACTTCACTCTGACAATTTGGCTCTGTGTGTCTATCTTCATATCCATCTATATTGTAAGTTTCCTTAAGCTACAATTTAGAAATCAAAAACTATAACAAATAGTGTCCAAATAAATTCAACAAGCGATGCAAATTAAACACAAAGATATTGACTGTATTTTAAATATATAATATATGTTTTATTTGCGGTGTGCTTTTGTTAGTAGTGTCAATGTTTATTAATGTGTTGTTTATAATAAATGTGTTTTGCATTTGATACTGGAGGTAAATAGATGTAAAGATTGAAAACTATTCACATTAGCTGCAAAGAAGTGAAAGTGTTTAAGTGCCGGTTGTTTGGATGACTGTTTTCTATTTTGGAGCTGTCACATTCTCTGCGAAGCTTTTGCAGGACCTTGAACCGCGTATTTTACCTGATGTTTATCTTCGAAATTTAGTGCTGAGAAAGTTTTACTATTGACCAAAAAGCATAGAAGATTTGAGAAATATAAAAACAAAGAGGTACCTTCCCCGTGGAGCATGAGAGTCAGTGTCCTGAAAGGGGTGTCCTTGTTCGGGTCTCAACTCCCTATGAACGTCCGATATGACGACAATCAATCATAGCTACCATTGCGAGCGATACGGAAATTTTGTTAAAATTTCAATGAAGCGGTGGAGAAATTGTCCAGGCTACTTGGACAGATTCCACGGTTGGGCCAAGCGCTGCAACAAAGCCAACAACACTGACAAATCAGCACACTGTACCTTCACTCTAAGGCAAGTCTATTCACTTATGAGCATCGCTCCGCAGATGGATAAAATCCGATATCTCGGATATGATATAGTTACAGCGCGCTGCTGCCAGAAAGCTCAGAAGGCTGGAATGCACCTGATTGGCGTTACGTTATACAAATATGGGGCAGCACTGCAGCACACGATATCAGAAGAGCGCAGGCGTGCCATAACAAGGCACTCAGAAGATTCACGAGGGCCCTTTGATGCATTGTTTTTATACATTGTATAGGGTCCCTTCGATGCCAACGGTTATGCAGATGATTAGTTCTCACAGCAGTCGCTATCACACAAGACTTGTGAGGCATCCCTAAGAGCTGGCGTCCACCCTCATCCGCACCACAACTATGCGTAGATCTCCCCCTAAAAAGGACTTAGCCTAAACGGCGCAAATTCGATCCCTTCAGTTTCACCAGTATCCTAGTCATCACCATAGTCTAAGTCTAATTTTGTATACACGTCGTTATTTATAATCCTACAAATGTGTTATGCAGGTTACTACGGTAAATGTTATTCGTTAAATATAATATATATATATATATTATACCAGTGAAAGAGAAAAGGCACAACTTTTTTGGAACTTTGGAAAATATATTATTATTGTATTGAGTTGAACCTGCGGAATGGCAGGCTCAAAGTGGAAGTCCCTTTGAGTCATCTTAGTTGAGTGGAGTTGTCCAGTAGATTGATAGGAAGAATATTATTAAGTTATCTAATCTGTTTAAGTTGCTGGCACTGAAGCGTTCAATCTCCTCCTTGATAGATGGGACTTGAAGGTCCCTGTGTAACACATTGTTGCGCACGTAATAAGGAGCTTTGACTGTTTTTCGAAGGAGTATTGACTGGAACCTCTGCAGGATTTCCAAGTTTGAGTTGAAGGCAGTACCCCATATGTCTAGATCGGTTGGATCATAGTTTTATATATGATGATTTTATTGTAGAGACTATGCCGCGATTTGGGTCTCAGAACCCACATCAGCTTATTTGTTTTGAGGTAGAATTACTTTCTTTTGCGTGTCAGATGCTCTCCCCAAGTAGGTCTTCTATCTACAGTGAGGCCTAGTTACTTAGCTGTGGATTCCGTAGGGATAGTTTAGTTTAGGTGCGACACCGGAGGGCAACTAAAGCGTCTGAGAATAAAGGTTGCCTGAGTTGAATTGCCAGAGTTTACGGCGATGTTCGATCTTGCTAGACAAGGCTCAATCAGGTTAAGTTGGTGTTGGAGTAGAAGAGAAGCTTTTACAGGCTTTGGTGAATCACCTCCGTAGGTGGCAACCAGGAGATCTGCTTTGTTAAGAGTCGGGAGATCTACAATGTATAAGGTGGGGTATAAGGTGCGGCCTAGTACACTGCCCTGAGGTACCCCTGAACTAATACATTAAATAGCAGAAACTGCTTCTTCGCAGCATATATAGAAGAATCTGTTTTCAGTAGCAGGTAGTGCGGCACAGGTTAATGTTTATTTAGTTTATACAGCAGTCTCGGATGCCACAATTTATTGAAGGCCTGTTTTATGTCAAGGAAAACGGCTGAGCAGTAGAGTTTATGTTTGGAAGCGGTGGCATTGCTCATGAGTGCCGTGACTGTGACTGACTGAAACTGAAGTGGTGGTCTGGAACCGAGTTTACTTCGTCCAGGAGTGGCAGCACTCTACGCAAAAGTATTCTTTGGAGAGTACCGCCAATAGACTGATAGGACGATAGGATTCTGGTAGATGATCTGATTTGGTAAGCTTTGGGATCATGATTATCGCAGCACACTTCCATAGAAATCGGAAATGGGTGGGTCTTAGGTTGCCGTTGTAGATAGCCCTAATAAGTTGAGTTACATTTGGAGGAAGCGCTTTAAGTGCAGCCACGTTGATACCATCATACCCAGGCGATTTGATTCTTTTAAGCTCGTTGATTTCAGGTGCGAATAAGGTGCTAGAGTTTTCAAAATTGCGAAGCTATTTTTAATGTACACCTGAACAATTTCAGCGCATGCGATTAGTGCGTTCTGCTCCATAGCTTAAATCTTCTAAGATTAAAGCTTCAAATACGTTCAGATAGATCCTTCTAATATGGCCCACCATGTATAAACAAAATCTAGTATATACGAGTACATATATTATTATTATTTTTAAACTTTAATGAATAACATTCAACGCAGTAAACTGCATAACACATTTATAGGATTATAAATAATGACGTGTAGTATATAGTTTTGACCAATTACTTGAATTTCCTAACACTACCAACATTTTTGCCCACCACTGTAGCACAGTTTTGCACAAATGCATATGAAACGGCAATCAATGCATTTATTTCGTTATTACGAATCAAGTTTTAACTGATCGCTCAGCCAAATGGCAAGAATGGACTTTCGTGTCGACATTTGCATATAGTTAATACTTTCCCAGACCAGCAAAAAATTTGGTTTTCACATGCCAACCAAATGTCAATTGAACAAGTTTCAAACGAAATGAACAAATGTAAAATATACAAGGTGTTGCAAGGATGTGTAAGTGTTGAAGAAAAAAATGTATTATTGTGCTCCGATTTGCGCACGAAGTTGCTTGGGTCGCTTTCGCACATGCCGATTGCGTCATCTGAAGTGGTTGCCAAGCAACGTTTGTGCCTGTCGCACTCCTATCTTTGCATTTTTTGCATTCTGTATTACTTAGAGATCACCAGACTTTTAAATGAACATGTCTGTTTCACAGATCTGTCAATATGCATAGCATTTGCTCTCTGACGTCATCGTTGAAGGTAAATAAAGCAAAAAGCTTTGGACTAACGAAGTCAGTTGAAAATAAGATCATCTCAAAAACAATGCGTTAGTAGTAGGGTAAAGAGTTTAAAGAGTTACCTTTGAGAATGCATTTTTGATTTTTGGCTTTCACAAAGAGCAGTCCTCGAAATTGTGTTGCAAGCTGAATGAACCAACCGAAGAAGACAACCGAGGCTATACATGATCAAGATCAAGAAATTAATTAATGAGCTGCGTAATTATGAACAACATCTATACCATGATTACCGTCATCATTATATTGTGTATTAATAGGCAAAACGTGCAAGTTGGTTAAGTCGTTTTTCGATTTTGGTTTTCCGAATGCGAAAAAATTGTTTTCACGCTTGTGGTGTGGTGCGTGCCTGTGTATGTTCGTTGTGTGAGTGCGTGTTGTGTTTGTGTGTGGATTTTAATAGACTTAATGATCTGCCTAGGCGCTATTTTTAAATTATTTTCGATGGATATTCTTTGACGTAGTTAGCCAGTTTTAAGAAACTGGCTAAACTGGTTGAAACGGGAACACTTTGGATGCGTTTTGCGTTAATGTACGTACGGTCAATGCGAATTGTGTAAGCGGCTACAATAATTGCTAAGTGTAAATCAAAGACAAAGTCATGCACCAAAGTATTTTTAAATGTCAATTATCTTACACGGTTACTCGTTCTATAATTCCCTTGCCCATTGAAATTCTAGTTACCTTGTTTACTCACACCTTCCGTTATGGGGTCCACTAACCTTGAGACGGTTGCTACAACTTCAAGGAATGGAACATTGAAATGAAACACTCTAATACTGTATTTCATTCGTAATCGCATGTTGAGCTGACAACATTGAGCGCCGATTTGCACTGTGCTATTGAACATTATGCTATTTTACAGTTTTTTTCTTTCTTTTTTTAAATAAGAAAATAAATTTTAATGTCTTAAAGTTTTTGGGAAAATAATTTTTTCCCCTGTTAAATTGGTGGCGAATGGTTGTATTTGTTCCACCATTCACTCGTTCCTTAATTTACACCACCACCATCATCAGCCACCACACTACTTGAACTCGCATACGTTTACTTAGTTTTTCATTATTCCAGCTCCTCCAATCACTCGCTCCAAAATTAATTTACTTTTCAAAACACACGCCCCCCCTTAATCCGCTTAAATTCAACATAGAGGGATCACGCGCCATTTATCCAACACAATGGCATAGGAATGCTAATCAATCCTTCGTCAGTCATCGGCTATTACGTTTAACTGATGTTTCATTGTTTTTGTTCATTCGCTTGTTTTTCATTCGCTGTTTTCTACCCGCTCTTTATAATGTAGTTAACCTAATACTACGAAGACTTAAATAAGAAATGCAAGCAGTGTACAAACTGAGAGACTAATATTCTATTAGGAGTTGAGATAGGATAAGAGGTTAGATTAGACACCAGTTAATATTACAAGTTGTACGCTTCACACAAGACACGAAATGGCTCAAGCTGCAGATACGGAAAATAACTTCTTGTAGCCCGAGTAGGTAGATTAAAATGTATGCTACTAATCAGAAAAGGGGAATAGATATTGCCAAAAATTAAATTATGCAAAAACATAACGCTGTGTGTCGTTCTACGACTGGACAATGTAGGTAGTTGGATAAGCCTCAGCGGACATTGATAGGATAGATGGTGGATGTTAGGATCCCAATGTAAGTTACACAGTTTGTTGCTTTTGAACTGATTCTATCCAATCGCTGTACTTTCCAAAATGTGGGCCTAATACACAAGATCCATGTTTCAAAATAGTTCTAACTAAGAATGTGAACAACAATTTAGGTGTGCAAGGATCAATAAACTCTTTAGGCCAATCTTTAATGAATCATAGTACGCCTCTAGCCTTATTGAAAATGTGAGAACCGAAGTGCAGCTTTGGGTTCATCTATACTCTGAGATCGTTAAATTGTGAGACACCTTCTAGAGTGTGATCGTACCATTCTTCAGTCATTCGTTTTTTCATGCACACGCTACTTAATTCGCGCGCTCGTTTGCTCACTCGATTATTTGTTTAACTTATGTTAGTTCAAGACAACAACAAAATCTGCCATTTAACCCATATGACCTATCATAACTTTCACCTACGCATGTTGAGGGATAGGAGCTTCAAAATCAACAATAACAACACAAGAACTACAACAACAACGAGCATGATGTGGAAAATCATGAAATCAAGTGTTGTTGTTGTTGTTGCTTTTCTTTTGCAAATTATGTGAAAATGAACTGAAATGTTGCCAAAAACCAACAACAACTAGCTGGATGGCAAAATAATATAATATGGCAAATAGTAATAAAATAAAATTAAATTAAAAAAGAAATATTGTGCATGTGAAAGAAAGAGAGAGAAGGAGGGAGAGATAGAGAGGGAGATAGAGAAAGATGAAGCATATGAATAGGGAAAGAAACGATTTATGTAGATGATTAAGAAACAGATGTGAAAACATTGCATATAAGTCTGTCGAACGGCTGACGAAACTAAGTGTCAGTTGGAGAATGGTACGATAAGAAGGATGGAGTATTTTGTATTGAGGAACTTATAAGTGAATCTATGGCCTATGGCCAGGCAGACTGAACACAAAAATTATATAGAGATTCATGATGCCTAGGTTACGGTTGAGCAAACGAGTAATCGGTTAAAGGACAGACAAATGTACGAACATAAATAGCAATAAGAAAAAGAGTAAGAAAAACACACGGTTCTTATTCTTGCTCGGAGGGCTTATTCAATTACTTATTTGACTAGGTCTGATTTTGTGCACTTTTTGCACGAGTTTGTTGAAAATTTCAATTTCTTCGCTCTTTTTCTACCTTTTTTTATACATATGTATGTATTCTGTTTGCTTGATTCAGCAATTCAGCAATCTCTGTGAAATTATCGCATAAACGCTCTGGACCCGAGCGCTAGAATTACCACTGCTAAAAGACGTAGACTTATTGAGTTAGCGAGAGCTTATATAATATAAGAGAGCCAAAATTTGCCTGGTTTTCGGTTTTGGAAAGGGAAATAAAAGAGAGAAAACAGTATTCATGTACAAAGACCAAATAACTGAAAATAATTCATAATAATACCCAGATAGAACTTATACATATAAAGTTTACATTTCTCTCTTAACGTTTTGACTTTTTTTTATCTAGGAGTCAAAAGCTAATATCTTATGTTATTTGTCTGCTATCAACATCAAAGTAACAGCGCTGGCCGCTGTGTAGCAACCTCATTCTGCTAACTACTGAACGCGCGATATTTTATTGATTGACTTAACCCGAAGTCAGTCCCCTTCTTGCTGTGTCTTGCTCAATTTTGTGTTCTTGACGCGAATTAGCGTGAAAAGGAATTTCTGTATATCACATTTGTTTTTCTTGTTATGATTGCCGTCATCTATTTGTATTTTGATGTAATGATATTGTTGTGGGCATGATAGCGAAAAAGGTACATGTATTGGTTTCGGTAAGGTAAATTTTTTTCATGTTATTTTTTGGTATGAATTTATATGTGATGAATAGGTGATATACCGAAAGTATTAGGTGCCTGCTCAAAGGGAGGAGGTAGGTTGAGTACGTAGACGCTTCAAGCAGCAACTCTATGCAGGCAGCGAATATTCTAACCCACCTAAGTTGAACAGACAAGAAATCTGTATAACTACAGAAAAGTTAACATAAGCAATTAACTTCCGCCAAGTCTCTCCCTCCATTTTTCAAAGAGAGAAATGTAAACTCTATATATGTATTTCATTCATACTCTTTGATAATTCCATAAAATAAATACGATTTAGGATTTACAGAAAAACGATTGAAATTAACGTCAAAACAGAAAAAGGAGTATATCAAGTCAACTACTCAACGAAGTAACGAGTAAATTAGCGTCTGCAATTTAAGACGAGGTATTTGAGTTTTTCTGAATCCAAAACGTCGGTAAGGACCACAACAATCAGAAAACAACGAGTAGACAATGCAAACTAGTACATCAACGAACGACCAAACGCGCAAGTGAAATCCGTAGCTCACAGGTTTGCCGATGTGTATGGAAGAGTGAGTGCGTATTAAGCCAATGAATTCCACAAGCATACATGCAAACATATGTATGTATGCATGTGCATATCAATAGACGAGCATAGATACAACGAGCGAATATGTGCTCAAAGTAAAGAAGCGAAAAGACTGGAACGAAAAAAAATTCGGCAAAAGTTCTTTACATATGTATGTAATTCAATTAAGGCGGCCACACCTACACACGGATCGCCAGTATTGTGTACATCTACCCACTAATCCTAATTACACACACTTTAATTTGCTTAATTTTGTGTATGCAATAAAAGCAAAACAGAAGCAGAAGCAGCATTGAAAACGATTGAACGAACACGTTAAAAACGAATGAGCGAACAGGAAAAATATTGTCATTTTGAATGGAAATATCGGAACGCATTCATGACAACACAAATTTTAATGCGCAGCAGCAACGAAGCCAACAACAACAACAACAACAACGCAAACACCAAAACAACAATAGCTACAAATACATCGGCTTACGCTCTCATTCCACTCAAACTCAACTATTACGCGAACATCGCCGCTGCCGGCGCTTTTATTGCTTTCGCTTTGGTTTTTGCTTCAGCCGATGCCACCCACTGTCGTCGTCATTGCTCCTGCGCGCTTACACATCACGAAATAGACAAACACGACGGCAACAACAAGCGCAACAGCAGCAGCGGAAACATCACCGACAGAGACGCCACCATTGCGCTAAGGCGAATGCTGTTTGGACCGTAAAATTGAATTATCTTAAAGGTAAATATAAACAAATTGATACACAATGCACATAATATACATGTGTATACGCACATATGCATATGCATACATACATATGCTGACACAAATACGCAAGTTTCAAAATTACACACATATTCATATGTACGCAATGAAATCTATATTAATAAATGGTGCACAAACAATGACGGCAGCGTTAGCAACAACAACGACAACAGTAAAAACCATTATCTGTCATAGATCAGCCGACCACCACAAGTTCGAAAATAATCACATGCGAAGGCCAATCAATAAATAGTCGAGTTGGGAAGATACGTAATCTGCTTCTAGCTCGAGACAATTTTTTTTGCTATTTCTGACAACACAATGAAGTCGCAGAGACCCAGGGTCGACGAGTAAGTTGGATGTGTTATCATCTCGTAGCGCAGTTTATGCATAAACTTTCTTCTTCTCCGAACGAATTTCGAAAATTGCGTGTAGGTATTCAGATTCAGCTGTGAGCTTGAGCACGTCGAGCAAATTAAGCAGATTGATGAGGCTGATTCACAATGAGGCTGATGTCAGTGGAGTGGAGCTTGTATTTCGCGCTGAGGTAGAATTGGGGGTGTTACACTAATGCGTATTTTTAAAGCGTTGAATCGTGTTGAAAATGGTTTTACGATTCAAAACACGCCTAGTTGGTGTCGACCAACTAGTGTCGACGTCGACGTCGACGTCGACGTCGACATTCTTCAACATCAAACTTAGCTCAGTATCAGTATACCATAGGCCAAGCAAAGCCAAGTCGCTTCAAGCTCAGCGCCGCATACAAGTATCATTCTAACAAATGTCTGGAAAGATAGCCCAAGTATAATAATACAGCTCTTCATTGCCGCTCCCGTATCTGCTAGTTAACTTATAATTCACTCAATTTTCTCAGCGACTTAACGCAAGTTGTTTCTACGTTCGCCAGGCCAGGCAACTGCATTATAATTGCCTCACGCACATTATCTGGTGTTGTGACTTCATCTAGTTCCCAACATTTGATCGAAATCTGTGGGCCGATAATTTTCACACTTGTTTGGAATTATTTTTTTTCGTTTATTATGGGTTTATCTTAGGTCTAGGTGTTATTGCTTAAGATTTAGTATCAAATCCTTGTGGGACTACAGTTATGCAAAGCTTCGCAAGGCTGGCACCGTCCTCATTAGTCGTTGCGCTGGTCTCGGCGCGATCTTTCCAGGGCTCGCCGGGCCTTCATTAGTGTGATTAGTGTGTCCTGTTAGTTGCTCCATCCGACATCAGTTATTTAAACTGGGCCTACACCACTGGCCAAATGGTGACGAAGGGCAAGCGTTTTCTTAGGCCTGCTATGGTCTTAACGAAACGCCTGCTCAGTCAGGTGCAGTAGGACTGTGAGTTGACAGCCCAAATCTTACATGTTGTAAGGGAGTCCAGTGTTTCTAATTAAGACCTTACTGGAATGATGGTTATCCAGGGGAATGTGCACTAGCGGACGTCGTGAGTTGCTTTGATCGTTCTGCTGAAGAATTACTTTAGGCTGTTCCTAAGTGAGTGGCAATTAAAAACTGGCCCTACTTGTACGCAACAACACACTTACAGTAGAACCTAAACACATAGGTAATACGAGCTGATGCCGCTTTTAGCTGTGGTTGCATCAGTTCTCATTTACTGCTGCTTCTCTCTGCGCAAGTGCATTCATGCGCGCATGCCTGCGCACTTAGCGCACTGTCGTTGCTCTCTTTTCCATAAAATTTAAGCAGCATTTTGCATTTTCTCTTTCGTTTTTTTTAAATTATTTCTTTCATTTGCATAAAACATCAAACGTGTCTTTCGAACAACTTTTTTATAATTATTCTTTTAATTGTTGTTGTTGCAATTTTGTAATTAATGCCTTGCATTATCAATTAGCCTTTTCAGGTTTTCTTTGTTTTTCCCGATGATGACGAAAACTGTTTGTTTTTTCCTTTTTTAATATTCTATGTCTAGAATATTATTTTATTATTGTTATTGTATTATTGTTACAATAAACTTTCCCCTGCAAACAAAGATCAGCGGACAGCCGATGTAGTTGATGCGCACTTGGTGCATTCAAAAAGCGAATACAAATGAATCCAAATGGAACAAAACCCAAACAAATGAAATTAAATGCCTTGTATTTAGTTCATCGGAATATCTCCAAGACTTTGAGAATAGTTCGGTAACCACTTCGGCCGAAGAAATCGTCATGAGCGAGATAGAAAAAATGCGATGATAGCAATGCGAAAGGCACATACGTTGCTTTGCAACCACTTCGAATGAAGTGCGTCCCGAAATAGTTCGTGTACGAGCCGAATCACGCACATACTTTTTTTGGCAACCCTTACACATACTTCCATCTGCTTGGGTCTATTTTTTTTCATTTGTTCATTTGGTTTGAAACTTGTTTCATTCAAATTAGGTCCGTTTGTGAAAACCAAATATTTGGTGGTCTGAGCAAGTATTTACTATTTGCAAATGTCAGCACGAAAGTCCATTCATTCCATTTGGTCGATCGATCAGTTAAAACTTGATTTGTAATAACGAAACAAATGCATTGTTTGCCGTTTCATATGCGTTTGTGCAAAACTGTGCTACAGTGGTGGGCAAAAATGTTGGTAGTGTTAGGAAATTCAAGTAATTGGTCAAAACTATATACTACACCTCATTATTTATAATCCTATAAATGTGTTATGCAGTTTATTGCGATAAATGTTATTCATTAAAGCTTAAAAATAATAATAATATATACTCGTATATACTAGATAGGGTTTATACATGGTGGGCCATATTAAATGTATCTATCTGACAATACTATAACTTTGACAAAAAATTTCTGATCGTATTGAAGCTTCAGTCTTAGGAGATTTAAGCTATGGAGCAGTGCAAACCCATCGACTGCGCTGAAATTGTTCAAGTGTACATTGAAAAAAGCTTTTCAATTGTGAAAACTTAACGTGCGTGGTGAAAAAATTAAAAAAGTGAATAGTGCCCCTACAATGAACACAATAAAATGTTTGTGTGAAAGATTCTTGTCTTGCGGAACTGTCATTAATCCCAGCCGTCCAAATTAAGCGAGACGATGTGCTGCAAATATCGTGTTTTATGAAGACAACAGTGAAACACAACAACCCAAACTCAGGAGCATTATCTGGCTATGTTAAATGCTTTTTTGATGTCGATTGTGCTTTGTTGTTCCACGGTCGCTTGATAACAAAAAATTAAGGTTTTGATTTTTCCTACTTGAAGTTGAAGGTTAATAACAATAACAAGCCAAGGACCTTAGACGAACTTAAGGCCAACATCTGTCAGGAAATAGCCAGGAAACCGGCGGAACATTGGAAAAAATAGAATGGAAAAAAAATCACAATACGCCATTCGAGCTGTGGGTGTCAATTTGCGCGATAACATATTCAAAAGGTGATGTAATCAAATCTGCTTGAACCAAATTAAATCATCTTTAATTATAAACCAAAAAAAGGAAGTTTCTTTCATGTAATTTCTTTTTTAAATTAAATGGGTGCACTTTAAATGGCCCACCTTGTATACATCTTTTAATAATAACAATTTTTATAAATAATATTAGTTTTTGAGCATAGGGGTTTGATTATATTTAGTTAAAAAGTCGGCGACTTCCCGAGTTGTTTAACTCCAGAAACACACACTCGCCTTAGTAAAATATTTTGGACTATAGAAACGCTTCACTTTCTCACTTCTTATAAATGATGTCACTACTCTCGTGGATTTGTAAGCGGGTGGCACGAATGAAAATCGTGTACAGTCAGCGCATATTGCTCATATCTCTAGCCAACATTCATTTCGTCCATAATTTTGTCCGTCACTGTAAGCGCTGTATGTTCGTGGAGTCAGCACACTTCATTGCGTTTATTGGCATATGTTTGCACTACTGCGCGCGGCGGCAAGCGTGCAATGCATGATTAAAAAAAGGAACCAAACGAAGTGCATCATAAAGTGGGAAAAAGCGAAGCTCATTTCGTCAACGCTTTTGGTGCCGGCCGCCGTTTTTTGCTGCCTTCCTTATTTTATCGTTTTGTTTTTTTTTTGCAAATTTTTATTGTGCTTTCATTGTTTTTTATTTTATTTATTTGTTTAACTTTTTCATTTCTTAATTTTCATCTTTTTTTCGGGCAATGTAATCACCTGTAATAATTTACAATGTGTGCTCGTACTTGAACAGCAAAGCACAAAAAAATCAGCCACAATTAAAATGTCCTTCACATTCATTCAGACAAACAAACAAACAAACTGTACAGAGAGACAGCAAGAAAAACAAGAAAAGTAGACAAGAAAAAAAAGAAAAAAATAAACAGTTCAAAAAATGCGCAAATAAATTAGGGCAAAAATGCCCCAAAGCGAAAAGGCTAAAAAAAGTTCAAAAATTAAAATTTAAAATTCTACTCAACAACACATCGCCTATGAAAATCACAAAAAGAAAAATTTAAGAAAAAGCATTTCACATTTCAGCAATCTGCGCAAATACAATAAACAAACAAAAAACCAACAAAAAATTCTCGAAGACTGTAAAAAAATTATTATTATTTAAAAAAAATAAATAAATAATTAGAAGAAAAACAAATACAGCATAGCATCACTAAGGTGAATTCGTACAGTTGCATGTTTCGGACAGTTTATAAATTCAAGTTGAATATTTTGCCATATATATTTTCGGTTTTCTTTCTACTTTATTTGAAAACATACTTAACTGAGTAACTGGTACAACGCTCACTCAATAAAACAATCAACCACAACTAAACGTTCGATCACTCAATTTTTTTGAGTGAGTGAGAAATGCTGCAAATTTCATTTACCATGCTTTGTTCAGACCCAGCATCAGGCCAATCACCTGCTCTGCCAAAAACATCCATCATGGCGATAAACGAAACCACCACAGTATCGATTATCAGAAATTGAAGAGACTTGTGGGAGGCCCGCTGCTCCCTAGTGAGGTAATGAAGGATAATAAAAATAAAAAAAGAATTTGAGACTTCTTGTGTGTTTTGCCGCAATCTATAGTAAAGACGTGTTCTCTGTATATTTTTCACAATTTTAAGCGCATTAGTTGCATTGCACATGTTGCGGGTTGATGGTCATCTATTTAATATATTTTTTTAATAACTTTAAAATTATTTATTTTAAAATGATAAACAAAATATATATTTGCGACCTTTGAGAACCTTGCAAACGTACGGAACGCTAAAAATGATCGATTGAGTAAGAAAGAATGATGCAATTTTGGAAGTGGTGAGTGAAAAGCGTGTTTAATAATTATGCATACGCATTCACTTTGTTGAAGCATTTGTGTAGTTAAGACATATGTATGATGGCACCTCTTAAATAATGGCAACACAAGACAAAGACCCTGACCGGAAAGTGCAAAATGTTAAATAAAACTGAAATTGAAAAATCGATCCGAGTAGTTTGATATTAAAGCCAACATGGCTTTTATTCAGTAAGCCATGTAGGTCCATGGACGGAACTACATGCGTTCGGACTAGAACGGCTATACTGTATTTCATTGCCGGCATTTTTTTGCTCTGCTTTGCTTTTTTGCAAGCCCGCGTGGGTGACAACAACACTCTCCAACGACTATTTCTGTTGAGATACAGAAAATGTGTCTCTTTCACGCAACGATGACGAACTCAACAGCATCGTTCGTGCTCATCATCATCATACTGCTATTTATGCTCTTCATAATGCTGTTCTTGATGCCGGTAATGATGCTGACCTCCTTGAAGATCATGTCTCTATGTCGTTCTATAATTAGCGTACAAACGCAAAATTTTCAGTTGTTCACTAATTGCTGTTGTTTGGTTGTTGAGACTTTGCGAACGACCACTTTTCTGTTGCGCAAATTTCGCAAGTAATACAATTGAAAGTCGGGCCTGCCTGAGATTTCTTGAAATTTTCTTTTTGCACAATTTTCTCAACAGCATTAGTAGGCGCAAGAGCCGAAGCAAATTCCAGGGAACTTCAAAGTACGCAAGTCAGTTGTCCGACAGTTGTCTGGCTTAAATGCCTTCGAAGTCTCCTAGATACTATACATATTTAAGTATACATTCAAAATCTATGTAGTTGTTCTAGATATTTTAGATTAGGCGTTTAAAGCATTAACTCAACGACTTACAACAAAACACACAACTGATGTGTAGCGACTCAACCAGCTACTGCAAACAAACTGGCTGAGAGATGGCCCACATTTTTGGCACTCTAATTAAGCTGCTTGATAACTCTGTTCGGTGCATGATGAACACCTTGAAATGCTGTCCTTGCTCTTTAGAGCAGCTAGCGGTTCCCTAGGAATTGACAGTTTTGCAGCTTCGAAAACAAATAATAAAATTCTATTTTAGAAAAGCTGTTCAACAATCTCATTTAAAACTGTCGCTCTTTTAAGCACGCTCTTGGTGACACACTTTGGAGTGTTGACTTTTCTGGCACTCAACGACCTTGCAAAGTTGTCACGATCGGCACAGCGCAGTCGCAGTGCCACAAAAACGCAGCCAAGTTCAAAAAAACCAAAAATTTATATTCAACGAAATGAAGGTTTATTTACTCTATAAGTATTTATAGAGGATAGGCAGATAGATACACGGACAGACACACAGCCAGACAAGCAGACAGGCAGACAAAAAACGCAACTTTTCATTTCGTTTAACAATTTTCGCGTTTTTGTTTTTGTTATTCTCGTTGTTTTGTTTACATGATTTTTTTTGCAAATTGATGTGGAAATTTTTCTTCTACAGCAACATTTTCTATTATTTTTCCGCAGCTTCCCGGCGCGCGTGCGCCACCTTGCGACTAGAAGTGGCAACTGTTGTACCGCTAATTAGCGCACTTCGCTTGTTGCCGCCATTCGCAATAAAAAATTTAATAAAAAATAGTGAAGCGAAGTAAATGAAAATAGTGAAAAATTAGAACAATTTATGCGTTCAAGTAAAAGACAATTGATTTATTTTCTATTATTTAACGAGCCCCAGCATTAGAAGAAACACAGAAACAAAACAAAAAAAACAGTATAATAATAAATAGGAAAAAGTGCCTATTTGCACTCCTCAAAAATGCATTTAATTTTCTTGATTATTTTCGAGTATCTCTTAAACTATTAAAATGTTTACAGAAAGTTCGCAATTTTTGTTTTAATAAAAAAAATTCTGGTGCCATGAAAACACGCATGCGAACGTAAGATGCATTCAATAGATAAATTAACTGGGCGATCAGAGCAGAGGAAGACAGACACCTAATGCAATAAATGCAAAAGGCAAAGACGCATTGCTCACAAGCGCAAGCTCACACACATACATATTTGCATGATCGATTCTTTGTCTGCGCCCAGCCAACCAAATTTTTAAATGGTACCTTCACGTCTAAGAGCGTGACCAGCAACGTAGGGAATTTTTATGTATCTTACATGAAAAAACCTTATAAATCAGACCTTTTTTTTAGAATAGGTTATTAATCAAAAAAATAAATAAATAATAAATAAATAAGTTCATTGAATAATAAAGGATGGTATGTAATGAAACATAATTGGCAATGAAGAAATTCCAAGCAGATTAGTATTTTCTCGATTCTTATTCTTTAGTTTAGCAGTAATACTAAGCTTTAATTCACAACAATATTTTTAAGAAAAGATATGTATTTTTATAAAACAAAAAGGTGTGCCGTAGTTCTGAAATAATGACTACTCATTACACACTCTAAGCGCAAAGAGTATGAAGCAAACAAATCGACGCTTTATTATTGTAGTAGTAATAGTTCTTTACTTTAAAAATAGTGGTATATATAGAATTGGGTAACAATTCTACTAATAGCTTCTTGCTATCTGCCAATTAATATATGACATATGCGTATAAAAACTGAATAAAAACTAAATATATATATATATATATATATATATATATATCTATAAGTGAATTCCGGTAGTTAGAACACCTTTGTCAACTCTCCCATTTACTACACCCACCTGCCACGTTTTAGCGATATAGCGGATCGTTCAACGTTTGGGTTTACTCGGGGTCTAATACATAAATTACTTAAATTATTAGATACAATTGTACTTAATTATTAAATCGTTTATCATAAGTTTCCTGTATTTTATAGCTAGTTATACATAATTTACTAGATTTACCCAATTATCATCTCCTATACCGTTCAAAGTGTCTCTAATTTCATTCTCTGTTATTTGAGATTATACCAAGTAACTACCTCTGAATTCTCCAAATACTGGACGTCTGCCAAGAAAGTGGCGTATATTTTCTTCCTCTTTTATATTACATAATGTGCATACATCATCAGATCACCTCGCACCTTCATTAACTACAATATTCGCTGCTTATTGCCTGGCTTAAATAATGTTGTAACAGCACCACACAGTTATTAGACTATGCCCTCCGAGTTAATCCGTTTGTTAAATTTATACTAAAATTTTGCATATAATCCAGTGGTTGTGTATGCCAGAGAGTTCCTTTGTCATTAATACTTTTGTTAGAATATGTGGCAATCTATTGCAGTTGTAGTTATATAAAGTTATTGTAGGTATTCTATAAAAACATTTTATAAAAACTTACCAAGTGCGACTTGACCTCGTGTGGAGAGGGTTCCGTACGTTGAATATGTTATCGAATATATTTTCAGTTTCTTTGTATTCTTTTGAAAAGTCACCTAACCAAATCGAAAGAAACATTCAATTATATCCACTCGTTTAGTTTTGGTTACTCGAGTAACTAATACAACGCTTACTCTAAAACTTCGCCTAAAACTATTTATTTTAAATTGATATTGAAATATATTTGAGACCCTTGCAACAAGCCCTTTAATTTTCAGTAGGTTCGGAGCAAATGGGCTGTAGAATTGGGACAGATGGACACACGAGTGATCCAATAATGGATCGTACAGAATCCTAAAAATGCACAAATGATTTCAGGTCGACAAAGAACAAAATAAACAAAAAATAGAAAGGGGCGACCCTGAATTTGTACCCGCGCACTCTGTACCTGAGATCTGTAGTGAATCAGAAAAAACATGCTTGTGAAAGGAATGGAAAGGAAAGGAAAGTGAGCAAGTGTGTCTTCCACTCACCGCGAACACGATGACAAGTTCCTCTTGTGAATGCATACGAATTGTAGCTCAGTGCAGATTTTCGTTTCGCGACACTCACGAAAAACACCCAATAACTCGTGAATAAACGAAAAAGCTTCGCGAATAATTGTAGAACATTTCGCGAAAAATTGTTTTGCCTGCGCTGTCGCGTCAGCGAGGGTCTGCTTGTTCGGGCATTTTTCTTCGTGCATATTTGCATTCGCTCGAGAGAGCACAACATGCTCGTGAACTAAGGCTGATTGTTCGGTCAGCTGTCCGCGGCCGGCTGCTGCTGCTTGACGCCCAATGACGCTTGTCTCAAGCAATAAGAGAAATGTCTCATAAGCGATGTCTACCCCTCAGCCGACTGCTCAAACAAACAACCGGTAGACATTTGACTTAGATTTATTTGTATTCGTTTTGCTGCAATTGCGCAGAATCAGCGCTGTTGAAATATGCTTACATACATGTATGCATGTAGGGCTGAGTGTGCGTTTGCGGCCGTTTGTCAGTGTTGGGAATCAATTGAATCAGTTGAAACCAGTTGAAACCGGTTGAACACTGAACAGTTAAAAATTGAAATGATTCCTGCTTGAACTGGAGTTTAGTCATGCAAAATACATTGATTTTTTCCTTCTGTGTGTGTGTGTGTGTGTGTGTGTGTGCCTTAGCATTATTCTGCTTATTTTCATTATTTCGCTTTATAATTGAAATCAACAAGAACAACAATTTTGGTCATTCCAAAACCAAAATAACGTCGCATTGAAATCATTGCAAAATTTTCACTGATCATTCGGCAGCAAAGTGATGCGTTTGCTTTAAATAAGTGGATAAATAAATAAATAAATAAATGAATACGAAAGCATTCAAATTATCATACAAAATGCAATTCAAAAATTCTCCACAATACGAAAAATAGCTTACCATGCGTAAGAAAAAACCTAATAAACGATAACTAACGCCTCAGCATAAATTAGCCAAAGACAACAACAACACCAACAAAACAGAGCCAAATAGAAAAAAATTTTATTTAATTGAAATTGGCGCGATTAATCAGAATCCAACAATTTGTTCGAAAACGATCAACAAAGTTATTGAAGTGATCACATTCGCTTGACTTGACTTTGATCTCAGCGAACGAACAAACGCAAAAGCGCGACTTTCATTAAAGTCAGTAGTCAGTCAGTGAAACTGCAACTGCACTGGGAGCCTCGAAAATTTGATTGCCTTTCAATGGACAAATTCATTAGGAAGTAAAATGAAAGGTTTTTCAGCTTTGCAGCGTCGCAGCTGCCAACGAGATCAGGGACGAGATCAACGGAAGATCTGCACGCGCTAAACCTACCGGAAGTCGCACGAATTCCTTAAAATAATCGAAGAAAACCGGGTCTAGCTGACAGAGCTCGAAAACTGAATTTGGTCTTTAGTAATTTAGAGTAATAAACATAAAACGCAAAAATGTTTTGCTTGCATGGACGTCCATGCAAAAAAGGAATGAAAAAAAAAAAACACGGAGTAGAATGGGTGGGGAGTTCAAAGTGTTTACAAATTAGAGGCGATTAAAAAAATAGCAATGAAGGTTGCGTAGAATTTCGTAGGTAGGTGGCTCTGAGTGTTTTGTGTAGAAATTGGTCAGAAGAGAAGCCTTAAGTATAAAATAAAATGAAACAGAAAGTGCTAGTGAATAGATATGCAGCTTCACAACCTAGATATATATTTAGCTAACTATCTAACCATCTAGATATATCCATCTAAAATAAGGGTGCTTATTAAATCTAGATATAGATAATCTAGATTGTCATGCTTAGCACCCCATATAACCGTATTGTATCACACACACACCTTTTGCTCGAATTACACCCGAGCCCAGTTTTAGAAGCTAACGTAATTACGTTGGAATATTTGATTAATATTATTTCTGTTATCCATCGCCACGTCTTTGTTTTTAATCCGTGGTTACACAGAATAAAAAATTATATTATAAAAATAATGAAGTCGAGATAAAATATAATTCCTTTGCCAGAACAAACTGGCTACCTTTTGACGCGCACTTGACGTAAGCAAATTTGCTCTATTATGTCTCAAAAACAAGATGCACGAAGAACAATAAACTCTGATAATCAAAGAGATGCGAAACTGATAAGGTAGTCGGATTCGTATAGCTCGACAACTGTAAATACTTAAATACATAATTAGGAAATGTGTTTTAGCATCTAAAAAGTAACAACAACAACAACATGGAGCATTCAGTTTTGGAACTGTCAGTCAAAGTCAAAGGACACAAACAGCAAACGTCTGATAACTCTTTTCAACGCGTTACAAATATTTACATCGTTCAGCTGAAACAAGTGGAAATAAGTTGACTGCAGGTGGCATAACGACAGCCGCCAGATGGTGACGGATCCGTGGCAAGTGCTTGTCAAAAGTTATATACTGAAACATTGGGCCTATCGAAACTGATACGCTTGCTAGAGATCGACCAGCATGAAACGACAAACAAATTTGTTGACCTATGTATGTTGATATGGCAATGGGCTTTTCGCTCTGCTCGAAAATATTTGTGCTGAGTATACAAAAGTCGTTCAAATATTCAAAAATGGTAGGAGAAATAAAAAAGTATAAAAAAGTATATTATAGTTTGTGTGCGCTAAACGATTCGGCATCATAGGATATTGCCTTTTCCATACATTCAAATATCAGATTTAGATGCATGAAGGTGCAGTTATCAGATTTTTCGAAAATTTTTCGAAAATCTGATAACTTTCTTTCAGGTTCCGAAACCTGAAGTTTTTCTGTTCTCTTTGTATAGGTGTGCTCATATGCTAAGCTATGAAACTCATCTTTACAAAGGAGTCAAATTCACCAAAGGGTCGTGCAATAATAACTGATGTTCATTTCTCTGAACTGGGCTCCATAGTCCCCCATTCTGAGGAGTGAGTAAGTAGGATGAGTATCTGTCGAACTTTAAAGTTCGCATGTTTTCTAAAGCTTGCACGTTCCGGGCCTCTAGTCTGTACCTTCCTCATTCAAGGGAGCCAACGTAACATACTCTAGTGGAAGGTTCAATTTTTTCAAAAGCATAATCAATTTATGAGTTCTTTCAAGCCGGTGAGAAATCAAGTGTCGTTTCGTATAAGTTGACCAATAAATGATCGTTCTTCTTCCCCTCGTTATAGTTTATAGCTGCATTGACTATCTGAGACCCTTCAGGGCACTCTAAAATGTAGACTTAAGATTGTCGATGATGTGTTTATTATAGTTCCCAAGATATAGGAATTCCTCTCTATATACCTCTACCTAATTACATTTAAATAAATTAAATTCCAACTCATGGATTGTTTTGCGTTACTATAGTATTATTTAGTATAGTACTAGCTAGAACCGTTAAACGTTGTTTTGCCATCAAAGGACGTTTGTGCATTTGTAAATATTGATGGGTAACACATTTTTTTTTACGCACAGTCTATATATATATTACAATTTGCATCACAAAATACAATAGACTGTCTTAACTTTAAAACAATTCAGAAGAATCTATACAATTTGAATGGGAACTTTGTGACTACACTGTATACTCATCAGTGAGCTTTTTATATGTACGTAAATCTGAATAATAGAAATAACTCCACCCCATTGACACCTACCAGATCCAGAACATAGAAAAAACCGAGTAGAGCTCGAACAGAGCCCAAGGTAAAAATTTGAGCTCGATAGCCCTTATGGATGCGGTAAACACGCGTTTCTAACAAATGCAAAGACGCTTTTATATATATAGATTTAATTTGGATTTCATGGATTATTTGGCTCGCGCTCACCCTTTGATCAAAGTCAATATCACGTAGTGAACCAAGTTCAATCCAGAATTTAGAATAATTGTTTTTTTATTTTACTAGATGTGTCCAATATTCGCTACATCTGAATGGACATCCAAATATATATTTTAATTATTAGTTAACTTGATGATATATAGTCGTAGACTTTCAGAGTGGTTCTTTTTCAACGGTGATTTATGGGTGTATTTTCATATTTGTGCGCGTTCTCTGATAATGCAATTCAGTGTTGATAAGGATCTTTGCTAACAGCTTCAGTCAGCAAATGATACGGGTAACGTCTGCGAAAATACACACAGAAAGCGAAATGTGATAATGATATGGATGAACTGAGGAGAGAAATGAAAAACAACAATAAAACAGTGAGTAAAGAATAGATATAGAAGTCTAAAATTTAGAAGCATCAGCATCCAGAATTCTTCTACGCATAGATTTCAATGATAATGATTATCGCAATAATAATAATAATAATGATGATGGTGATGACGATGTGGACGAATACGATAACAACAAACACGATGACAAAAGTAGCCGCCGAAGACGACGCACATAAGCACGAAGGTGAAGGCGAGCACTTCGTCGGCGTCAGCGTCATCTTCGTCATGATCTTCGTCTTCGGCGTTGACTTATTGTTTTGTTGTTGTTACTGTTTTGTAGATGAAGACAACGACAACGACGACGATGACGACAATGACGACGCTCGTCGTAAAAGTTTTCACTATAAAGGTTTCGCATCGCGGCGCATTGGAACGCATTGTCCATCGGCCATTTGCGCTGAGTGGAGCTCTCTGAGGCCACAACTTTATAAAACCGACACGGCACTGATTTTTTTTATACTCAATCGCTTTTGACAACGCATTCTCTGCATATATTTGGGAACGTATTGGGTAAACTTACTAAGGATTTGATTGCCCGTCCAGAAGGAACCATTCAGAAGTTTGCGAACCCGACGACGACAACAACGAAGACTACGATACTTAAAGCAGGTTCGTAAAAAGAAAGCATTATGAAGTAAAAAAAAATAAACATAAAATTAAATGTTAAATAAAAACGAAAGAATCAACCAAAAATAGTACCAAGAATAGATAAAAAGGCATATTCTTCCAAGTGAAACGTTAAATGAGAAAACAAAAAGCTGCAGATTTTTTTAATAGCTGCGGGAAGCAGTAATATGCTCTTCAAAGTGCAAACAAAGCAAGCGTTAAAAAAAAGAAGCTGTTTCAATAATTTTTTTTAGCTCACCTTTATTCACATATTTACGAATTTTAATTTTAGCGCGATTTTTGCGTAATGAACTTTTTATTACATTAATTACGGCGGCGCGCCTCTTAAATGTTCAACAAACAATAAGCGCCAAATTAATGCTGAGCATGTAGGTGGCATACCAAAGAATTAAACGACAGGAATGATCGAACATAAAGGTGTTACATTTAATTTAAAAAATAAATTATTCAGTTGTTTAAATTGTGCCCAAAATCGGTTTGCTACTTTGTGCGTGGTTTGAATGAAAATGCGCTGCGGCACAAGAGACTTTCGACACTCTCATGACTTGCGGCACGACACAGCTTAGCGCACTTCGCTCTCAAGTCGTCACTCTTACAGATCCATGGTTTGAGTAGCTAATATATTTTGTAACCAATAGATCTCTGTCAATTGTTTGCTGGATATTTTAGTGGCAAATCTTTTACGCTTTGAAATACTTATCACGCAAGCTCTCTGTCGTTTGATGTCAGCAAAACCCTTTTTAGAGTTGAAATTAAGCATTTTAGCTTCTAAGCGTAAAATGTTAGAATTAATTTTTTAACAGCCAAAATTTTAACGTTCAGTTATATAGTATATGAATCGAACTTTTATTCTCTAAAATTACTGCTATTCCAATAGGGATGGTACAATTTAAAAATTAAAAAAAAAGAACACATAAATTATTCAGTGCGACACAAAAATTTTTATTTTGTTTGAAATTATGCCATTATCTATGGAAAATAACATCATTCAAATGCACCACTTCTCCGTTCGTACTGCATTCTGTCAACTTAATTTTCCAACTTTTTTTCACATAAATTTCGCTGTATTTCATCAATACCACGTTTAATGTTGATTTTTAAGCGCTCAATTGTTGTTGCTTTATGAGCATAAACTTGTGACGTAAAATATCCCCAAAGAAAGAATAATTAACTGGACCATTTCTTGAGTTAATTGCTGCAGCAAATTTTGTTTTTCAATAAATCGATTGTCTAGATTGCTGTGCGGCAGCTGGAAACGTATTGTGGAAACCACATATCCGCCAGATTATTCTCAACAACAGCAGCAAAAAAAAAATGCAATTAAAACTGTTCTGTATCGTTCTACATTGACTGTTACTCTTTGTCCATTTTACCATGAACAGTTTCGTGTGGATTTTCAACACTCCAAATTCTGCAATTCTGTTTGTTTACATAATCATGAATTCTTCTTAAATTTCTCTCAGTATTCACAAATAAGCACTGATTTTGTTGCAGCGTGTATTTTTCCATGATTAAATGGCAAAACCTACTGAACATAAATGACATTATAACCATTTTAAATTGTATCATCCCTATTGGAAAACCTTTTATATATACTGCTTCACTACTATATAATAAATGCCAAAATCGTTAGTTGCTACATTAGGTACATTATTGTATAATTCACCTCGACACAAATAATAATAGTAATAATAATAATAATAATAATTCTCAAACTGGAACACTTTCGATCTTTGACTAATTAAGCGCATATTTTGTGCCACAAGCAGTCTAAGCCCTGAATATCTTTAATCAAATTAAATCCAACTATTATTTCCTAGCTACCGTAGCCGTATTGTTCCTTATTGTTGTTGTAATCAAGTTGTACTTCCTCAAACCATTTGATTCCAATCTTCTGCTAACTAACTCATTAACGAAAAAAATGTGATCAATGCAATGAATCATGTCCATCAGCAAAATGACACACACAACCATTCGCTGTGCATTGCGGTGCGTTTAAGTGTCAAGGTAAAATCGTTCACGCGTATTAAGCGCACTTCTTAGCGCATGGGCAGCCGCTTCAGTAGCTCAACGCCTGTCAATGATCCTCGTCTTGCACATTTTTCAATTAATAAAAATATGAAATATGAAAAGAAACAAATATTGAAGAACAATACACAGTAGAAAAAAAAAAGAAAGAAGAGAAAAACAAGAAAAGAAATTAATGCGAGTCAATTAATTGAACGGCACGAACAAACAAAGCAATAAGAATTGTTCATTTCAGACTTGGTGCCCGTTGAGTGGCGCACAATTGGCACTGCACTGAGGGGCTCCAAAGGCAAACGCAAAGGCAGCTGTCTGGATCAATCGTCGAAACTAACGAAATCCAATTTAAACGAGTTCAGCAGTTCTCAATTAAATAAATATTCGTATATTTTCCTCTTTTATTTTCCACTATGGTTAACTCAAACAAACGAAACCGATTCAAGTCGAAAAACAGAGTTGCAAAGCACAATAAGCGTATATAAATATATAAAAGTGCTTTGTGTTTTTTCGCAGATACAAGCTGACTTGCAAGTAAAAATAACAATTCAAAAAAATTTAAAAAAAAATTTGGAAAATAAAAAACAGCTTCCAATCAACATCTTTGCCACTCAGCTCTTTTTTTCAATGACGCTATTCAGATAGGACTTAATAAACATAATTATTAAGCGCTGATAAAATGGCGATGATAAACTGTTTAATTAAAGACTCATCAAAAGCAACAAGAACAACAACAACGATCAGCAACAACAACATCATCGTCATCATCATCATCATCAACTTTTAAAGAATAAAACAATAACGAAGACCAACAGATCGCGTGTTCAAGATTTGTAGAAGTTTAGGACGCACTCTCAATACGCTGTAAGCCCTTTTAAATGGCCTATAACCATAAAAAAATTGCGTAACGTGTCATTGTCATTGTCAAGGAAGGAAAGAGGCACACAAATACAAAGAATAGAGTTCCAAACAAGTTATAGTGTAGAAAAGACTTTGGATAAGACATAGTAATGCTAGCTGTTTTGATAACTCGATAAGTGCCATGTCCAAACGGTAGCTGTACTCATTGACTGGTATTCAACTGGGAACTCTTTGGAGTGTGGTATCCATCAAAATAACACTCATGTGCTAATCCATTTTAACTTAGTCTTAACTGTAAGGCTAAGAGCGATATATTAAAAAGTTATAAAGGGTAGTTATTAGTGAGAAATGCTAATGGGGAAAGTCTCTATGTTATGATAGGTTGAGAAACGAGAAATCAGTTATATTTTAGTTGATCGTTGTAAGTATAAGTCGTAAAGTATTGGTTTGAAGCTAGCGATTGCCAAGAAGTGCCCAGAATTGGCCAGTAGAAAAGGTGTTGCAAAAGTCTATTGTCTGGGGGTTTTTTTTTTTTAATATTTTACGAGAGAAGAATTTTGAAGCTTTTCTCAAAGAGGCAGCACGTCATTAAACGAAACAGAACATATCTAATCATTGGCCGTTTGTACGCAAAACTTATTAAACAACATTTTAAAATAGACTAAAAATAATGGATTTCTTTTTGCTCAATATTATTAGGATAAACGTGAGGAATCATTATATTGAGACGGTGCTACAGAAAAGTGCAACTGATTAGTCATAAGTTAAGCAGACAATATGCTCTATTACTCGCGGTACTACATCAAGCTCTCTCTTCCTGTTTGCTTTAATCCATATATGGGGTGTTCCAGTTCTGAAGTTGAGCTGCCAGAATTAATTGGCTAACAATAACAGCGAATAGGAGAGTCGAAGAAAAGCAAAAGGGGTAGACATTTTGAGATTACCAAGGAAGTAACATAATCATTCACTATATATGGAAATAAGCAGTAAGTGTTGAAGTTGAAGTTGTCTTATTGTCTTATACAGTTCTTGAAGTGGACTCCTGATTTGTATGCAAGTCTATAGCACACCAAATCTTTTGTCGTGCAGAATATTGAAGAATATTTTTTTAGCGCATCTTTCAAATCCATAATTTTGACAAAAGTTTTCAAAATATTGTTTCGGGTAAATGTTTCGCTATAAAAATGTTCCAATACACAATAACTTTTGCAACTGTACTTTGCCCGAATCATAATTAAACTGTCAATCAAACGAGTCGGAGTCGAGAAGTGTTTCATGCTTACTTAAAAAAAACTTTATTCGAATTTGTTGATCTTTTCGTTGACAGTTTCTGTGCGATTTATTAATAATTTAAAAAAATTCCAAACAAGTATTTTCTAATTGGTAAGCCAATTGAGCATTATTTATGGTCGAGCCAAAAAATACCGAAAATCTTTCAATGATCAATTGTTGGAAAATATTTTGTTGTCTTTTTTTTCAGGCATATTACTTTCCAATAATATTGGCAAACATTTGTTAATTCTCTGAAGGCACTAGCTTAGAAAGAGAAAGCTCTAGTAAATTAAAAAATAAATAAGTTATAAATAACGTTGGAAACAACAAATGCTCGTTGACGCATTTCAGGTCTTTGTCAACGTCACAAAACCTTACCATGCGCTGTCTTTTGAGCTTTAGTGTTTTTGCAGTATATATTTAGAATTCCAAGGAATGAAATACATAAAATAAGAGATTTCGCAGCAAAGAATTAAAGATTTAAAAACGGCTCTCCACCACTGTGATAGTTTGTTGAAATACGCGACAATTTTTAATTTACGCATTGAATATTCACTCAAACACTTTCTCTTGAGTGGACAAAATTTTGTGTCTATTAATTAGGTTGGAGACCTGGCCTCCAGCAAATAGTATTTCAGCTGTCACAATCTTGATCAATCCTTGGCTAAATACTTCTTTTGAATAGATGAATGCAGTAGACCCCTTGCTAAACGAGCCTAATTCGTTCCAGTCACTTACTCGTAATGCTAAATGGTCGTTAAACGAAACCACAGGTAAGGTGGTAAATTACACTATATTAGCTTACTGTCTAAAGAGATGAGCAAAATAAAATTACGAAATAAATTAATGTCAAATAGGATAAATGCGTTGCAATGGAAAAAGTTCTCATTAAAATATTTATTTTTACAACTTTTATTCAACGAAAGTCTCATATATATTTTGAAGCAACTTGAATCTTCATCTGGCATAAAGAAACCAGAAAAAATAATGAAATATTTTTATGTATTACTACTACTGCTGTGATTTTCACGTTAATCTTCCAGTGTTTGACTTTTTGGGCGGCATTTCGTATTCTTCACTTTTTAGATTTTTTTTTTCATACAAATATTTGAACATTTCGACTTTGTTCAGTTTAAGCAGCAGCATTGCCGGCAAACTCAATTCACAGATGCTGCTTTATTTTTGTGTTTTATTTAAATCTTTACAGTTTGAGAATTGAGTTTGTCTTAATATTTAGCAAATTCGATGATTTTTTCGCACCAAACTTCACAGTAACCATCTAAAGGTTATTCTAGAGGTTCCATGAAAATTTCATCAAAATCGGTCCAGCGGTTTCGGCGTCCATGACGGACAAACAACAAAACAAACACACTTCTAATATTATATATATAGATGATATGTATATGATTTGTCAAAATGCGATACAGCATTATCATTGAATAAATCTATAGCACATTAAGCCACTGCCTTATTAGGTTGATGCTTCTCCAATATATAATGCCACAGTTTCTCACGTATTCTGCACTTCCCTTTATGGGCCGGAGAATATTTGTTCTTCCGCTACCTTCTCTTGTAGTCACCGATTAATATTGTCCTAATTTTTTAGAATGGTGCAAATCGGTGACGTGACTGTATTGAATGTACGTGCCAGATTGACTACGTACAAAGTTTCCGCGAAATTCAGGATTTCACTCGTTAAGCGAGTTGTTTTATTTAAGTACTGTATTAGGTGCTTGCATGAATTCTGGTCATTTTTTTTATTATAAAAATGCGTTTGTTCAGAATATTTTATACAACATGTATTATTCGAAATATTTTCTATGCTGCATCTACACAAGTGATAATCAGAAGGCGCTATGTCTGGTGAGTACGCTGGGTGCAGCAGAACTACCCTTGCAACGTGTGTCCGAGCGTTGTCATGCAATCCTAACATATGCACCATATGCATAACCTAATGATCCTGAATATTCGGCTTCGGTGTCGATGTGGATGGCTCTCCTGGGTTAACCCATGACTTTTTTCGCTTTTCATCACATAACATTTATTTTCTTTGCCTAGCAAGCAATGACACTGCGGTGTTAAAGCGGTTTTAAATCGAATTTTCACTCAATTCGTTTGATAGCCATTTTCTCTGTTTTTGCATCTTAGTCCCATCGCATGTAAATGTTTCCAAAACATTTAATTCATCAACTATTAAGCTGTCTTCAATAAGTCTTACAAGACATTATCTACGAACTTATTTGGCCCTCCAGATCGTCCTTTGTCATTTACATTAGATCGTTGAAACCAAAACCGACAATTGGAATCTGGCAGAACAGCATCGCCAAAAGTTTCTAAACAAATAACAACAGTAATGAATGTCGAAAATGCAGTTTTGAGCGTTACATGATTAGCATCAATATTGTGATTTATGACTAAATGGAAAGCTGCTATTTTAGTGTTGAGAAATATCGCAACCATCGAGTTACACATTAGATATAACTGACTAGAATTCATGCCAGCCACTAATATATACGTTCATTAGTATGATGTTGGTTCCTAATCAAACCTTTTTATTTAATGTCAGTTGTAATTTAATATTATATATTTATTGTTATTATTCAATCCTCGATTCCAAGTAGGGGTATCCAATTAGGGGCTTTGTTTTGCGCTCAGATCTTCGTACGACGCACTTTCCGTGACTATGCAAAAGTCAACAACAAAAGTCGAAGCAAGCAACTTAAACTGATACTTGCAAGACTACGGGAAACTTTCTGCTGTTTGTAATTCCCACGATTTACATAAATTAACTGCACTTTATTAGCCTCATAAATTGATATTATATAAACTGTTTTCAACGCAATAGATAAACAATATACTTCGGCATTTATTATCTCTTGATTTATGTCTTTACTTTATAAGTTCGTTCGTCCGTCTGATTTGTTCTGAACAAAACATTAACTCATAAACTATAAATGTGAAACGCTTTATGATCATCGATTAGAAGTGTTTGCAATTTTCATGGAATTGTTTAAGCTGCTTTTTAACCAGCACACCCCTCGGCCAATCTATTACACCCTCACTAATTCGCACATTAGCTCAGAGACATTCTCAGTCACCCGATTGAATATTTGTGTATTTGTTGCAATCAATGCTGCCTACTATATTTTATTCGTTCATTTGTTAATTAAAAAACTAACAACTAAAAACAATAAAAAGCAGGAAAAATGTGTAATACTCTTCACACCACAAAGTGTGTTGATAGTCAGAAAGATCGTTAACAAAGGCCTCAATAAATGGGGTAACTTTGATGGTGCAAAACAAATTTTCCAGAAATTTTCATAAACACTTCGTATGAAGGCTATACGATCCAGTAATCCTATTGATATTTCGACATCAGTACTTTTCGCAATTTTCGTCGTATTCTTTGGTCTACCTGTACTCATATGTTGGGTGCAGTTGATGAACAATCGTTCCAAGCGCTCAGTAAGCAGCAGGTTTTCCAACTGGCAAATTCTTAAGTAGACAAATGCCCGGTTTGCTGTCCTCTTTACTATACTTAGTGAACAAAATACAGCTCTCAAAGCAAACTTTTTAATATTCGGTTGTCACAATCATTGGAATTCTTCATTTTGAAAATTAAAATTCATAATTATTTAAAAAACGGCCAAAATGTTGTCCTTTTGTTGTTTCTTTTAATGGCATATGAATATCTCTAGGACTTTTACTGTATGCGTGACTCATAGCAGAGGAGATGTACAGCTCAATATTTATTCAAATGTTTCAAACAGGGACCGAAAATAACAGTTATGGGGTTGACTTTTAACTAAAAAATCATTATGATGGAATCGTCGTACATATATAAGATGAATATGAAAATTATTGCTTATTCAAGGCGCTATCCAAATTTATATTTTCAATTTATTTGTATAAAAATTAAAATTAAAATTAAATTAAAAAAAAAATTTAAATTAAAAAATAATTATTTTCAATTTTTATTTTAAAAATTAAAAAATAAGAATTGTTTTCAATTTATATTTTAAAAAACAAAAAATAATTTTTATTTTCATTTTTTATTTTAAAAATCAATTTTAAAATTAGCAATGCATATATTGATTTTTATTTAATGATTAATTAGAAAAAATCACAAAATAATTATTATTTGTGATTTTTAAATTAAAAATTGAAATTAATTATTATTTTTTGATTTTTACAATAAAAATCGAGAGCAATTTTTATTTTTGATTTTTAAAATAAAAATTGAAAATAATTATTATTTTTTGATTTTTAAAATAAAAATTGAAAACAATTTTAATTTTTTAATTTAAAAAAAAAAAATTGAAAACAATTTTTATTATTGGATTTTTTAAATAAAAGTTGAAAATAATAATTAAAAATGATTTTTTGAAATAAAACTCATAACAGTTACGGTCCCTGGTTTCAAATAATTCAAATCAAGTCAAATTATGCTTTATACTAAACCTTGCCAGCGTTAGTTCAATGGGCAATGAAGACAATGCCGCCGCGGTTGAATCTTCGATATTCGATTCATAGAAAGAATTATTTCATATATAAAATTTAAATTTCCAAATTGATTTCACTGATTCATTTTGACACTGAAAATTTTCCCGAATTTTCTCACAAAACTTGTGCTCTTGAAGTACAGTCATCAGCCTTTTAGCGCTTCAGCGCTAACATTCATTTGCACGAGTACAGCCAACCAACCAAGTTCAGAACGAATTACGCATGAAGACAATGAGACGCCGCTGCCAATGGCGTTAAAACCTGCCCAACAAGCTCGCACGGCCAGCTGCAATTTTCGTTTAGAAAACACAACGAATTCAAAATTGGTAGAGGCGACAGCAGCTGCAACGGTAGTATTCGATCGATCTGAGATTCGCAACAATTTGCTACTTGATCAATCAATGTTCCCTCCTTCGAACAGAAACGTTTAACAACGATAACAACGCATACTCTGGGGGGGTGGAGAGAGAGAGAGAGAGAAAGAGAGAGCGTATGAGTGAGACTTTTCTATCAGTTGTTGTTGCTTCGTTTCGTTTCGTTTCGTTTATTTTCATTTCATTTCATTTTGTTTCGTTTACTTTACTCTCGTTGTTACGGTTTGATTCGATTCGGCTGAGCTTGGCTCATTTCAGCTCGTCTTGGCTCCACGCGTCCCAACGCGATTGTTCGAACGCGCACTTGTTCGCTTGAAATGTGTGAAATGCGAAATTCGAATGCGTTTGTTTGAAATTCGAATTTTGTATTTAAGCGCCCGATTCGCTATTCAACTCAGATACTTTCGGTTGTTCGCCGCATTCGAATGTGTGTAAATCGTTTCTACGCTGGCCTGCTCCATAGCATTTTTGATTTAGACTTTATGATCCTGTCGTGCGTCATGTTAATTCAATTATTTTAGTTAGGAGTGATTTGTTTTCGATTTTACAAATTGACACTTTTTTACTTTGAATTTCTTAAAGGCACCAAAATAACGCCGAGACAAAACATTTTTTTGTTGTTATATTATGTGCTTTAAATTACGTCGCTGTCAAGTCATTCATGTGTTTCGTATGCCTTAATTTTTTGTTTCGAAGTGCAATTCGAATCTAAAAACTACTGATTTCGTATCCATATCCTTTCGTTTTGTCGCTTACTACGCGTACGTGAGTTTTGATGTTTTCGCTGCACATTGTTCAACGAATATCAACAAAAACAAAAACTACAAAATACACCAAAACCAACAAAATAAACAATAGAAAAAGCAACCGCAATAATAACAATAAAAACAGCCGCACTAAATTAAATATTAACAAGAGTAATCTTAGAACTACAACAAATTTCATGACAAGCGATCAATTTAGCTGATAAAGTGTCAGTTCAGTTTAGTGTCAGAAAACACCTAAAAAAAATTATTTTATAATTTAATAAAGTTTGATTCGAAATTTCGAATACTTAAATTCGAATTTGTAAGTATTTTGTCAAAAAGTGTTAAAAGTGCAGGTGTGTGTTTGTTTTATATAAAAATAAAAATAAAATAATAATAATAAACAAATCTGATTACACAAAAAATCAATGCGATAGAAAATCAAAAAGCTCTTTGAAAAAATAAAAAACATCAGAAATCGAAAAAGCCAAAGCTGAACTTTAATTGAGTACGAATTTGGAGAGGTAAAATATAATATATAATGCAAAGAAATGACGTAAAAATTGTTTTTGTTTATAGCAAAACAACCCAAAAACATTTACTGTAAAACAGACTTTTTACAAACGGTGCAAATCGAATATTAATTTCGAGCTTTTTAATTTTAAATAAAAAGTTATTTTTGTTTATCAAATCGGTATTACTTGACCAGACAAGAGGCACAATAAGGAATCGATGTCGTCAACCGATGTCCAACCATTTCCCTAAATAATTTTGAATATAATTTTATTCACGTAGGACTGTTCGAAACCAACCTTAAACCAAGCCATGTTCAGTCAGCCCTCAAACCTGCTTTTGCTGCTTTTCACAGCAACTATAATGCATTTAAGAAAAAGGATAGTTTCTACTATTCTACTATTATGACTTCTAGTGGAACTTTTCGAAACATTTACACAAAAACCATTCATTGTAATTAGCAATCAAAGCTTTATTCAACTCTACATAAATAACTTGAAATGAAAGCAAACTAGGCAACTTTCCTTGCACCTTCAATAGCAGCACTTCACACTCATACCACTGTGCCCCGCTGTATTCGCTGGGTGTGTCTATCAATCATTCCAACTATATGGAGCACATCTAAACATCATATTAGCACTAATCAAGATTTTTTTTTACGACCATTTATTTGCATAATTCAGACATTAATTGGACGATGAGTGGACTTCCTGGCTGTTATTCGATTAATTAATGAGGCACGCTTTGTTACACTTTAATTAGCACAAGCTCCCACAGATGGCTAGCCACCTTTAAGAAGCTATTTCAGGCTTTGCCTTGTGCCAGGCACACGAACGTTTAGACGGTCCATATTGAATGATTAATATATATGATCGATGGGGTAAACAGCACATAGATTAGCGCTACCACTTGGTTTGGTTTGGGTGCAGTAGTGCTGAGAGCAGGTGCATTATAGACTGACTTGACTCAATGATGAGAACTATTAACCAGTTTTGCATAATGAGAAATCAACAATAAAATAAACGAAATTAATTAATAAGTGTGGCAACTACGGCGTGCTGGATAGCGTGAGCCGAGCATGAGAAAGTGAACGAGTCAACCGAGGGAGTGGGGCAATTGAACAATAAACTAGTAAGGTGAGCAAATGTCAATATATTTGAAGGGAAAGGTGGGGCAGCGGTTTGAGGGCGCAGAGTGTGAATGTTAACGAAATTCAATTATAAATATTTTCAATGTCGAGGGCATAGTTTTCTTGTTTTTCTTAGTATATGTGTTCTTATGTTTGCTGTCTCTGTGAATATGTGTGTGCTCTATAAGATTGTGCATTCATGTAAATCCGACTTTCAGTGTTTGCGTTTTTGCATATGTCAAAACAAATGTATTTATGTGCGTACAAGCAAATCAATTTCAAATTGAAATTGAGCATAAAAATGTTAAAAAACGGTAGAGAAAAAAAGCAAAAAAAAAATATAGAGTTGATCGTTTCTATGAAATACAACAACAAAAACAACTCATATAAAAATGCGCGCGTCAACAATTTCAATAATTTTCTAACACTTGAACTTTTATATTTTTCGTTTCATTCCATGGAAATTGTGCTTCTATAATTTTGTTATACATAAGTCTTTTGACGGTATGAACATTTATGATTTACAGCAATATAAAATACACTAAAAAAGTAGAAAAACATATGCATAAATACATTGTTACCGTTATATTTCGTAGCACATTCTGCGGAAAAGCACAAATCGAAGCGACAACGCGAAGCACGTGTTTCACTTACAACATTCCGCATACACTAAAGCGTATATTCACGATCACTACTACTCACAGTGGAATGTGGGAAATGGCCAATCTGGCGTCGCTTTACTGATAACTCCAAAATAATGAACCAATCTTTAGTGGCATATTTTTTTTGTATTTAAATACAATAACAAATATTTTGATTTGCTTGTTATTTTTAATTTTTTTATATATAAAAAATATATTTCTTTTTTAAATTTTAATTTTATTATACATATATAAAAATATATACGTGTATTTTTTAAAAAGAATTTTTAGATATATAAATTTTTATATATATAAATTTTTATATATATAAAATTTAATTATACCTATATATATAAAATTGTAATCATGTCTGTCTGTCTGGTTGTATGACCGCTACAGGCGCCGAAACTGCTGCGCCGATTTTGATGAAATTTTCAAAATTATCTCTAGAATAACCTGTCGACTAATCCTGTGAAGTTTCGGGCGTTAGTATACCGCGAAAATCGTCGAAAAACAAATAAATAAATTGGAATATTTGTTCGAAATCAATATTGGTTCATCAGTTTATCTTTGAAAAATATGAGAAATTCGAAATCGAAAGTCTGTCAAAGAAAAATAATAAAAAAAACTAACTCACAAAACGGTTTAATAATTTGAAGCCGTAAGTTATGGGCCGTAACAAAGAAGCCTCTTCCGACATCATTCCAATTTGTAGCGTAAAATATTCAATAATATCTGTGCCAGGTGATTGCGCCTTATAAAACCAGGGGTATTTAGCTCAAAAATTATTCTGCAGTTTTCCACGAATACATTGTGTACCCATCATTAATGCAGCTAATTTTTTTATCTCGACAGAGACAATGGACCACATTGTTTGTCAATATCAATAAACACTAGCAGTCGAACCCACCCCCAACTTGTATTACGCAGAAAATTTGGTTACACCAATTAAAATTTTCCTGTTGTTGCACTTTGCACTGCAAAGAGGCGTAAACATATTTAAGGTGCCTCAAAAAACATATGCTCATTTTGAGTGATCACAGCTGGGCGAATATTGAGAGAGTAAATTTAAATAAAAATACGCAAAAAATCCGCTGGCTTATCGGCAATCGATAAAAACCAAAAATTTTGGCGGAATTCGAGCAGAGCAATGTCATCCTATACCCTATCCATGATTGCTTTTGGAAGATGCGAATCAATAATAAAAGCAGAGAAATATTTTTCTAAAATAGAAATATCTAACCAAGTGCGAGTTGAACTCGCGTGGCGAGGGTTCCGCACGTTGAATACGTTACCGAATAGATTTTCGGTTTTCTTTGTACTCTACTCAAAACTTACTTAATCAAATCGAACGAATAATCAATTATATCATTTCCTTTTGGTTAAGCAAATAACTGATACAACACTCACTCAATAAATCACTCAAGCATACCCAAACGTTTTTTCACTCGCATATGTTCACTTTTTAGTATGATTTATCACGTTATGTTGAGACCTTCTTGACTTCTTGTAGGTTTTCCCGAAATCTATAAGTAAGGACCAGTTTTCTGTATTTTTTTCAAAGTTTTTCAAAGCTAAGAATTTTCCTGGTTCAGGAGTCGGGGAGATGGTCAATTTTCATCTATTTTCTTAAATAACTTTAAAACTATTTATTATAAAATTATAAAAAAAAAAACACTTTCATTTGATATGTCACTCAACTTAATCGGTCCAGTAGATAGAAAATTGGCAGACATATCCTTTTTCCTGCCGAACTTTCAAATATGCCACAAAATGAACAAAAATGAAAATTCAGAAAACAAAAAGTTTTGTAAGCGTTTTGCTTGTCGCCGTCAGAGAAATCTTCCCAGCAGTAATTGTAGGCAGTACTTCTCCAAAAGAATGATTCTTTTTTACTGCTTTTCGCAACAAAAAATCAGTAGCTGGCCCTTTTGAATATGAAAAAATGGCTTACATGACTCCGTCAGGCTAAAAGGTAACTATTCTTCTTTTTAACCTGCTACAATCCTACTTCATTCATACTGTTATTTATGGTACGTTTGAAGCACAAACACCAGAACGAAAACGAGCATGAGAAAAAGGTAGGAGTATAACGATAAACAGTAATGCAAAGAAAAAACCTGTGAGTCGTTTTAGGTGAACGAACGGCGACGTTCGGGCAAAAACGGACGCGCACGTAAACAATTAATTGAGCAAGCATTTGAAGCACAAAAGGTACAAAAGGTACGAAGGTACACGAACGAAAACGATCATCGAAATATTAACGTAAGCATTTTATGTATAGCGTTATTATTGGTGGCCTTTGGTGGCCTAGTGGAAGTGCACTACACAAGTCTTGGATAATCAAATTGAATACTAAAATTAAATAAATAAACAACTGAAATAAATATAAAAAATAAATATAAAATTGGTTTCTGTATAAGTGCTTTTTTTAAAGAAAAATCGGAATAGTTGCTATTTCAGCTATTATAGTAAGTACTTAAGAAGTACTGCTTTCGGAAGAAAGCTGAACACTTCCGAGTTGAATAATAGCTCACAAACACCTTCTGAAACCAGTTAAATAGAAATAGCAAAAATGCGGCCACGCCGTTTAAAAACGAAAGGAAAACTTGAGATTTTTTAAGTACTTCTACCTTACAAGTCACACTTTTAATTCCTGCTTCAAATTACTGCTTGGCTTGTGCAACGAAGCTGCAAAGTGGCTCTCGCGTTTTGTGCACGTGAGCTGAACTCGCACACCTATATCCCGCCTGTGTGACATTACTCTCTCATTTTGGTTTTTTTACGTTCTTGTAGTGCTTTGTCGGCTTCGTGAATATATCCAGAGAGGCCTTATTCATATAGAGGTTACATTTCTCTCTTAAAAAATGGCCGGAGAGACTCTTCAGAAACGATTACAATCCGACACTGATTCTGTACATCAACAGAGTTGTTGGCTGTTCAACTTACGCAGCGTAACATATTGCTGTTGGTTTGCTTGGGTTTGGATAAACAAATTGGGCGGGAGTATGCTAATTAAAGAATATAAATACACAAGAAAGACATAATAAAAACAAAAATCAGAGACACTGTCCGCTTTCTTTGATTTTTTTTCAAAGTTTTTTATTTGTATGGTCTTCGAGAATATTCACAAATTGTGTGGTTTTCTTTGATTTACGAAATCGATCTTTAACAAACGAAATGAATGAATACTCTTTGAATATATCGCTTAAGAGAGCACAGTGCTTTTACCAGACAGAACTTATTCATATGAATCAATACTCTTCGGCTTTTACATTGAAGCGAGCGCGTAGGAGAAAGCAACAAACAAATCGCAGCCAATGCAACAAATATAGCAGGGTGAGCGTGAATTAAAGCACGAACGCATCGAACCGAATCGAACCGAACCGAACGAATGTCGTCGCACATGTACGAAAAAGCAAGAGCAACGCAACGCCTAGCTTGCTTATCATTGACTTTCTGAGTTGTGTTGTTCTTATTGCAATGGCAAAGCAATATAAATCAAACAGTTAATTAACGATTAATGTTTAAACATTTGATTGTGAATTGTTGTTGTCAACAATTTCGTTCCTGTTTTCCTTCATGTCGATATATGTATATATATATATATGTATTGTCGTGTGTATATCATTTGATAAAGCATAAAGCAAGAAAGTTGTTATTAACTATTGTAATAAAGAGGATGCTACATCGTCAACCACTGATGACGCTGTTGACATTGAATCGCTAGACAGCCCAGTCACTGTTTCAGTGATCCGTTTGATAATTTGTATATTTCTTTTTTATATAGACATAGTCTAAGCAAAGAACTGTTCTATTTCGGCTTCACTTGACATTTGAGCTACCAAAAATTAAATTACTCTAAGAATTTTGCAAATAGTTGCAAAATGCTGCGGTAAGAATCCCACAAAAAAGGTATACAAGTTAAAAATATATATATATGTGAATTGCAACAACAATTAAGAAATCTATACATAAACACAATGTGGCATTGCGGTTTGGTTTCGCATTTGTAACACAATGAAGCGAACCTAAACTAACATAGAAAGCATTCAGCAGACGCAAGCTGCTGCTGACTGTTCAATAAAGCAATGCGGTCAGAGGCGAGCAAACGTTTTTAGGTAAAAGCTCCATATACTGCTGTGTGGATATTATGAAAGTATACAATTTTTTTTTTTTTGTAGATTGACAGCACTGTCCTTGTCCTTCCGGTCAATGCATGCATTAAATTACTGCCGAGCTACAAGTGTTTTGTTAATACACGAAAGTGGCTTTAGCGACGTTCACTATTTTTGATTTGGTTGCATCGGCTAATTTGAGTCTATTTCATCAAAATTGCAACACATACCGCATTTGCCCAGTTTACTATATAGTGATTGTGTAGCCACGGGCGTCTCCGTGACACCTTGAGTGCGAACTTTGCTAGACGAAACGAAGAAAATGAAGAAGCTCGAAAACAAAAAGCAGCACTATTTATAAACAAGTGGAAAACGAAAATGATCTACCTCACATAACAGCTGAGAGCGCTTCCAGTCGCCAGCTACAGCTACCAGCTACACGTTACATTTCACAAAAATTCAGTCTACTTGCTATGCTAATGTGTTAAGTCGGCTGGGCGGAGCGCATGACCAAACAACCGGCTATTCCCTAAACTGAAAGGACCACTCCGTGGACACCGATTCGACTTGATCGAGCAAGTAAATGCCGTATCGACGAAAACATTATGGCACATAAAGTGCATTGTAAATATAAGGAGCGGACTACTTTGCAGGCGACGCAGTTGTAGTGCAAGTATAAATGAAGATGTTTAATTTTTAAACAAATTCACATTATTCTTTGGGCACGCTGTATGTACCTCAATTGTTGGCCAGTTTTCACTCTGTTATTTAGTTAGTTACCAACAAATTGTGAGGTTAATCGATTTGGGTCAATGATTAAAGTGAAGTCCATAAGAACTGTTCATGGTAAAGGTCAAAGTTTTTGAAGCGTTTTTTATTACTTTAAAACACGAATGTTTTCACAGTTGCACTTTTCTTTATTATTATAAAACGTGCAGATAAACAACAAGTCAAAAAGAATAATAATAAATAATAAGAAACAACAACAACAACAGCAGCGGTTTCTTGCAATCGTCACGTGCCAATTTTACATTTTTGATATTATTATAATATTATTTTATATATTAATAAATATATAAATGCGCGTTTATTTTTAAAGTTGTGTATTATAAAAAAAAATAAAAAAAAATAAAACGATAAAAAATATTGTGCCAGCAAAAATAAAGAAGAATTATAATAAATAAATAAGCTGAGCGCGATTTTTGTTGTTGTTGTTGTTGGCCTTTTAATAAATTTCAACACGCAGCCACTTGAACTGTCGCTACTTTTTGTATATCTTGTCTTCGTCTACGTCTTCTTATTGTTCTTGTTCTTATTATTGTTGTTTTTTATCTTATTATTCTTGTTTTACGTACACTTCACTTGTCCAATCAGTCCATATGGACGTATACGTAATTTGATTTATTTAACATGCTCACTCATACGCGTCGTATTCTCCCGCTCCTTCCCTTGAACGTTGCAGCAACAAAAATTCAAAGAGCATTCATTCGTACACATTCCTAACACAAAAATGTTTCGTGAGGGCGGTATGCCGCTTATGTGGAGTACCATATTTCCGTTGTTCTACGTCACTCGTAACAGTAAAGAAACATTGGACTGATATTTCAATTAAACGCTTTTATTTAACTCAGCTGCGGTAACTCCTGCGCTCTCTAGCGTTGCGGTAACTACAGCATCATCTACTGGCTACGCGTTCGCTGCTGCCTATACTAGTGTGGACGTGTGACAACACTCCACTAACACTAGATCTTTTACTCGCATCTTCTCACACTGACTCAATGACAGAAGGACAACACAAAGTCAAGCCAAATAAGCGCACGTGCGTAAAGTAAATACATTATTTTTCATTTGATACATCGTGATACAAGTGATCTTAAAATAACCGAACTTTTAATTTAAAAAATAGAGCACTCAGTGCCATCCAATAAATCTTGACAGTGTTAGAAAAGCACATTGAATTGATAGGTTACAAAATTCCGCATATTTTGATAACAGTAGCGTATCCGTTTCTGTAAGTCACGTTAGTTATCTGCGCACAGGTACTAAGACCCTGTAAAGTCATTGCCATTTATATCACATTGACATCCCAATCGACGCGTATTCTTACTTTTCTTATAATGCCGAGAACATATCAACGAGTTCATATCAGCATGCCTGCTTCCGTTTCTCTACTATGGAGCGTTTTAGTGATAGAGGTGGTGTGGGTGCAATATATATTGAAGGTTAGAATAAGTAAATAAGTAAATAATAGGCCTCAGTCTCGTTACACCTCGTACAAGCACTATGGCACGCTTATGGCTTTTGAATTCAATTTCTTGGCGAACTGAGCTGAAATAGAGAGAACGAAACACCACATTTTCCCACTATAAGTAATGTGCATCTTATGTAGAAATCGACCACAAGAATGAACAAAAAAATGCCGCGCATCCATTCTTTGTTGTCAGTTGTGCGTAGGAAACTTCTTTCCTTTCCATTCCTTATATTCGGCATGTGAGTCTTCCGCACTTGCAGCCTATTAGGAATTGACTTTTACTAACAACCAATGTAATATTAGCCTCAATTTGTACAACAGGACTGCACCAGCGCAATAGAGAATAAGTAAAATGACAGACAACGAAGTAAGACATGGCATTGAACAGCGCACTAGCCAGGAAAAAAACGCCAGGGTATGGAAGTATCTTTTTTTGTATGCTTGTTTGTCCGTTATAGACGCCGAAACCGCTGTACCGATTTTGATGAAATTTTTAGGGAACCTCTAGAATAGCCCTTAGATGGTTACTGTGAATTTTGGTGCGAAAAAATCGACCAACTGAATTATCCGATGCTTCTAAAACTGTACAGATAGAAATAAAACACAAAAACAAATCAGCATCTGAGAATTGAGTTAGCCGGCAGTGCCGCTCAAACTGTATAACGTAGAAATGTTTAAATATTCGAATGAAAAAAAAAATCAAAAATCTGAAAAATACGAAATGTCATCCAAAAAGTCAAACACTGGAAGATGAACGAGAAAATCGCAGCAGTAGACAGAACGCAGAGATGCTCTGGCAGCGACTAGTACTAGTACTGTACTGCTAGTACTTAATCTACTTTATACTTTATATGTACTATATACTTTATATAGATCAGACACTCCAACTCGTCATTGATGCCCACCTTCCCTGATGTTAAAGTAATAATGTACTTACACAAAACCTCTTTGTAGCAACAGCGAAGCTGCAAGAAATTTTGGGCGAAAAATACGCTTGGTTGGCCAAATGAAAACGACGCAACGACAACTAAAAATAAGAGCTACTGAAATTCCATTATGGCACTATGGCAAAGTGACCCTAACAAGAAATAAATCGCGGTGTCAACCAACTTAAAAGTAATTGTATACAAAAGCCTATGGGGCAATGCTAAGAAACTGAGCCTAAATTACAAAGACAACAAACTGAAATGCTTCGAACAATTGTTATATAATCACGATATTCACAAAGACCTTAGCGTAACAAGGTCACTCTAGAGTGACATACCAACGTCGAAGTAACTGATCTTCGGTCGCATGAATTGACAGAACATGGACGCTTTAAAAGAGGTAGACCAGTAAATCTGACCTAGCTGGTTTTTTTATATATATATATATATATTTTTTTTTTAAATATAAATTATAACTTATGTGTGAAGGTTGACTATGGCCGTTGAGAGGAGCATTGCGGCATCTCGCGCGAGTAAGACAATTGCAAATAGTACTTAAAAAGTAGTACTAAGCCATCCGGTACCAGTGAATCTATAGATTTATTTCGAAAATGTTCATTTCTTCTTCTATTCATTGTTCAAATATGTACAAGTAACGTAATGCTTGTTAAACGAAAGAACAAAACAAAAAAGCCGCCGTGCAATCTAGGGGGTGTAGCATTTTCAGGCGTCGCATTTGCCTGCTGTTGACGATTTCTTCTTTAATTGTTGGAATCTTCAAGTCTCGATGGATAACACAGTTTCGGGCATACACCACTGTGCACATACGAGTGTTATATACAAATGAGTGCTCAATATGGCTCACAAATTCAGTGCTATTGCTTTCGGTGGGTTTTCGCATTGTCAAATTTCTTTGGTTGCCACCACATGTATAGGCATGCTAATGACGGGGTTGCGTGTCTATTGTTATGGACTATTGACTACATTTGCGTACACAAAGGTTCTACCGACTTTAATTAAATACAGCCCTTGGGTGTTTAACAAATATTAATCTATATATAAGTTCTCTTTTAAGAATAAAGAACAATAATAATTCAAACATAACAGATGTTCGCATTAAGGCATACCCTCTTACAATCAGTAGCCGCATGCTTGATGATAGTGTATTAACCACAGTATATAATATATTCTATTCAGCTCAAAAATAAAGCCTCAACTAGTCGTTATTTTCCCAAATCCTATGAACAGCTCATCAAGCCTTTCGACACTTTTTTAAAATTCTGCTTAAGGCGATTCAAAGATTCAGTGCAACCTTTCGACCCAACGTTAATAACGTGTGTAAGCAATTACTTTAATTGGAGATGCATTTAAAATTATTGCAATTTTGTGCGCTCTTATTTCATCAAGTTTATTTAATTACTACAATTGCGCCGCGCCGTGTATTTTGTAATTTTTTTATATTATTATTATTATTATTTTTTTTTTAATTTGCTTGGTCACAATTTAAGGCAATTTTAATTGAAATTTGAAGCGTCTAATTGGAAAACCCACACAATAATTAATTGAATTGAGCATGTTCTCCACAGGCTTCCACAAGCATTCTAGTATTTCTTGTTTGAGCAGTTTTTTTACGATATTCTAATTATTTTTTCTTCTTCTTGTCATTGCAGATCGCTAAGCCTAAGTCAAGGACGAACTATAACCACCGCAATAGAAAAGCTTTTTGCTAAAACTTTGTTTTATTTGTGAACAAGTTCACAGCCCCGATTCCAAGCACAGGCAAATACAAGTTTGTCTATTTTTTTCTCCTTTTTTTCTTTTCTTTTTTTTTTTTTGCTACGCGCGCAAAGAATAAAACCAAACTCGAACTATAGAATGGTAGAAGGTGATTCGCATAAGAGTAAAAGCGATTGTAAGTTCCAAGGCACATTCACTTGTCACTTTCACAAGCAACCAATAAGCAAGCGAATACCCATTGAATACTTTCTTCCATCTCTTTCTTTGTAACAGCCTATAATGTAGAATCTGTTCTACAGCCAAGCTACAACCAGAACGCAATAACAGCACCAACAGCTACAGCAGCGGCAGCAGCAGCTAAGTCGCACACGTCCTTGAGTGGCATCGTCGACAACCGTTCGATTATCCAACCCTATTCACTGGACACCGGCGCACCGACCAAGCAGCCCAGCTATCAGTTTGCGGCTGTCAACGAGGCTTACGAGAACGATCAGCTCACTACCAATCTGAACACAAATGGTGCCAAGCATGACGTAGAGAAGGGTATTAACGCTGGCGCTATCGTTGCCACCACCAATGGCGGCGGCGGCGGCGGTGGCGGTGGCGTTGGGGGTAGCGGCGCCGCAGGCGCGGGCAGCGGCGTGACACGCGCCCCCGGTATTCGTGCCGGATTCGAGCAGGCGATTGAGCTATGCGGCTACGGCAAATTCCATTATATTCTGCTAGCGATTTGTGGCCTCGTCAGCACCTCGGAGGAAATGGATGTCATCTCGATGTCGTTCATTCTGCCATCGGCACAATGCGATCTGAACCTCAACACGGAGACAAAAGGCTGGCTCAACTCAATCATCTTCATTGGCATGATGACGGGCGCCTATGTCTGGGGTAGCATCGCAGATTCGCTTGGCCGCAAAAAAGTTCTGATCGTGATCTCGTTTATGAACGGTTTTTGCATAGTCGCCTCGTCATTTTCGCAAACTTTTGAATGGTTCATGCTGTTTCGCTTTCTCAATGGCGCAGCGTAAGTATTGAAAAATGCCCCGAAGATACAAAAACATATCAGTCGTAATTCCGTCATTAAACCACTAAGCCCCAGAATCCCCAAACAATGTTTTCGAAAAGATTCACAAGGGACAATATCAACAGTTGCTACAAAATCTATCGCCTTCGATTGCTTCGTACCCTCCTATGTCCTTAACAAAATTAAATGCCAGAGTGTTATGCTCGAGAGAATATATACTCAAGAAGACAACTGTTGTGTGATATCTAGGCTCAAACAAGCTGAAGAGCACAGCTCTAGGGCGTAGAATTTAGTAGATCACTAATCCCAAACGGTACCTGTATGGTCCCTAAGGAAACTGGAAAATTTTGACAAAGCAGTGATGCCTGATTTAGGAAGTCCACTGATCGTGGCTTCGTACTTTACTCGAGGTATTAACCACTTTTCCAATTTTACTTAATTCCTTTTGTTTCTCTTCCTATCCTCTTGGGATCAAAGAACCAATACAACCTCTTCTAAACCCACCGCCACACGATCCTCCAACCTCTTCGGCATCCTCAGTTAGTAGTAGAGCTAGTAGTAGAGACAGGCTAATCACCCAGCATATCAATCAAACCTCGGTCGTGCAAAGATGGAGCGAGAGGAGTGCAAAAAAAAATAAACCCAAAATAGGTCGAGGTGCCTGTAATAGCGCGAAATTAATGATACCGCAAACATTATCTTGGGAAGAATGTCTGGCATTTACCTTACCATCCAACCAAGAGATACTTTCCAACCCCATACTTCAAGCATTATAAATAAATAAAGAAGACCTGAAGTGGTGGGAGAGACCGAATCTTTAGATTACGCGGTGACAGGCCTAGGCCTGTTAGCGGTTGTAGGGTCTGGGGATTTCCAACCAGGTGAGGGGTATTCCTGTCAGAGAAAGCGGGCACTGCGACCAGAGAAGATCTTTTGTAGGCTATACCCTAAATGAGAGAACAGAGCCTCTATCGTTTTAATGAAGACCAGTAGGTTCTTTATAGAAGAGTTCCTGATCAGACACAGGTGACACAGAGTGCTATTTCAAAAAGTTTAGACGAAGTCTGGCCACCGCCGGACACACTCACAGGAGATGAAGACTTATTTCTACGTCTTGTAAGCAGAGTCTACACTCTACTTTAAGCATTTATATACCCAGAATAATAGATGGAACAAACACTATGTTATAGATTGTATTGTTGAGGTGCTCCCATTAAGTGGCAAGTAGCGCGGTATTCATCGAAACGCTGAGTTGCGTTGCGCCGCGAAATGTACAAAACTTTGAGTCTACGGTCGTTGGTAGAGTATTTAATAACGACGACAATAGTAATAATAATAATAATAAAAATAATAATAATAATAATAATATTTCCCAAGATCAAGACAACCTTGATATAACATTTTACGCCCGCACCTAGAATGATAGTTAAATTAAACTGAGTCAGTGCTTCAGAGATATTTTGGGTACTTTGTTTGTTTTTTTTTTCTCTCGTTCAGTTTCATTTATTTGCTTGATCACTCTCAGCGCCGCACCGCAATGCGCTAATTAAATTAAGCCAAATAATAAAGCTGAAAATGACAACAATATTTCACTTAAAATATCGTGACTCTTTGTGCTAATTGCGCCTAAGTTTAGTCATCAACGGCACCGTTGATCGGCGATTGCATGTGAGGATTTCACACAGTTTCCTCGAAAATAAGTTATTGTCTCACTGAACAACAAATGGAAATCGAGAGAGCGTGATGCCATACACAGCAACCGCCTCGCAATACGCAACACCGTCAGCCGCCGTCCGGCTACGGCCGGAATGTTTGCGCGAAAGCTCATTACTTTTACCAATAATCCGCTAATTGTTTATGTGAATTGGCATAATTTTGCACAGTGGTTGTTTATTATGCTTTTGTTTGTAGAGAAATGATTTCGCTATCGAGTTGTCGAACCACAGTAACAGACCACCGAACCCAAACCGTACAAGAATGCCGATGCGCTGGTATCTCATGTCGCGCGAGACGCGGGGCAGAGTGCGTGCGTTACAATCGTAATGATTCGATCCGATTCGATTCAAAACAAAACAAAAAAATATAGCCACGTAAATGGCTCGATTTAGAAAGCCAAAATTTGAATTACCTAAATTTGACCGCCTATTAGTGTATGATTTCACTGAACCTAGTCGCTAGACACACATCATTAGGTGAGATGCTCTTAACTTGCCAAAGATGAACAGCAGCGGTACAGTAGTATTCTGGCGCTCGGAGTCAGACAGTGGTAAGCTGTGGTCTGCGCTGCACAAAATTCCTAAAACGTTGTTAGTTTAGATGTGAAACCTTTGGGTAACCACTCTTTAATCCAACAACTTAATTCTACCGCTTCAGTGCATTTTTTACTTACTTAACCTTTTGAGCGTTGCTAGCGTAATGAAGATTAATCCCGTTCGAGAGCAAACGCATTTCCAAACCGTGCGGTACTTACTCTACTTATTTCTTCGAGTTGTCACTGGTTGTTATTATTAAGTAAACCAAGTATTATAGTTTAAGGTAGCTAAAATTGATATACGCGTACTAGCAACTGCCCCTTGCAATTTATTATACTCGTAATTTATGTTATGCAGTGGAGACGCCGGTAGTTGAATTCCTAACTTGATCAGATCATACATACACGTACCATAGTTGCTCTGTAATTACTTTTATTTATTTCTTTTCTATTTCACAAAAAAATAGACTGGGAGGCAGCGGTCCTGTCATCTGGTCGTACTTCGCCGAATTCCAGCCGAAAGCGAAACGAGGCTCCATGCTGAGCTTCATGGCAGCCTTCTGGACATTTGGCAATCTCTTTGTTGCTGGACTCGCTTGGCTGATCATACCAACGGGCATTGGCTTCATCACACCATACTTTACATACAACTCATGGCGTATCTTCCTAATGGTTTGCTCATTGCCATCATTTATTGTTGCATTTCTGCTCTTCTATTTGCCCGAATCACCGAAGTTCCTTTTGTCACGCGGCAAACAGGAGAAAGCATTGGCCATTTTCCGCGGCATTTTTGTCACGAACACAAAGAAACCAGCCGAGCAATATCCGGTCGCTGAGCTCGACATCGATGAGAAGTTAATGGCTGAAATTAAGGAGCATCAGGCCGCTGTGAAGGGCAAATTTAATCGCATGCTCTCGAGCATGCTTGATCATAGCAAACAGCTCTTCCAAGCGCCGATACTAAAGTTCACGGTCATCTCGATCACGATCAACTTTACTTTCCATATCGGTTATTACGGCTTGATGATGTGGTTCCCGGAGCTCTTCAATCGTTTCGAAGAGTACTCAACCGCATTCCCGGGTCAGAAGGCTGGCGTTTGCACCGTCACCGAGTACGTGGTGCGTCGGGTGCATCACGAGGATGCCGTCTGCTCATCGCACATACCGTCGGCCGTATTCATGGAATCGCTCATATCACTGGCATCCGCCCTGCCTGCCAATCTGATTGCCATTCTGGGCATGGATTTGCTCGGCCGCAAATTTTTTTTGATATTTGGTACAATGACGGCCGGTGTTTGTTCGGCGGCCATGTATTTCGTCTACAGTTCAACACAGAATTTGATTGTGACGGCTGTCTTCAGCGGCGCCATTTCAGCAGCGAATGCCGCACTCGATTGCCTCATCACTGAGGTCTTTCCGACACAGCTGCGTGCCACTGGCGTTGCCATTTCCATGGTGGCCGCACGTCTGGGCGGCATCATTGGCAACATTGTGATCGCCACACTGCTGGATCGGTATTGCCCGGCGCCGACATTCATTGTGGCGGTGCTGCTTATGGGCGGTGGTCTCATGTGTCTGATGCTGCCCAATACAACGCGCAAAGAGCTCAACTAACCAACCAACAGCCGTTTAGATGAGAACGCTTTAGAAGTGACGTAGAAGTTACACAGGACATGTTGGACGGCTTTCACCAACTCTTCACTATTATTACAATATTATTGATTATGATTATTGATACTAAATACTACTGCTATTATTACCGTACCGTATCGTATTTTATCGTATTGTACCGTATTGAATAATGTTCAATCCACTCACATATGTACGAGTAAGTTTTTTATTATTATTAAAATTTTTTTTTGTCATTGCTTAGGAAACACTGCAAATTCTAGTTACGTTATATATTACGTTATGTATACGTTATTACAGATAATAAAAATACAAATTATAACCAAGCTAAACAAACGAGACGAAACTGAAACCAATGACTTTCTTTCGAAGCGTCGATAAAGGGCAGTCGTTTTGGGCAACTCTTAAAAAATACACCAAGCAACATGCTGAACTGGCTCCGGCTATGTGCGATCTCACATTGAAAACCCAGTGATGTAAACCTTACTAAATTAATTACTTAGTTAAGATCAACATGAAGGAGTATGAATTCTTAGAGAGCCTACAATCTTCTAACGAAATTTCTGCATGTTTTTCTGTGAGATCATAAGGGAAAAATATGTTCATCTATATATCTAAAATTGGAAGCATGTTTTTTTTTGTTTGTCGTTATGAACGCCGAAACCGCTGCACCGATTTTGATGCAAATTTCAGGAAACCTCTAGAATCACCTTTATGTGGTTACTGTGAATTTTGGTGCGAAAAAATCGTCGAATTCGCTAAATATTAAGACTAACTCAATTTTGAGTTGATCTCCCCCTAAGAAGGAATCAGCCTTCTATGTCATTGCCTTTTCGGCGCAATTTGCATCATTTTTAATTTAGTATAAGTCAAATTTTTTTTTTCACCTCTTTATTTTTTTTTAATCCGACAAATGTGTTATGCAGTTTACTGCGATAAATGTTATAATCTAATTATAAAAAAAAAAGCTTCTCAAATACAATAATCAACGAGAAAACCGCAGCGGTAGACAGAGCGCAGAGCTGCTGAAACATCCAAAGAGCGAGGTGCGCAAAGGATGGCAGCAACACGCCGGGTCTGCCCTAATTTATATATATAAAAGCAACTACATAACACGAAGAAGGCGAGCGAATGAACACAAATAGATATAAAGAAATAGCATGTCGGTGACGCGAACTCATACGATTTTGCCTTACCGAAAATCGCTTAACGCGACTAAATAAGTTTTCACTTGCCGTTTACAGCTACATTCTATACAAATCCCGAGCTACGCCGGGTACCCTGGTCGTAGAGTATAAATATGTACTATCATACCGCGCAGGCAAATAACATTTTGTTCAAGTTACAAAAGCTAAAATAATCAAATAATTTAAGATACCGCGTATTAAGGGGTTCAGCGGAAGGCAATGGCAATTTCTTTCGACTTACTCAGGTTTTGGACTTAACAAGTTCGAGTTATCGAGCGTACACTGTAGTTACAAATTTTGTGTTGGCGCACTTTGGAACTTGTGTTTCTTTGGCTGTTCAATACTTTTCAACGTTTGCTGCATGCGATCTTGATTTCATTTAATAAACGAAAATTGTCTTGGCTCAGCTCGGCTCGTCAAGAAGTTAGACGCAAAAATCACAAGCGCCAAGTGCCAAGTGCCATTGTGCAGCTGTGTTGTGTAGTTGCCGTGTGTGTGTATGAGATTTCTATTGGTTGTTTATCCTGGTTGTTTTCCTTGCGTGCGAAATGTGGCAACAAGGCTATGCTTAGCTTCCTACTAATACTGACATGCGGCAACATGGTGCAACAACAATTGTATTGCGCATCCCACATGGAGAATTTTTCTTTGTTTTCGTTTTCTGGCCTCCTAGTATTTCATGTTATTATATCATTTGAATATATCCGCGTTCAACTATATTTTAAGAGATGAATATATACTCTATGAGAATAATACTCTTTGGTCAACGTCGCTTTTGAAGACCCCCTCTCAAAAGCTCTCTGCTCCAATAGAGTCCAATCATCACTTGCAGCATTTAACGTGTTGAATTAAATGAACAAATTTAGATTTGACCTTGGCTAGATTGTGCACGTCTGTCTTTATATATGTCTGTCTATCATCCAATCGAAAGTGGCACGGAAACGTGGCTGGAACTTTGCGTGCGTCTTTTTTGAAGAACACGCGAATTTCGCTAATCGACTTTTTCCGGAACAAACTGAGGCAAAAGATAAAAACATACATATTTATATGAGCACAATAAGAAAACGAAAGAAGAAGAAAGACCGCCGACTATAAGGAACACAATTTTCATTTTCATTACGGTAATCAAAGAAATGTGAGTGTGCTTAGAAAATTGACAATGAAGGACTGATTTAAAGAAAATATAAAATATTTTATTTTTTATTACAATTAATTTAACGCACTTGGTTATTAAGTGTGTGCAAAATATGACAAATCAATATTATAAGTATCGCTTTTCAGTCATGACTATCCCCTTCTCGCGACTTAGTCATTGCCACGCACACAAAATGTCAGAAGTGATTTAATGCATATGACTGCTCAGCGCTGGTAACATAGTATAAATCAATACTAGACCTATGACAGGAACAACAAAGTGATAAGACTGAACACCAAAAAGGCGCCTTCATAAAAAGCAGTTACACTGCAATATTTTACCCTACTGAAAGCAAAAGAAGGATTGGCGCATGCTAATAAGGTGTTACCTACATTGAGGATGAGAAGCAACGTACCGCCTAATATATTTGAATCACTAAATCTTTTAGAAAGTTTTGTTGAGCAAGAAAAACGTAAGAGTGTCTAAACTTACTGATTACCTATATATAAATGGGCCAAGATATTCACTTTAACGACACCTTATGCCTAAACTATATAACCGATTTTGACAAAAAATATACCACTCGACAGGTTTTCATTTGCAGAAGTGAATCGTATACTTTTGTATTAAAATTTATTTGGTATTGTAGGCGTAAAAACGGTTAAGAGTTGTCACACATGCAACTACAATACATTTTTACACACACGCTTCGAATGACACACGTTTGCATATTGTCGAAATTACCTTAACGCATGTGGTTACGAAAAGTACAATGATTATTACTTTTTTTTATTTATAAATATCTTTATTTGTAAAAGTATAATGTGGACAGGATCTCAAACTGTGACCATAACAACATTTTCAATCTAAGTAGTGGTCGCCAAATCCACAATTAGTGTTGTGGTGTAATCATAGCAAGCTGCGAGTACTATTTATGTATTGCGGTGAGGACCAACTCCTGTTGAAGGTGGTTGTAATCGCGTGGTGATCCGGGAAGGAGGTGTGCGGAATAAGAGGCCGAAGTGGCGCTCTATAAGTCTGATGATAGGCTTGGAATTAACTGAGCGTCTTGTGGCATGTCTATTGGGATGGTCCATCACCTTATCATTGTATCTGCTGGAGATGAAGGAAATTTGCTTCTCCACGCTACTCAAATGGAGATTGTGGTGCAAAGTCGAATTTCTGCCATAATATTCACAACCAGTAATAAGGCACAAAGCCTTGTTCTGGAGAGTCTGATACCTGTTGCGGTTCGAACTTGCAGCAGTACCCCAAATCTGGATAGCGTATACCCAGATAGAAGCATTGATCTGCTGATAGAACATGCGTATTACGATTATGGTTGAATTTCAATCGCTGGGCGAAGACTAGTTTAAAATAAAAGTGGTAAAATATATCATAATTTCTATTTACTATGGGGCAAATCGACTGTATTTGTTTGTTAACTTATCATAAGTCCACATTCCAGAACTGATGATTTTAAAGATCCATTCACCTAATCTTGTAATATCAATAACCTAGCTATACTGTATAGCTATATCGTATAGCCCTTCTAAAGCTTCAGGCGTATAATATTTTAGATATGATAAAAGCCTTACCCAACGATACACACATGTGCTAGTGACATTCCTAGGTTACGAGTCATTTTTTATATGAGGTTTCGGGAATAGCCTCAAGTCATTCAATCGAATTAAGTTTTATATTCTGTTAGAAAAATTAGCTTTTTCACCCCCCTTTTTAGTCTTTTTAAAGAATTCTAACATTTTGACGAACATGTTGAGGTGCCAAGCTCATCCTCATATATTTTTAAAAATGATACTAAGTAGGCCCTATAACTCGAAGAGATAAAATCATAGTATTCGGTCCGATCATAGGAAGCTTTACCTAACTGCTCCGCCATACTTAAAAAAGATTTTGAGAAGAGCACACGTTCCGTTCGTTGATCGCAAATTGAAGAATTTACAGAACGAGAGTTAAATCGGTTGGATATATTACGATGACTAACAAAGTCACAAAAGTCGCCTTGGCAAGCCGCCTAATCGTCATCGGTCTGCAGTTCTTCGCAAATGTGTTGCTGCCGGATTATAAGCCCCATGTATTACATACGTTGCTCCGCAAGCCACAAGTCACTGAATGGCCAGATATCATCACCGATTTCTTCTTTGGTGGCTTTCGCAACTGGGATGCTACATATTACTTACATATTGCCGAGCATCTATACACTTACGCAAATACAATGGAATTTTATCCGCTCTACCCACTCTTATTGCGGAACTTGTCTCAGTTTATTATTTACATGTACATTCCAGTATCAATGCGAACAATGATTTTGGTGGTTGCTATTGGCCTGAATACATATCTATTTTGCCTGGCCGCCAACCACTTGTACGAACTCACGCAATACGTATTCAAGGATCGGATTATGAGCTGGAACGCGACGCTGCTATTCTGCTTCAATCCGGCAAGCGTATTCTTTACTGCCGCCTACTCGGAAGCATTGTTCGCTTACATTTGCTTTAAACTGATGCTAATTTGCGTTAGAAAAATCAAATCAACTAAGGACATCATGTTGGCATTAATGGCGTCGTATGTGTGTCAACCGAATGGACTCTTTAACGCGTTGCTGCCGCTCTACTTCGGTATGCAATACATATTTGTGTCTAAGAAACCTTGGCAGTATATCCTCAAGTTACTACCTTGCCTGATGCTAACGGGACTGCCACTGTTCTTCTACAAGTTCTATATTAATAATAGAGTTTGCTGGCCTAAACCAAATGTTAAACTCACCGATGTGGTTATGGACTATATCTACGAGTGCAACTACACTTTGGCTGGCGAATTCAAATGGGGCCCTTCGATGTGGTTCGCAGATCCGTTGCCATACCATAACAACAACTCACTAGGATATTATTGGCGTGTGGACTTAAAGCATCACTACGATTGGACAAAACTGTTGAACATTGTATTGGCCACGCCGACTTTGTGGTTTCTTTATTACCATTGTTATGTCTACATGGAAGACTTTTTTAAGAGTTATTTTTCGAGCAAAACTTTCAAGAACCTTCGCCTGGGAGTGCCATCATTTCCATTCGTGCTACATGCTCTCATTCTAACCACAATGTGTACATTTTCCGGGAGCGTAGAGAATTGTACGCGTTTGCTCTGCTCCGCCTCGCCCTGTATTTATTGGTTCGGTGCGAAATACATGCCGAAAAATATTGCCAACCTCAAACACCCCTCGGGGGCTTCATACATCGTAATGTGGTTTTGCATTTATTTTACTCTAGGCGCAGTCTTCTTCAGCAACAATATGCCATGGATGGAATGCGAACGTGGCGCTTGAAGCTCTTATCGGCAAAGTTATTATTTTGATATAGATATAAAAAAAAAAACAACTTTTCCAATTTTCACTGTCGAATTGCAGTAAATATATTTTAAATACGGGGTATAGCAACATAACCATTGACGTCTTATTATTCTTAATTGTCTAGACTAGCACAAGTCTTTCTAGTGAAAATAGTCCTTTTATTTAGGAATGCATGGCATGGAAGTGGAGGAGTCTTCGTCGAAGCGGCTGCAAGACTGCCTTCCTTTTTTTAACTCTCTCGAGTTACTTACTCTTAGATGTAAACGAGGGTGTCGAGAACACGAAGGATTAAACTTAAGGTACTCACCATTGAGCTAAGTGACCAGTAGAACTTAAATGGTAAGTGGCAGAAGAAAATAACATTATACACTTGGCACAAGATAAGTTGCCGTACTCTGTGATAACAAGTTAAAAAACAGGAGGTTTTTATGCTTGGTTAGTCCTCTAGTGTTTCGATGTGTCTAATTGTATTTCCTGTAAGTGCCGTTCCCTGCAGTTTGCTTCTAGGCAATTGTCTCCATTTCGATAATAACTCACCAGTCCCTTTTTGTTTACTGGTGGCTAGTGAATTCAGTAGTCGTAGGTAATGCAGAGGTGAAACAGTAAGTGAGAGCAATTGAGAGGTATTTTTTTATTTTATTTTTTTTACTCTCATTCAGCTGGTGTTGTAATACAACAATTTGAGTTAGTCGTAAATATTCTGCTTCGGCGTTGCAGGAACAACATCGGAATAAGACGACACACCAAAATACACATACATAAAAGCAATTACAACAAATGATGCAACCCAGCTGTTGAGAGGACATGGTTGCTTCCGGCGGTAACTGTTCAAGTTCGACCATGACGTGGTCTCATGGTGTACGAACTGCCAAAATCAGCATTAGACAGACGCTGAACACATTCTGTTCCGATGTGGAAGATTTGAGGGACACACGACAAGCGATGCGTAAAGCGTTAGGATGTGAGCAGGTTTCGGTCACATGTTTGAGAAGCAAGCGAAGTGGAACGCTGCATCGTTATTTGCTGCAAAAGTGATGATAGCACTACGATGCCTAGAAAACACACGGCGATACCAGAACGACGGCCAATGAGTACGGTACCAGGCTTATGAAGCTTTGCATAACTGTAGTACACACACACTGAATCTTAAACTACAACACCTAAACTTAAAACAAAAAAGTCAAGTGATGCATCACGTAATGCGTGACGTTATGCAAAATTTTCGCCCACTGAAACCAAAGATATTTCACATCCTAATATCAAGTCAAGGAAGTCAGTGAACCAGTTGCCATCGAATATTCGCTTAGCTGATCCAGAATCCTTCAGGCTACAACACGTTGACCTCCTTATTGTTGTATGGCCGGCCAATTTTAGTTAGGATCAGGGCTGCCGCTCTCCCAGATAATGCATCTTAAACTGAGAAGATGCTTGACTGCAAAACTCACTTCAAGTAAAATTTCACTCTGTTGCCCTCCGGCAGATTCATTTATGGAACGAAGCCTGACTCAACCGCGTTGATTCATACTCTGCAGATATTGGCGGTGCACGAAGATTCTATGTTTTCGAGTGTGTGGAGGAGCGTACTTTGAGATTTGTACGTGGATGAGGTATTCACAGATGGCAGAAGTGATCGAAGTCGTTCAACAGACAACATACATGCTAAAGAGTGGTTATTTCAAGTTGGAATTATTGGGTCCAAATGACTCCACCGTATATCAGATGATACCAGATGAGTGCAAAGAGAAGTACACGCATTCCGATGATGGCCGCGACTCCACAGCGCCCCTGGGACTTTTCTGGGATTTAGCTTCAAACTATTCTTGACTTGGCCTTATTAGACGGGTCTTCTTTCGAACGCAGCTAGGTTTCATGCTAATCGATTGACGGCTTACAAAATTACGCACGTTTCCAGTAAAAAAAATGTGCTGAAACATACGAATTGTTATGATGATGACTTTACACAAGCTTAAACGTGGTTTACATGATTAAAAAGTGCCCGTGATGATTTACATGATGTGCCAAGACCTGGACGACCAGTAGCATTAAATTATGCTGAGTTAGTGGAATAGTACGTGAAATAATTGCTACCAATGCAAATTGAAAGAAGACTTGGGTCTGTGCACGTTTTGCTCCACATATGTTGAATGAAGACCTCACAAGACCATCATCAACCATACTACGTACTCATTTGATCTAATGCCGTGTGACTATTTTCTGATGACGTCCAAGCCATTCAAGCAACCGTAACATATGTATATCGGTGCTAACGAACATTCCCAAAACCGAGTTGAAAAAGTCTATTGATTAACAACTAAAATTTATATATTAAATTTGTCCTGCGATCCATACATAATATTTCTAATATATACACACACACGCATATAGATTTAGCGAGGGAGGAGAGTAAAATTTGTTTGTTGTATCGTTTTGATAAGCACTATATTTGCTTTGCTAATTTCTTTAAACCGCTACGCAAAAACATGTTTTTATTTTATTTTGTATTCGTTTTACTTTTTGTTTATTGCAATAAACTCTTTACAACAATTTTCATTAATTTCGTTACGCTTTACTTTGTCGCAAACTACTGCTTAATATTAATTTTTTTTCGCACACAAAATGTCAGAAGTGAATTAATGCATATGACTGCTCAGCGCTGGTAACATAGTATAAATCAATACTAGACCTATGACAGGAACAACAAAGTGATAAGACTGCACACCAAAAAGGCGCCTTCATAAAAAGCAATTACAATGCAATATTTTACCCTACTGAAAGTAAAAGATGTTACGCATCAATTAAATTAAAGTGTGTTGTACATTACTTCAATATTTACAGATTCAAAATACGATAAAGAAGAATTGGAGCATGCTAATAAGGTGTTACCTACATTGAGAGATGAGGAGCAACGTACCGCATAATATATTTGAATCACTAAATATATTAGAAAGTTTTGTTGAGCAAGAAAAACGTAAGAGTGTCTAAACTTACTGATTACCTATATATAAATGGGCCAAGATATTCACTTTAACGACACCTTATGCCTAAACTATATAACCGATTTTGACAAAAAATATACCACTCGACAGGTTTTCATTTGCAGAAGTGAATCGTATACTTTTGTATTAAAATTTATTTGGTATTGTAGGCGTAAAAACGGTTAAGAGTTGTCACACATGCAACTACAATACATTTTTACACACACGCTTCGAATGACACACGTTTGCATATTGTCGAAATTACCTTAACGCATGTGGTTACGAAAAGTACAATGATTATTACTTTTTTTTATTTATAAATATCTTTATTTGTAAAAGTATAATGTGGACAGGATCTCAAACTGTGACCATAACAACATTTTCAATCTAAGTAGTGGTCGCCAAATCCACAATTAGTGTTGTGGTGTAATCATAGCAAGCTGCGAATACTATTTATGTATTGCGGTGAGGACCAACTCCTGTTGAAGGTGGTTGTAATCGCATGGTGATCCGGGAAGGAGGTGTGCGGAATAAGAGGCCGAAGTGGCGCTCTATAAGTCTGATGATAGGCTTGGAAATAACTGGGCGTCTTGTGGCAAGTCTATTGGGATGGTCCATCACCTTATCATTGTATCTGCTGGAGATGAAGGAAATTTGCTTCTCCACGCTACTCAAATGGAGATTGTGGTGCAAAGTGGAATTTCTGCCATAATATTCACAACCAGTAATAAGGCACAAAGCCTTGTTCTGGAGAGTCTGATACCTGTTGCGGTTCGAACTTGCAGCAGTACCCCAAATCTGGATAGCGTATACCCAGGTAGAAGCATTGATCTGCTGATAGAACATGCGTATTACGATTATGGTTGAATTTCAATCGCTGGGCGAAGACTAGTTTAAAATAAAAGTGGTAAAATATATCATAATTTCTATTTACTATAGGGCAAATCGACTGTATTTGTTTGTTAACTTATCATAAGTCCACATTCCAGAACTGATGATTTTAAAGATCCATTCACCTAATCTTGTAATATCAATAACCTAGCTATACTGTATAGCTATATCGTATAGCCCTTCTAAAGCTTCAGGCGTATAATATTTTAGATATGATAAAAGCCTTACCCAACGATACACACATGTGCTAGTGACATTCCTAGGTTACGAGTCATTTTTTATATGAGGTTTCGGGAATAGCCTCAAGTCATTCAATCGAATTAAGTTTTATATTCTGTTAGAAAAATTAGCTTTTTCACCCCCCTTTTTAGTCTTTTTAAAGAATTCTAACATTTTGACGAACATGTTGAGGTGCCAAGCTCATCCTCATATATTTTTAAAAATGATACTAAGTAGGCCCTATAACTCGAAGAGATAAAATCATAGTATTCGGTCCGATCATAGGAAGCTTTACCTAACTGCTCCGCCATACTTAAAAAAGATTTTGAGAAGAGCACACGTTCCGTTCGTTGATCGCAAATTGAAGAATTTACAGAACGAGAGTTAAATCGGTTGGATATATTACGATGACTAACAAAGTCACAAAAGTCGCCTTGGCAAGCCGCCTAATCGTCATCGGTCTGCAGTTCTTCGCAAATGTGTTGCTGCCGGATTATAAGCCCCATGTATTACATACGTTGCTCCGCAAGCCACAAGTCACTGAATGGCCAGATATCATCACCGATTTCTTCTTTGGTGGCTTTCGCAACTGGGATGCTACATATTACTTACATATTGCCGAGCATCTATACACTTACGCAAATACAATGGAATTTTATCCGCTCTACCCACTCTTATTGCGGAACTTGTCTCAGTTTATTATTTACATGTACATTCCAGTATCAATGCGAACAATGATTTTGGTGGTTGCTATTGGCCTGAATACATATCTATTTTGCCTGGCCGCCAACCACTTGTACGAACTCACGCAATACGTATTCAAGGATCGGATTATGAGCTGGAACGCGACGCTGCTATTCTGCTTCAATCCGGCAAGCGTATTCTTTACTGCCGCCTACTCGGAAGCATTGTTCGCTTACATTTGCTTTAAACTGATGCTAATTTGCGTTAGAAAAATCAAATCAACTAAGGACATCATGTTGGCATTAATGGCGTCGTATGTGTGTCAACCGAATGGACTCTTTAACGCGTTGCTGCCGCTCTACTTCGGTATGCAATACATATTTGTGTCTAAGAAACCTTGGCAGTATATCCTCAAGTTACTACCTTGCCTGATGCTAACGGGACTGCCACTGTTCTTCTACAAGTTCTATATTAATAATAGAGTTTGCTGGCCTAAACCAAATGTTAAACTCACCGATGTGGTTATGGACTATATCTACGAGTGCAACTACACTTTGGCTGGCGAATTCAAATGGGGCCCTTCGATGTGGTTCGCAGATCCGTTGCCATACCATAACAACAACTCACTAGGATATTATTGGCGTGTGGACTTAAAGCATCACTACGATTGGACAAAACTGTTGAACATTGTATTGGCCACGCCGACTTTGTGGTTTCTTTATTACCATTGTTATGTCTACATGGAAGACTTTTTTAAGAGTTATTTTTCGAGCAAAACTTTCAAGAACCTTCGCCTGGGAGTGCCATCATTTCCATTCGTGCTACATGCTCTCATTCTAACCACAATGTGTACATTTTCCGGGAGCGTAGAGAATTGTACGCGTTTGCTCTGCTCCGCCTCGCCCTGTATTTATTGGTTCGGTGCGAAATACATGCCGAAAAATATTGCCAACCTCAAACACCCCTCGGGGGCTTCATACATCGTAATGTGGTTTTGCATTTATTTTACTCTAGGCGCAGTCTTCTTCAGCAACAATATGCCATGGATGGAATGCGAACGTGGCGCTTGAAGCTCTTATCGGCAAAGTTATTATTTTGATATAGATATAAAAAAAAAACAACTTTTCCAATTTTCACTGTCGAATTGCAGTAAATATATTTTAAATACGGGGTATAGCAACAGAACCATTGACGTCTTATTATTCTTAATTGTCTAGACTAGCACAAGTCTTTCTAGTGAAAATAGTCCTTTTATTTAGGAATGCATGGCATGGAAGTGGAGGAGTCTTCGTCGAAGCGGCTGCAAGACTGCCTTCCTTTTTTTAACTCTCTCGAGTTATTTACTCTTAGATGTAAACGAGGGTGTCGAGAACACGAAGGATTAAACTTAAGGTACTCACCAATGAGCTAAGTGACCAGTAGAACTTAAATGGTAAGTGGCAGAAGAAAATAACATTATACACTTGGCACAAGATAAGTTGCCGTACTCTGTGATAACAAGTTAAAAAACAGGAGGTTTTTATGCTTGGTTAGTCCTCTAGTGTTTCGATGTGTCTAATTGTATTTCCTGTAAGTGCCGTTCCCTGCAGTTTGCTTGGTGGCATTTGTCCCCATTTCGATAATAACTCACCAGTCCCTTTTTGTTTACTGGTGGCTAGTGAATTCAGTAGTCGTAGGTAATGCAGAGGTGAAACAGTAAGTGAGAGCAATTGAGAGGTATTTTTTTATTTTATTTTTTTTACTCTCATTCAGCTGGTGTTGTAATACAACAATTTGAGTTAGTCGTAAATATTCTGCTTCGGCGTTGCAGGAACAACATCGGAATAAGACGACACACCAAAATACACATACATAAAAGCAATTACAACAAATGATGCAACCCAGCTGTTGAGAGGACATGGTTGCTTCCGGCGGTAACTGTTCAAGTTCGACCATGACGTGGTCTCATGGTGTACGAACTGCCAAAATCAGCATTAGAAAGACGCTGAACACATTCTGTTCCGATGTGGAAGATTTGAAAAAGTCAAGTGATGCATCACGAAATGCGTGACGTTATGCAAAGTTTTCGCCCACTGAAACCAAAGATGTTTCACATCCTAATATCAAGTCAAGGAAGTCAGTGAACCAGTTGCCATCGAATATTCGCTTAGCTGATCCAGAATCCTTCAGGCTACAACACGTTGACCTTCTCATTGTTGTATGGCCGGCCAATTTTAGTTAGGATCAGGGCTGCCGCTCTCCCAGATAATGCATCTTAAACTGAGAAGAAGCTTGACTGCAAAACTCACTTCAAGTAAAATTTCACTCTGTTGCCCTCCGGCAGAGTCATTTATGGCACGAAGCCTGACTCATCCGCGTTGATTCATACTGTGCTGCTATTGGCGCTTCACGAAGATTCTACGTGTTCGAGTGTATGGAGGAGCGTACTTTGAGATTTGTACGTGGATGAGCTATTCACAGATGGCAGAAGTCTTCGAAATCGTTCAACAGACAACATACATGCTAAAGAGTGGTTATTTCAAGTTGGAATTATTGGGTCCAAATGACTCCACCGTATATCCGATGATACCAGATGAGTGCAAAGAGAAGTACACGCATTCCGATGATGTCAGCGACTCCACAGCGCCCCTGGGACTTTTCTGGGATTTAGCTTCAAACTATTCTTGACTTGGCCTTATTAGACGGGTCTTCTTTCGAACGCAGCTAGGTTTCATGATAATCGATTGGCGGCTTACAAAATTACGCACGTTTCCAGTAAAAAAAATGGGCTGAAACTTACGAATTGTTATGATGATGACTGTACACAAGCTTAAACGTGGTTTACATGATTAAAAAGTGCCCGCGATGATTTACATGATGTGCCACGACCTGGAAGACCAGTAGCATTAAATCGTGCTGAGTTAGTGGAATAGTACGTGAAATAATCGCTACCAATGCAAATATCACTGTGAGAATGCTGTCACAAGAATTAAATGCATCTTACTGTATAATCTGCACACAAATTAATTGAAGGAAGGCTTGGTTCTGTACACGTTTGGCTCCACATATGTTGAATGAAGATCTCACAAGACCATCATCGACCATCCTACGTACTCATTTGATCTAATGCCGTGTGACTATTTTCTGATGACATCCAAGCCATTCAAGCAGCCGTAACATATGTATATCGGTGCTAACGAACATTCCCAAAACCGAGTTGAAAAAGTCTATTGATTAACAACTAAAATGTATCTATTAAATTTGTCCTGCGATCCATACATAGTATTTCTGATATATACATACACACGCATATTATTTATTCATTTTAAACATCAAAAAAGAGTTTTTCTTTCATTTAATAAAGCGCCGAATTTTTCGTATGCAAAGCTACTACAATTACACACATACATATACAGGGGTAGTCAAAAGTATTTACACAAAGCAGCATTTATCATAGATTTCATAAACGTGTTTTTGTTGTTATTCTTGCAAATGACAAAAGGTTTACAAAATATAATGTTTTGCATCATACAAAATTTCTCATAAAACGGTACACAATTTAATTTAGAAAAAGGACACTCGCAGAAATTAAGAATATTTAAACAGTACTGTACCGATACGGGTCCTGCACCAACGAGACGGTAGGAAATTAATAGTAGCTTACATAAAATACCCTACGATGAGTTCTGTTAAAATTCCAATAGCATCGGAATGGCTTATAGGCAAAGAAGTAAATTAAGCTACCCTGAGTCCCAGGTTGAAAAAAGCTGATATTAGAACGTCTGTCACGCGCAGAGTAGTCGGTTATTACACGAACAATTTCCAATTAATACAATTCACAATTTCACCAATTTTCAATTAACTCCCAACAAAAACAAAAAAAGAGCATTTTTATAGAATATTAGCGGGCCTGGCAGACGTGGTTCTGGCCTTCCCTGTCTGCCCACAAATTTGGTAGAAAATTAACCAAATGACGATTTATATTGCGGTCACTGCACGAAAGACTTACTTATTTTATTTGCCTAATAAAAACATATTTTCCTTTAAAAAATCAAATATATATATATATATATAACCCATGGCACTCAGTAACAATGTAGCTTTCTACTGGTGAAGGAATTTTTAAAATCGGATAAGTAGTATCGAAGATTAGCTCAAACATCCAAACAAACATTATCTCTTTATAATATTGGTAAAGATAGTATAGATGTGAACAATTCTTCTTTGTGTAAACACTTTTAACTACCACTGTATGTACTTTACTGTATGGCTGCGTACATTTAAACAGCGGCAGGGCATTGGTTGTTTGTTTAATTTTTCTTTCTTTTTTTTTTTTGTTCATTGCTATTGCCGCGACAGCACAGCTGAATGTGTTGTTTTGTCTTGTTTTGCTGCCCCTATTGCTGTGATCACTGACAACAGTGCAGTTACAGTACAGCATTGAGTTATTTTATTATTGCTGTTACTGGCTGCCGTTCTGGCAACTGTTCGCAGTCGCAGCGTAGACAGCATTTTCAATGAGCGTAACAGAGCATGTAATATTCGCTGTAGCCGATGATTCAGAGCGCTCTAAATGCGGCAAAAGCAAATTCTGAACTAAAGCGCAACCTTTCACAAAGGAGAGAATTTCAGCAAAAACTAACGGTACTGCTTGAAAGCACATTTTTGAGCTGATAACAAGACTTGGCTTAAGTAGTACAGTTTATTCTCACACCCTCTCTATATAAACTTTTGTCTAATTGCAAACAACATAGATTTAGCGAGGGAGGAGAGTAAAATTTGTTTGTTGTATCGTTTTGATAAGCACTATATTTGCTTTGCTAATTTATTTAAACCGCTACGCCCAACACATGTTTTTATTTTATTTTGTATTCGTTTTACTTTTTGTTTATTGCAATAAACTTTTTACAACAATTTTTCATTAATTTCGTTACTCTTTACTTTGTCGCAAACTACTGCTTAATTTAAATTTTTTTTTTTAATGCACCCCTTTAGCATTTAAAATATAGACTTTCGGAATATTTATCTTCGAAAACAAACAAATCAAAGAAGTAGAGATCCTTTATCAATTATTGTGAACAGATGTCTGACACTTCAGTGTGGCACTGAAACAGGCAGTTTACATGAGTTTCGCTTTCGTACTGCTCGGCTTGCCTCTGGGTCTATACACTTATTTTTATGTAGAAATATAACAAAATATCTTACGTGAATGGACCTTTATGCTGAAGGCATCTATGGGAGTATTTTTTTTCTCAAATACTGAAACAAAAACAAAGACTGCCTATAAAAGTTAAAAATCACAAAATACCAAAAAGGAAAAAGGAAATCAAACGCTTAATTTGGATTCCAAATGCGCTCGCTCATACCGTAGATCATGTCTAAATGAGTTACACTTTCAGCCAGAACTGCGTACCTTCATCGTTGCGTTCGCAGTATTTAGGTTCAGCACTAGACATTCCTCACGTTTGAAAGCGCACATTAAACTTTAAGCTATCAACAGCACACACACACACACATTGGATATTATTTTATTCTTATGTCACTTTATGTACAGTAACTTTTACAAGACTTTGTTTAATAGCTGAGCCATTTGCAAAAACAAAAATACCAACCCGACATGACCAAATCTCATGTTCGTTACATCTTTAACACTTGGCCCGATTTTTATTTAATTTTAAATTTTCTTGTTATTTATTATTATTAAAAATATTATGTATTATTATTATTTTCTTTACTATTATTAGCTTCTTTATTATTAGTTTCTTTATATTTTTTTATAACATTTTTTGCCAACAACTTAAAAGGGAAGCTGTTTGGGCACAATAACTCTAGATGGAATAACAAAACTATCAAAACTGGAAAAAAATTCAAAAACCCTCTGGAATCTCACAAACGCTCTAGTTGACAGGTCTATAAATAACATTGAAGCTACTATAGATCAAAACGCTCGTCATAACTACTGATGGAGTCAAGTAAGTAATTAGTTGCCTAAAAACCAAAAAAGCTCCTGGCCCAGATCAAATACCGAATGCGTGTTAAAAATGTACCCACTGCCACAGTCAATTTCCTCTCACGGATATTCAATTTATGTATCCAACTAAGCTATTTTCCAATGAAGTGGAAAACTGCAAACATTATCCCAATTCATAAGCCAGGAAAACGTCCGAATTCCCCAATTAACTATCGGTCTATCAGCTTACTTAGTGGCTTCGCGGGCTATAAAAAACAGATTTAATCTGCATTTTACTGAAAACATCATATTACTGAAAACATCATATTACCTACTCAATTTATTTTTAGGTCCCAATTAAGTTGTATCCACCCCTTGGAAATTTTAACCAACTTCGTAAAAGAGGAATTTAATTGTAAAAAATCAGTTGGACTAGTAACCCTGGATGTAGTAGCGGCCTTTGACACAGTATGGCATAAGGGATTAATCCACAAACTCATAAAAGTTCAAGCACCAACTTACCTAACAAAGCTAATACAAAGCTTTTTGACGGATCTTTTTTTCAGAGTTATCATAGATGGTAAATTCTCGGAAAGAAAGCTATTATGTGCTGGTGTCCCTCAGGGGTCGGTTTTAAGCCCTACCCTATGCAACATATATACCTACGACATCCCAACTTCAGGAAATTGCACTACATCAATTTTTGCCGATGACACTGCAATTTAGTGCTCGGGTACAACCTTTGATCAAGTTGCATCAGCAATGCAGGAATCATTGGACTCTATTGCGGCATATTTCAAATAAACTACTCAAAATGATTCTCAACGTTCCACTCTATTATTTAACATCCAGACTGCATCTTGAAACGAACGTCCAAACGTTCGAACGAACGATCCATCCTCAAATATTACGCGCAAAAACAAATTTTAACATTAAGACTTCTCATATTGCACAATGATGGTGCTATTCAGTACCTAATTTACTATTTACTTGTTAATATTATTAAGTACTGACTCCTTCCTAGATTAGTTAAAATTAATGTAAAATCACCAGCTTAAGTGAAACTTGTAAATTTTTAGGGAATAAAGCATAGACTCATTCATTCATTTGTATTATTATTATTATTAATATTATGTATTATAATTATTATTAATATTTTTATTATTATTATTATTAATATTTTTATTAATTGTATTATTATTATAATTATTATTATTATGTATTATAATTATTATTATTATGTATTATAATTATTATTATTATGTATTATCAATATTATTACTATTTTCTTTATTATTATTATTATTATTTTCTTTATTATTATTATTATTATTTTCTTTATTATTATTATTATTTTCTTTATTATAATTATTATTATTATTATTATTATTATTATTATTACTATTATTATTATTATTATTTTCTTTATTATTATTTTCTTTATTATTATTATTGATTTCTTTATTATTATTATTAATTTCTTTATTATTATTATTATTAATTATTATTATTAATTATTATTATTAATTATTATTATTAATTATTATTATTAATTATTATTATTAATTATTATTATTAATTATTATTATTATTATTATTAATTATTATTATTATTAATTATTATTATTAATTATTATTATTATTATTAATTATTATTATTAATTATTATTATTATTAATTATTATTATTAATTATTATTATTATTAATAATTATTATTATTAATTATTATTATTATTAATTATTATTATTATTAATTATTATTATTATTAATTATTATTATTATTAATTATTATTATTATCAATTCAATTCATTATTATTATTTTCTTTTCTATTATTATTTTCTTTATTATTATTGTTTTCTTTATTATTATTATTTTCTTTTTTATTATTATTATTTTCTTTTTTATTATTAGCTTCTTCATTATTATTACATTTACGTCGAAAGTCACAAGAGGCTGTCAGGCGAAAGTTGCTATGTGAGGGAGATCTCTTGGGCCTTTTTGTTGTTTCTTTTCTTGTTTTACAATGAGAGATATCAATCTTATATAGCTTGTTATTTTTTCTTTTCATTAGTTTATGTACACATATATAAATTTTTTGTCTTTTGTTTTGCGAAGTTTTGAAATTGTTTTAATTAACCTTTTTTCTTTTTTTTTTAAATTTTTTTATATGCCCTGTTTATAATATAAACCTTTTGCTTAATTATTAATTTTCTATACACATTGAAGAACAACTCATTTAAATATTTTTTACGACTTAATAGTTTTTCCTCATTTAAACTACTCACAGATGGGACGAAAAATATAGGTTTTGTTTGTTGACGCATGTTTTCGAGTAACTGTTTTCAGTGTACATAAATAAAATGTCACAATATTAATTTAATTTAGTGTTTGTTGTCGTTTCTGTTTTTGTGATAACTGCATATTACATACATATACTATTAAAATGTTACTAATATTTTGTATTTATCTTTTAAGATACAATTTGCTGCACATAAACTTTGCGTTCAATTTCGCTTATTGCTTGCAGATTTCAAGAAAAATCTTTTTTTTTAATTAATTAATTACATCAATTAATAATTTTTTTTTTAATACATTTTTTTTTTGTTTGATTTTTTTTCTTTCTTTCTGATTGGTTTTTATCTGTATTTAACTATGCGTTTATATGCTAAGCATATATTAATTAAAATTTATAATTTAATCCATATTTATTAATAGTACTAACAATGCAATAAAAAAGCAAACAAAAAAAAATATAAATATATATATTATAATAAAAAAAGAATTAAAACGTTAAAATATTCTGGGGATAATCAAGTTAAAACTAACACAATATGCTGTTTTTTTCAATTATTTAACGTTTACAAAGTAAAAGAGAACTAGAAAAGGTAAACTGCTTTTATATATAATTATATATATAATTATATATATATATATATATATATATATATATATATATATATATATATATATATATATATATATATAATTATATATAGTATTACGATTTTATTTTTTATTGTTTGTTATTCTTTGAATTTGCTGTTCCTTTTTTTATTTAACTATTTACTTTTTTGTTAATTTTCTTGTTACCTTATTAATCTTACTTTTTTATGTTTCTTGTTTTTTATGTGGGTTGTTCTGCATTTGTTTACTGGACAAATTTTGATGTTAAATTTAGGCATAGTTTGACGGATTAATTTGAATTTGATTCACTGACTGACTGATTGATTGATTGATTAATACAACGTTTGGCCGGGCGCTTGACAAGTAGGTTGCTTCTGGTTGTTACTATTTGGTTTGGTTTGATTCCGTTGAAATTTCAGAAACGCGAATTTATGTCCGAGTGTGTCTGGGTGCATGGAAGTGCATATTGTTGTCCTATTTTTTCTTCGATTATCACTTGCTTTAGTCCGTCTCACTCGCTTCAATACAATTGCGGTTAATGGTTTATTTGGCCACATATATATAAACATGCACATATATATACTGCTTATACAGTACTGATATTCTACTGCTACTCTGATGCATGACATAATGGCTACTTGTAGCTGGTGCTCGTTTTGTTATTCGTCTTGCCGCTGCTTCCTTTGCTTTATTTATTTAATTTTTTTTTTTTTTCTAGCATTGTTGCACCTTTTTTCTTATGGTTTTTGTAATCCTCCTATCAGTTTTATCATTTTGTCATCATAATCAAACTCAATCTTGATCGTCTTCCTATTATTTCGATTTTACTTTGAATTATGCAGTTTGAAACCCGATTTAGATTTTTCGTATTTAATTATCCAACCAAGATTCGCGTCATTCTGTATAGTCCCACCAGTCCTTTTCGTACCCCTCGTGTACATGATCAAGCAGTACAGTGCGACGTTTTTCGCAGTACCTAGGAAGGCATGTAAAAGAAAGAGACAGTTAGTGATAGAGATAGCAATAATCAAAGCTTATTGCTTATAATGTTGTTTCTTTTTCTTCTCCAGCATTGAGAATAAAGTCTTAAAAGCTTAAGTTGAAAATTTTCTGATTTGCAGTTTTTTTACGGCTAAGCACGCTTACATTTGTTGACCACCATCAAAACCATCAAAACTTACCTATATTTATCCTGCACCTTTTGCTTAATATCAGCCAAGTTCTCAGATGTAATATCACGTTCCAAATACTCCGACAATGTTTCTGTTGCCGACTCAAGATCCTTTTGATTATCCTCAAATATCATTGATTGATTGTTCTTCTTCAGATAATACGCGAATACATATGTGTACATCAATGTTTGACGACATTGGCAAAGTATGTCAACGGCCTTCTTTAGAAATTGAACCTGCAAATATACACGTATTAGTCGTTGGGTACTAAACCAAAAAAAGTTAACAAAGTTAGCAGAATTCAATATCGGACATTACAAAAACTGAAATTTAACGACTATCGGACAAGACCCGAAATTTCTTCTGTACTTGTGATTACATTATATAATCGTTCTGGGACTTTCTATTACATTCCACAAAATTCCACAAAATTTCATAGAAACCGGCGCTAAATCATTAGTTCCAAAGTTCCAAAGTTCCGAAGTTCAAAAAGTAAGGAGACTTTTTATTTTTCTCGGTCCGTGTTATCACATATCCCTAACATATATTGACATTATCAGCCATTATGCATCTTTGGATTATTTTTGACAGACATAAAGGTGACAGGTGTTTTTGAATTTTTGAGATTTCCTGCAATTTAAGAAAAATTAAGTGCTCTATAGAACTTGAAATGTCCACTGGGGCCTTTTGCGTGTCTGCTTTGAGCAAATGCATTATTTACAAGTAGTACAAGCCCTTCACAGAGGACCGCTCTGGACGTCACAGAACGACAACAACCGACGAAATCGTTGAAGCAGTGAAGTACATGGTTTTGGCGAATCGTCGAATCACTTTTAGACGAGTTATTGAGGATTTCGGCATATCGCTTGAGCAACCGCGAAAGTCCCGAAAAAAATAAATAATTTGGAATATTTGTATGAAATCATCAGTTTGCCATTGAAAAGTATGTTAAATTAGAAGTCGAAAGTCTGTCAAAGAAAAACAATTTTAAAAAAAGTTTAATTAAAATCGAGAGTTTCGTGCGCAATATTCATCGTTCGACGTGAATTATGAAATATTGGTGGAAAAAAAAGTGACTCAATCGCAAAGTTCAGAAGGACTTCGTAGAAAGTAGATGTACATATAGCTAGATCTCTAATGATATGATGATACACTGGGCATATGTATAATAGATTGGTGGAAAAGCAACTTCCTAAAAATGCGACATTTCTGTAAGAATCAATCAGATCTGGGAATATTTTACAGCAATTAAAAGCTGGCAATCTTAGTAGAACCACACTGCTAACATAGTGAACACTTCTTTATAAAATCAGCTCTTTTTTTTTTGGAGCGCTACAATTTTTTTTATTTTTTCGAAAAAGGCATATCAAAAATTCGTGCACAACATGGAGAAGGTACTTTATCAGAACGATCAGTAAGGAGATGGTTTGTGCGATTTCGTTCGCGAAAGTTCGATGTTAAAGACACACCTCGGCGTGGTCGCCCTTGCGCCGAAAAAGCGGACCAAATAATTGAAAAAGTGGAGAATGACCAGAACATAAGCACTCGTGCCATCACTAAGAATCTTGGAATTCACCAAACGACAATTTTGAAACAGTTCGTACCTAGCATCATCTGATTATCATTGATTTCGCCCCATACAGAACTATGTTGTTGGCCTAAAAATGAATTCCCTAAAAGATTGCGAAACGGTATTAGGGTTTTAGGATTACACCCGAAAGATGACAAGAGGCTAGGCCACCAATAACAATGGATAATATTTGATGAAATAAAGTTGCTTTATTATTCTCATTTTCGGTAGTCACTTTTCCACCAACCCAATAATTTGTGAACCGCTGGCTCTTAGAAAGTCATGCGTTTTGCATTTGCAGTCCCAACTCAAAACATGCTTAGTTTTTATCTGCTCTTTTCCTACTGCACGTTCGCTCCAAGTTAAAATATCTTTCTTTCATTTTGTAGTAGAACCTTGAAGTACTTCATTTTAACACACACTTACTTCAATCCAGGACATATTGTGCTGTTGCATCTCCTCCATTTTTTGCTTAACCGAGGCGTATAACTTATTCTCGAACTTCATTGATTGCATATGATTCATGTAACGATTGTAGTAGTGTAAATATCTGTAACATAATAAAGGGTCAACTCATCAAAATCTGCACCTGATTACAAAGTAACTAACTAACCTGGCCAAAGATGAGCGTAACTTTTCCTGTGCATCACGGGCTGCCTTCGCTTCATCCTCATCATAGCGATTACAATTATACCACGACGAGCCGTGCGGTTCCCATGAGCCCAAGCAAACCCAGCAAAAATCATGTTTACAATTTTGATTTTTACATATCATGTGATTGCAGCCGCCATCCTTTTCAATCGTTACATTGCATTTGGGACACTCTTTGGTATTCGCCGCTATCCAATTTGACGTCTCCGAATCATCGTTGCACTTTTTAATCCATTTCTTAAGCCAACGACATTGAACGGGATCGTGCCAATTTTCGCCGCAGACAAAGCAAAAGATGTGACCGCATTTACAGCGCACCGGACGTGGATCGGCGTAGGCGACCTTAAGCGCATATGTACAATCGACGGACGGACACCATCGCAACAGTTGATTGCATTCGACAAAGCTGTTCGTAATCAACTGCTGATATTTGACTTTGACGCGGGCATCGGGTACTAATTTTGTAACGGTAACATCATCGACTAATATATCACAGCCATGTGCCGCACACGAGATCGTCTGGCCAAGGCCCTCAGTTACTATTTTTGTTGTTAAATATTCCCGCCAGCACGTTAAACAGAAACGGTGACCACACTCCAAACCAGTCATGGACTGCAGTGCCACCAAAAGGAGATGTGTGAAAAATAATACAAAAATAGTAAATATAATAAAAATTAAAAAATATGTATATATAAAATAAAACAAGAAATTTAGAGCAATTCAATTTCATTACTCGCTTATACTCACATCGGGTGGCAGTAGCGAGAAACAAATCTCGCATTCCTCTGGATGATTTTTCAGTGTCTACAAGAAGAGAGTTTGAAGAGCAGTCTACAGCAGTGAACTATAGCAATACTCACCCTTGGATTGCTGCTTTCTGATGTGTTACCAAAGGGGTTTATGACATGTGCGCCTTTAAAGAATTCATCTATATTGCTATCGAAATATTTCTCTAATAGTTTCTCCTTATCCCATTTGAATTGATTTAGTAGTATGCGAACTGTTGGCGTTGGTAGCTGCGGAGAAATTTATAAATCGTTAGGCAGGATATGATATGGGCGGGGCACACGTATTCACGTCAACAAAGTGTCGATGATAAAGATGGTGAGAATGAATCTAATCTCAGAGATACACTTCTGAACTGACCTTTACCAAGAGGTTAACCTCATCGATGATTTCGCGCTGATGTTGTACAATCTCCTCTGTGGTTAGCACCTTATATTGATAATCCTCAGTCTCCGTTTGACGATCATTTGTCGATGGCATATCCACTTCCATGGCAAAATCATCGTCGCCATCATCGCCGGATGAGACATTGCCAGAGTCGACGTTATCGCAAAAATCATTGTCCGAATCCATTTTCTATGGCTGTGTTGTCTTATTTTTCGTTATTTTTCGTACACAGCTTTCGTTTTTCTCTCCTTATTGTAGCTTGATTCTATTAGTCCCGTTAGGTTTTGTGTTGGTGTTTCTTGTTATTCTACAGTTGACTTGGGTTGTTCTGCTTATGCTTTTGATACTTTCGGAAATAGTATAGAACTCAATTCGGCAGTGACAACGATGATGATTTACATCCGCTACACACATTAATTAAACAACAGATATTGTATCTGTGTGAACTGTAACGACACAAAGATGAAGTAAAAACTGTATTGGGAAAATGAGCAGAAAAGCATTTAATAAAGTACAGGAGAAGCATGTACACCTAACGGGAGAGACATGCAAAGCGAATGAGAGCGAGCTGCAAGCATTGTAACAATGGTGAGTACGCCAACGATGTAGGCAGTGTACAGCAGATGAAACAAAAAATAAAATAAAATGAGCAGTACAAAAAACAAACGAACGTTATTTGACCTTCGGCGATGACGTACGCCTTGAGTCAATGCCAACTGCACATTGCCTATGCTCAGTTCAATCAGCTCGACTTGCATCCATCTCTCACACATTTGCAGAACTAACATCTAAATAACTAAGCAAACAAGCTGGAGTTACTTTTGCAACACATACACACCCATTCACACACACACACACACACACACACACACACACAATGTGAGCTAACAATGGAGGCAGCAAAAATTTACATGGGGGTACAAACAACAGAATGCAAGAGGATGATCCACAAAGAAGCTCGAGTGCGAACAATGAAGAAATGGCAAGAGAAGTGGGACGCTTCGGTGAAAGGCGGTGGGACGCAGCGCCAATTCGTAACATTGGGTGACGGTTGGAATGCAAATCATGAGTATCAATTTTTGATAATAATAAGATTAACTATGGTCGTACCGAACTTTTAACGCACTTCACACCCTCCTCCGACAAAAATATTCGTCTACAGTCGCGCCAATAATAAAAACTAGTTTTTACAGAGAATACCATTCCTATTGGAGAGACCAGCAGGTTCCAACAATTGTGCAGGATGCAGTAAATAAGAAAACTTTGTGAGAAATTTCCGCTTTCTAGCTCAACAACTGAAGGACCAGTTTCATTTCTACAGGCGGATATGGCATAATCATACTTTACGAGGTCTGCGATGAAATACGTAAATCAAATTGTTCATCTAAGCCGTTGCTACGCATTTTTTTAAATTGTTGTGAAGTGGGTCAAGTTGTATAGAGCACACACCTATCGCACAAACAAAGATCGCTTATATATTCGATTCGATTGCCGAATCTCGAAAGGGTTTATCACTGTGCTACAGAAGCGCCACACTAACAGCGCATTTCTCTTCCAACTAAAGCCACAAGGCAGTCTAGTAACCCTGTTAACATTGCGCATGCATGCAAACTCACACACTCACAAGCTCACATGAAAAGCCCATTTATGTTTGAATATATCCCCACTGGACTTGTTCATATCCTAGTTATTATTTTTCGCCGACTAAATAACGTTAAGGCGTATTAAACTTTTAAACCATAAGTAAAATTGCCAGCACTTTAGGTTTTAAACATGTGCTTTTTCTCGCCCTCTCGGCGTATTACAAATAAAATATACCAGCAAAAGTAGGTCGAAAGCCATAAGTTTACACAAAATTAATACATACATCATTCAGACCAACCAACACATTAAGTGGCAACACTGCTCAGCTGTGTTTCAGCTTGTGTTGTAAAGCTAACTGCTCGGTTTCTCTCAAACGAATGAATTCATTTTCGCTCTCATTGCATACATAAAAGTTACGCTCTCTCACTCACTAGTGCTGTTTACGTTTCATAGTTACATTGAGCAACAAACAATATAAAAATTCTAATAAGCAAAGAACAACAATTCAAGGCTTCTTTCTTCGTTGTGCATACAACTTTCGCTCTTTCGCACACTCATGCATCGTTGTTTTTGCTTTTTCATGACTTTTTTTTTAAAGTTTTTTCTTGTTTAGCTTAACGTTTATCTTTTGTTATAAGTAGAAAAAATACAATGAATGCATTCACTCACCTGCTACGTGTATTGCTTGCTTTTCTCTTTGTGGTTTCACACACACATCAAAAAATTAAAAATATAACAAAAATGTCTTCTCTTGTCATGCAACGTGCGTTTCTTATAATTATCTTTTTATTTGTCCAACTCTGCCAAGCGCGCACACTAGGAAAAAAACATAAGTTGTTTCCTTTGTAAGTTTTCTTTAGTGTTAGTTTCTTGTGTTAATTCGCACGATTACTTCTTCGCTTGTTTTTTTTAGCCTTTCTTTACAATTTACAGTATTCGCTTGTTTCATAGTTACATATTTTTGGCTTCTCTTTTGTGGGTGTGTGTGAATGTTATGTTTAGCTCATAAACAGTGAGAAGAGGGTAATAAAATAAAGACGATAACGAATCGATGCCGATGAAGAAAGGCGATTATGGTTGACGAAGAGAAGAAAAAAGCGAACAATGATTACAGTTGCGAAGGTGAAAGGAGTAGCAACAACTATATTCTCTCTCACACATATATTATATTCAATTGTACATATATGTTTATATTGAGTATTAATAGTACGTCTTGAGTCTGCAGAACAACATATTATCAACATATTCACATTTACAGAATAAGTGTCTTTTTCTGTTTATTTATTTAACTTTATTTTAATAATTGTAATGTTTTTTGTTTGTATACTGCTCCAATTGGCCAAGGGCGCACATAAACGAACAAGCAAGCCATCGACCGAGTGATCAAAGAATCCAGCGAACGAATTGAACCTAAAATTGTGCGCAAGTTAACGAACCAGCAATTGGCAACAAAGTATATCAAAGAAATGGGAACAATAACAATCAAAAATAAATAAAGAGAAACGTGTTGATAAATAAGTTCAAGGCTATTATGCTTTTGCGAGCGAGCGCTCGTGTAGGCTCTGCAAGAGATAGTTACTCCCTAACAAGATGTGGCACCTAACACGCACGAACGCGCAGAGATTTCTGAATCTTATTCAGATAAAATTATGAAATTTAACGAACTTGCATGACATTTTCCTATGGTGCTTTCTTTTCATGCCGTTTTTTAATGCTTTTTACAATTTGAGTGAATGGGTAAACAAGAGAGTGAGAGTGAGAGGTATTGGTCGCTAGCTCGCTGTTAACAGCTGTTGGCATAACACAAACACAGTGAAAAACATAACACAACATTTCGTTAAAAAGTTGCATGTGCATGTATGGTATGAGTTTTTTTCTGTAAATGGCGCTTATGCGGGGGTATTAAAACATGTAACTTTGTCAATAACGCAAGCACATACGTACAGAGTGCCAGAAAGTGGCAAGTCGATTTATCAAGAAAATAAGGAAAACACTTTTGGCACAATTATGTGATTGGTGTTGAATACGCACATGCATACAAACAAGATAGTCATAGAATAGTTGGGCGAGGGCATGCGGGTGACAAACAATTATGCTTTTTCTCCTTCACAACAATTTTTGCGCAGTAAAAATGACCCGAAGAAAAAAATAAGAAAAATTACTAGATAAACGCGCATACGCACATTTACACGCAATCACAAAGAGAAGAACACAAAAGCAGAAGATATAAAAATAAAACCCACACACTGCACTTTGCTTTGCGATATTTTCAAGTTCTTTTTTTGCTTTCCTGCATTTTTTATGTTCTTTCGCTTTTAGACAACTTTTCAATTTCAACCATCTATTTTTTCACTCGCTCTTTGTTTTTTTCTTTTCCGTTGCGCGACTAACAACGAAGTCGATGATGCGCTCGTTTTTTGATCTTTCTTTTGTATCCAACAGTTATTATTGCACTCTTTCTGTTTGTTACATACTGGCTTAATTTATAGCTTTTTACCCATCAATTTTGATGTTTGTCAAAAAATTTAAAACTTAAATTAATTAAATTGCGACCAAGCGAATAAGCAAATGTTCGTCTTGCCCGTACTGGTCTGTTAAAAATATATTCGAGGAACGATGGAACGGCATTCAGCGATATTTCATTTCGCAAAATTCCTCTTCACAAGGTACACAGTACATCGAAACGATACACCAATTGATGTAGTGTTGTAGAGATGTCAACCGTTCGGAACCGATAATTCAATGTGTAGGTTTATTAAAATGAAACATCGCCAATTTAGTCATAATGGAGAGTTTCATTTGTATCGTTATCGGACGGTGATCATCATGTGAGTCATCTAATTCAATGCACTACATTGCTGGGGTATATTTTATACACACCTTTGGAAGACCAATTTAAGAGAAATTCAATAGCTTTTTTGGTCATTTGGGATCATAACATCTTTACATTATATGAGCCATGTCCATTATAAGTCGCCAATATCAAAATTTGATTAACACAATCAGTCTAATTATGAAAAAATTATCAAAAAAGCAGACGTTAATTCCATCGGTTCTGACAGACTGACCACTATGCTGCAAATGGTATTGCAATGAAAACATGTGTCATGGGAATTAAGCTCGCTTATGTGTATACTAGTGTTGCAAAGATTGGTGTGATACAGCTCTCAAACCGATAGCGAAGTTTTTGAGCACGGATTTAACAATACTGACCGATAGCAGATTTAAGGGTTGCATCCGAATGAAAGGCTCGCATTTTGAATGGCGACTTGAATTCAAATGTTATCGGGATTGATTTATTTTAAGACCTCCTAATCAAAGAAAATCGCATTTCCTTACTAAAGCAGTTGCTGTGCTGTCTCGTTCTACTGGGTGACAACAGTTACATTAGGGCCTTATCCCAGAATAACTTTGAGCATGGTCAAAATAAGATTAATTTTCTCCATATTCCTATGCCTTGTTCACAGGATAGGATTCGAACTACTACTGATTCGACGGTAATTCGTATTTCTTTCTACAACAACCACAACAAGGAAAAGTGACGTCATTCAGATGTTATTGATGTAGAATGCGATACGGTTCGCCGCAAATCCATAAATGGATTCGCCAACTATTCTTAACAGGGCTGAAAACTTCTGAAAGAGTTGTAAAGTTTTTGGTTGAAAATTGCCATTCTTAACAGTCTTCTTCTTGTTTTTTGTGCGCCAAAACACTAAACAGCTGATCATGGACACAAAACAAAGGTAAGTAAAGATTATGTTTTGAAGTTTTTGTTATACAAATAAGTCCAGTTAAGTATTAAAACACATTTGTACATATTATAAATTATTCGAAAATATCTATTTTTCCACAAATCGCAATTTCTAAATTTTTTCACTTTTCACAATTTGTGAACGTGTGTATAACCAAAACTTTAGAAAAGCACGATGTATGATACTTCAGAGATTTTACTTGACTATTTCTTGACCAAAGGGGGTTCACACCATTTTTAATAGGGGTTCCCAAGCCTAGAGAAGTCGCATGAAAACGCCCTCTCCATGCTTCCTTGCATATTTTCCTACCCTTATAGTCTAGTCAAGTCGGTAAAGTTTCTTAATTTTCGAGGTGCACTTATAATGAACTCTTCCGACGTGATGAGCCCAGGTTAATTGTCAACTAAATGGATACCTACCCCTACATACATACGTAGGTAGTAATGATAATTTCTTTGCGGTACATAGTTTCAAATGAATTGCAGGAAAACATTTACGTCTGTGAGAGAATACAACATTCCTACGCTTCGACCGAATGTATACTCCGATTATAAAGTTTTGCAACAGTTGGCTAGCTTGAAGTGAGCTCCTAAAAAACGGTATTATAGCTGTGTCGTCCGCGTAAGTAGCTACAGGGACTTGTTCCGAACTATTATAGATGGGAGTATGTCGCTTGTATATATAGTAAAAAGGACTGGTCCAAGGAAGCTGCCTTAAAGATCACCCGCCTCGATAGACTTATGTGTTCTCATCAATCTACAACATAAAGGATCTGTTTTGAAGAAAACTCTTCAGAACAGAGAAATGGGGAGCAGAAACGATGTTTGTTAATTCATAAAGATTTAGAAGGGTCCCTGGCGCAGCCCGGTATTTATGTAGAATGAAGATACAAATGGTTTCAGTAGCGTTGAGCGATTTTTGGTAGGGCAAAATGTTATGATTTCGGGTCTTCGAAATGCTACTGTTTTTTTTTTTGTGTTCATTCACTCGCCATCTTTGTGTTATGTGGTTCCTTTTATATAATATATCTATATAAATGAACATATATACAAACTTTACTACTCCCTTTCTTGTGGTAATTTGACCTTCCCTCTCGCCAATTCTTATTCGATTTGTCACCAAAATTTACATTAATATCATGTTACTGACTTGCTGCGTGAACCTCGCACCAAATTTGGAACACACTAAATTGATTTTATAGATTTCAATTATACTTTTTTTTTTCCTTTGACAGACTTTCTATTTGGAATTTGACATTCATATCAACGGCAAACTAATGAAGCAATATGGATTTCATATTAAAAACAATCGGAAGGAATTTCACAAGTTTCGCGGTACTCTAACGCACCAAACTTAGCCACAAACATGCTCCATGATGACAACCACATATGTATGTATGGATGTACAAATTTTCGAGATGTTCGGTCAAACGCGGTCGCAGTCTATGGGCATCAGACAAACAGCCAAACATTGAAATTGAGCAGTTTTGTTTGTTTTTTAAATTTAATAAATTAATTAAAATAAGTATTTAAATGAAATGATGTGCGCTTGGTTGGAAATTGATTCTTCTACCTGAGAAATTTTTTTCTTTATCAAATATCATCTTACTAGGTATGCCAAACCAGGCCTGAAATTAAAATTGCTTGCTGTGCCAATAATTTAGTTTGGCACTGTACATACATACTATACAGATTCCTTCAAGCCAGACACTGTCGAAGGCTTGTTAAATGTTTAGAAATGCAACAAGCAAAATTCTTTTTTTTTTCAAATGACTACCATCTGCTAAACAACTTTTACGGAATCCGAGTTGGTGTTTTGTTAAACATATGTATATACTTCCTACATCTAGCTTCTTGGACAGTAACCACTTCCAGAAGTCTACATAAAAAAATTCCTACCAATATTTTCAAGAAGGCAGAAGCTAATAGGTCTGTGTGACTCTACCAGATGGTTTGGTTTCCCTGGATTTTGCTACCTTTATTTATAAGCAAGGAAACAAAGAGAAACTGATAACAACAACAGCTACAATTTCTCTTCGATTTCTGCCTAATTAAATAACAATAGCAACGCCAACAACAGCAGCGAGAGGCAACTATCCGAAAGCAATCACACACTTGCATACATGTGCGAGTGAGCAAGAAAGCAGTAGACTGCCAACGTCATGGCAGCCGTAACAAAAGTAGAGAGGCCCCGATTAATTCCAGTTTCAGTGTACGTCGCCGCACCGCATCCCGCACCGACGTTATGACAGCTTTCTTTTAATAGCATTTGTAGTCACGCGATGGAACAACAGAAAGCGCAGACGAAAGGCAATGAAAGAAAGATGGAAAACAAAACAAGCGAACGAAAAAAATGTTTCTAAATAAAAAATATACGTGTGTTGGTGTGTGTGTGTATATATATACATATGTGTGTGTGCCGAGTTTAATGTAAGACTACAAAACAAACAAAACTGCAATAAGAGAAAAGGCGGCTGCGAAGATAAAGTATAGAAGAAATAAATAAAGAAGTGGTCAAAGAATTTTCAAAGCTACATCGGTGAGAGCGTTTTGAACAGAAAGCGCTGAAGTGCAAAAGAGAGAGAGAGAGAGAGAGAACGAGCCAGATTTATATGATTAAAACTAAATCAAGAGAGACATGGAGGAGCAGCAGACAAATAAAAAGTGAGAAACTAGCAAGAAAAACAAAACAAGGAAGCTTTTTAGTCAGGAATTTAGCATAAAATTTGTATTGGTGTTAGTGCACACACAGCACAACTCTGGGTGAAGGCCATAGACGTACAACCGCACAACAGAGAGTACATACATCCATATGTATGTACATTGATCCAGCGCCTTACAAGTGACGTCATTATACCGGACGGTTTCCAATGGTGCAACTTTGGTAGTTGCTAGAATGATCCTTCTTGACCTCTTAGCCAAGGGGACAGCCGAGATCAGACCAAACGCCCCCTAACGGAGAAGATATGCTTAACGAATGATACCATGGGGGGTGGGGTTGTCAGAAATGGTATTGGGATTTTGGTGTATGAAAGCCTTACACCTGGGCTCTTAATGCTTCGCTCACATCTTAAAAAAATAACAAAGAAAAAAAAAACACACACAAACACACACATACAAAGGTCAAGTCAATTCAGCACTCAGCTGCAACTTCCTGTGCGGCGCATCTGAAACGCAGCCAGAAAACGGAAGACAACCAACAACGAAAACGTAAAAAAGATACACACACACACAAAAGTTGTATTTGCATAACTGTTGGCCTTGTTGACCAGACCAAAAGCAAAACATTGCCCCCCTTCCCAACAACACACCAAGAACCAACAGCTGCAGCAGAAACTAAGCCCCAATTGCAGCCGGTCTCTTTTCGAATTTGGCGCCCCACGAAACGTCGTTTGCACTACAATTTCGTATGTTACGGTAGTACCTTATAAAAGTGAGGTGCGGACTGCCAAAATTGCTACTATAAACCGACTTTGAAAGTGAAACCAGAGCTTTTATGTAAATACTCTTCAAAATTTTTTAAAGTATTTCACATTAGGCTTTGGTCGACCTATCACTGAGGAAGTCGCTGAAACCATGGGAAAAGTTGTGGAAAACCGTCAAAGTTGAATCTCTACTGCCAACAAATAATGCGGAAAAGGTGTCGACAATTGGAAATCCTTGAATAGAAAGTTTCAATGCATCCACCATATTGTCCTTACATTGCACCGTAAGTTTATCATTAGTTCCGATACCGGCAACACTCCCTCGCTCGCGTTAAATTGGCTTCAAGCAAGGCATGTGAACATTACTATTGGCAGTTTTTTGATGATAAGACCCAGAAATTCTACAATGAAGAAATATTGATGTATTGATATTGTGTTGATGGACAACACATCTTTCTTTTGTATATTAAATTGGAAGTATGTTTCTTTGTTTGTTTGTTTGTCCGTTATGGACGTAGAAACCGCTGGACCGATTTTCATAAAATTTTTACAGGAACCTCTAGAATAGCCTTTAGGTAGTTACTGTGAAGTTTGGTATTTATTTGGAAAAAATTGTCGAATTCGCTAAATATTAAGACCAACTCAATTTTCAGATGCCTCTCAAAACCAAAAACAAAGCAGCATCTGAGAAATGCGTTTGCCGGCAGTACTGCTCAAACTGTAATGAGGAAATTTTCAAATATTCGTATGAAAAAAAAAACAAACAAGTGAAGAATACGAAATGCCACACCATTCAAATACTTGATTTTTGTACTTTTATTGCATTTTTAGTTTCTTTGCAAATACCGGAAAGGGCAAAAAAAACAAACGCATGTTGAGCTTTTACAATTGAGACGTTATTTTGAATGTACAGCTGCAAATTTCAGTGCGTTCGATTGGTGTGCACGGCTCCTTAGCAAAAAAAAAAAATCATGTGTGCAGTTCACGCATGCTAGAAGTGAAACTTCTTAAAAAACAGTGCGCGTCCTTTGCTTTCATTTCACAACTTCAGCACAACGCTCGAATGTGGGTATCGAAGAACGATATTGCGAAGACGCGATGACACCATGACGAGTCATAATGATTAACATTACACAGAACACAACGAGGAGAGTAATACTTTTGTGCGTGCTCAAGAGAGTCTAACGTTTGTACATTTTCAAGCAACTCACAAATACAAACACACAATTTGTACGTCTGCGGTGTATTCCTTGTATGTTTTCCTTAGATATTTTTTTTCCATCTCTGTCGTAGAACGCGGCGTCCCGGCGCCGAAATATTGCACAATATGCGCCCTTAGAAGTTTCCCTTCAAAATCTACTCAGACTGATGCCTCAAGCAAGTGCCGTCATCAGTCGATCAGATATTTCTTGTCAAGGTTATAGTTTTGCCAGATGGGTCCACCGAATATGACCCACCCTGTATAAAAAAAAGATTATCTGAATTTGTACTAAAAAGGCCGCGTATTTTATACGTTTATAAGCACCTAAGTAGAACTCTGGCAATGTACATACACTCCGTCTTTTCTCACAGCAACTGATTTTATTACATAAACGCACACACACATATATGTATGCACATGTGTAATGTGGTATTCAAAACTAAGCAGCACTCAAATTGAACTTTTACCAAGTAATCAGACTCACCTCGTACTTACACATTATTAAACTCAACGAATAGGCGAACACTACAAGAGAAGTAATAACCACCCGGTCATTATTTGTCGATCCTAGCCTTTTTATTATGCAACATCCCAGGCAAACGAAAGCCTACACACCTGAAACTTTTGATCCCTCTCACTCCACACTCTTATAAAAAAATAACAAAATATGTATACATATATAATACATACATAAACATCACACACGCATGTGCAATGTGCGCTCCAAAATTTTGTTTGGTTGACCTTCGCCTACTCAACTCAGCAGTACGCAAATTCAACATTCGTCACGCATTCAAACTCATCTCATAAGCACGCATACACTTACACACCTACATACATACATACATACATACATATGTACCTCATCTAACTACATCACAGCACACCACGCATGACACCAACCGATGATGATAACAAAGCACGCCGTCCTATAACGTCATGCAATCATTAACAAAAACAAACGCAACAATAACACCAACAACAACTCACTTCCCAAACATGCTCAGTCTTTACACACACACACATACATTCACGCTCCCTCGCCTGCTCACACAGCCATCGTCGTTCGGTTTTTTTTGCTTCGGTATTATTTTCTTTACTGCCGTCTTCGTCTTTGCTGAAAATAGAAAATTGCTAATTGTTGGGAATTTTCTTTGAATTGTTGTTCTTTATCCCTTTCTGCTCTTATCTGTTACTTCATATACCCTACATACATACATAGATATGTATGTATGTATTTACTAGTTACAGAAAGAAGATTCGTCCGAATTTGATCAAGCAAAGAAGAAGCAACAGTTGACAGTTTGATTAAGTGCGAAGGCGTGGCAAATAAAATTTGCCACATGCATACATTTATGTATGTATGTAAGTACATACATACATATGTATGTATGTCAAAACTATACATATAATATAATCTTGCATGATGGTTAGAAGAGTGCCAGGCACGCAATCATATATTCTTTGTTCACTCTTCCTCCCTATATCGCCCACTATCAGTCGCTCTCCATCACACCCACACATACAGATAAATTCAGTTATCGATGCGCAAATGTTTTGTAACTCTTCTTCAAACTTCTCTTCTCTTCTCTTTTTCCACAAATGATACACTCACACTCGTCTGTCCGTACATCGGTCCGTTCACCCGCACGTTTGCTGCCCAACGCTTTCAAAACACCAAACAAAAAAATTTTATCTTTACTGCTCAACGAACCACGCTTGCATCGCTCACAATATGAAATTTTCGTAGTCTCATGGCAAGGCCCCGCTACACAACACGCATCGTATCGCATCGCATCGCATCGAACGACCAAACGACCGACCAACCAACCGCCCGTCGTCCCTCCGTTAATAAAACCGAGTCGACGAGTTGGTGCCACGACACCGCACGCTCCACTCACAACACCATAACAACCAATGCACCCAACCGACAACAATTTTCAATACAAGTTCATTCACACATATTCGAAAATTATACCATAAGCTGAGTATACACAGTGGGTGTAGCAAAGAGTATTAAATACATAGTATATACATGGCATGATACCGCCTAGATTTTTGACTTCTTTAAACAAACACGCTGTCCTTCCGGAACACATTGACAATTTTGGAAACAAAAATTATGTCTCGGTACCATGAAATGTGCATAAATATAACTACATTCACCAAATAATTTTTTTTCTTATAATTTGGAATACTGTAATAATTCGAAAAATGAAAAAGGCAAACAAAATAAGCTGACTCCCACTGTATATCTATGTATGTATGTAGGTACACACTTTTGTATTTGTTCAACAGAGCAATTCAGTCTTATGTATGCATGTATGTATATATTTATGCGAAACTCTCAAAAATTGTGCGATACAAAATTATTCGTGAAATATTCGAGAAATCTTCGATAAGCGATGAAAGTAAAACTTGAGTTTGTTACAACGATTTTGACATGGAGACTTGTACATACTAATGTATAGCCAAAATTTAAATACACCACTCGGTAGCTAAAGGGTCAAAGAATTCGTTAGGTTAGGTGCAGATTTGTCGCATCTTGGCCGGCGGAAGTTGAAGCATCGCTTCTTTGATTTTGTTTTTCTATAAGTATTGTTCGGCTACGGCGTAACCGCAGGCTAGTTAGAATTATAATAGACAAATGTAAGCTTTCTCTGCGTAGCCAGGTGAGCGAATTTAAAGGGAGTCTTTTACTGCTAATCCGCTCTCATTATTCTTTTCAGTATGCTACGTCCAGCAACAGCAGCTGAGTCGCAATTCCATTTGCTTGAATTATTACAGTCGATTACACCCTTCGTTGAGACCTTGCCTGCTGGAGGAATAAAACCATGTTTTATATACTTACATACTTTGGTGGCATCAACGCCAAATGGACTTAATGAAGTCATAAAAATGAAGGGTTATCACTTTTTTGAGTATTTTGAGTTCAAGATATTAGCTTCTTATATTAGCTGTATGATGACTTTGAGTAGGTAAATTTTCGAGGTCATCGTGTTTTTTTCTTATTATTAAAGATACGACTATACAATATGAATTTTTTTTCTTATTATGTACATTCAAAAATATTAAGACTTTGAATTATAATGAAATACTAAAAATCAAAAAAAGTTATAAAGTTTAACACACTCTCATAAGTGGCACACTGTATATATTTGCAATATCTTTTTCATTTGCTTACATCAGGGGATTGTATAACGCGCTTGTGCGCGTATGTACCTATTGTATTTTAAGTTAATAAACAGTTCCTCATTTAAGAATTATTAAAGCGTACTATTTTCAATTCAACATATTGGACCTTGAAGCTGCTCACAAATTTTGTGACAGCAGTTAAGCGTCAATGAAGAAGTTCGTTGCTCCAACAACTATCAATGGGCCATTTGCTCTTTGGGCCATTTGTTGCACTCGTTGTTTTTCATTTAATTGCCTAGCGACTGTGCAAAATATCGTGCGCATAGTTTCTGATTGTGACATGTGTATGCGAAGTTTTGGTCGACTGGGAAACCAGCGACGCCAGCGTCGTTGTTGTCTTCGAATTTTGGCAATTTACTCTTTTCGTTGTTTCCTTCTTCGTTTTTTTTTTGATTTTTTCTTGCTTTCGTTTTTGCTCCTACCCGGTCACATTTCAAGAAACAAAACCCCACTACAGCCCGCACGATCTAAATGAGTGGTTTATTTCGTTTTTGGCGTTGCTCGCCAACTACATTTCCCCTCACGAACACTACGACATTTCACTAGTGACCAACAACCATCGCATACCGCACTCCGCTACGCTACACAAATGCAAATGCGTGTATGTGTGTAAGTCATAGCTAACGTCGCAGCCGTCGTCAATACCTTCGTTTATTTACTCGTTTTGCTTCTATGCGGTCTTCGGTTTCGTCATCATCATTGTCGGCGCCGACGCGAACCCAACCGACTGACGCCGCATTGAATGAATATGTATGTACACTATGTATGAAGGTATGTAGATTGTTTATACATACAATCTAAATATGTATATGCATATACATAAGCCATCGAATACAGAATACGAGCTCGGTGCAGTGGGTAGTGGGGAGACTTAAGTACGCTTTGCGCTCACTGAAATTTTTGCTTGACTATTAGCATCGATTATTAGCATATGTACATATGTATGTATGTATTTTTTTAATAATCTGAACATTGTTATTACTGATAGCATTAGCATTCCTGTTATTATAATTACCGCTGCAGCTTTGTATGTATTCATTCTTTAAATCATTTGCATACATATGTAAAAACGTACAGTTTGTCGAATAAGTCTTTATCCGAGTTAAAAAATGATCAAAATGTTACTTTAATTTTATTATTTATTATTATTATATACAGTTTATTTACAATGTGTAAATTATAAATAAACTTAAAAAGCTATAGCAACAAAGGCCTTAAGCTAGTATTAATGTTTAAATGTGTTGTGGATAATGTATGTACGTGTATGAATATTATAATTAGGCTGTATTTACAGTGTTTATCTTATGTTATATTTATAATATATTGTACAAGTTTGTTGATTTTAGGTACATAATTGTTTTTGAGATATTGTCTATAGTTGGGTTGAAAATTGCATGGAGTGGATCACGAAGGGGAAAGAAATGAAGTTTTATGTTTATGAAATTATGAAAGGATGATCAACTGAAGTGATATTAGTGTTGCAGTAATAGCAAGTATTAGATGAAGTTCCTGTACGATCGAATAAATGAGAATGGGTTAGGTTTGTGTGTTCCAGACGTAGTCTGATGATTCTAGTAAGATCGCGGCGGGAAAATTGGGTATGGTTAGCATAACTATAGATGTTGTTTTTTTTGGAATTGTAATGGTTGTAAAAGTCGTTTGTACGTAAAAAAAGTAAGAGTTGTTTTTGCTTGTGGATAACGTTAATGTGTTTTATAATGTCGAGGATGTTGTAATTGGTGTTGAAGATCAGAGAAAGTAAAGTGGAGGTCGTTGTCGGCTTTTTCATTGCCAGATATTTGACAATGTCCTGGGACCCAGATGATCATAATTTTTGGGGACAGAGTTTTAAGGGTTTGTCTAATATGAAGTGGATAAAAAGATAGATTATTGGATAATGAGTCAGTGCAGATAGCAGTCTGGTGGGGTTTTTTCCTTGCTATGTGGATTGCATTATAGATGGCTATAATTTCTGCCGAAAAAATACTGCTATGATATGGAAGTATATATTTGAGAGTATTGTTGTCAGTAACTATACTAAAGGATGTGCCAGAGTCTGACTTGAAGCCGTCGGTGTAAATGAAGTTATATGCTCTGAGTGACTGTTTTAAGTTAAGAAAATGTTGGCGGTATGTTGAAGAAGGCGTGCAAGTTGTGTATTTAAGTTTAGGGCATTTAAAAGCGCAGAGTGAACTTTGGGATTTGTTTATTTGGCGTGACATATATTTTTAATGGTGTAAGCTAAGGACGATGTTTTGGAGAGAAGGATGGGTTTGGTGAGCTTGGCTGTTATGTGGTTGAATCTATCTTCTAGGGGAGAGATGTCACATTCAAAGAGAAGGTTATTGATGGGCGTAGTTTTAAAAGCGCCAAGGACCATTCTCATAGCTGAATGGTAAACGGACTTAATTCTATTGGTTTGGGAGACTGGTGCGTTGCCGTAGATATAAATGCCAAAATCTATTTTCGCCATTATAACGAGTTTAACGACTGTTACAACTGAGATAGGGTTACAGTTATATTTGCTATTAGAGAGGCATTTGATGATATTGAGCTTTTTAGATAGCGAGGATATAAGGTGATTTATATGATCTGTCCACTTATATTGCTTATTAAATACTATACCCAGGATTTTTAGGGTGTTCACATCGGGGATAGTGACAAGAGTGATGGTAATGGAGGATTGACAACGTTTCTTTCTGCAAATGTGGATGTGTTTGCATTTTGGTATGGACAGTTTAGCACCAGAATAGTCGCGCCATTTGAGTATGTCGTATAACAGTGGATCTAATGAGACAGAGCTAAGTTTGTTAAGGTTTCTAATGATGTGGTAGTCGTCTGCGTAGGCAAAGAAATCAAAGTTTTTGTCAATTTGGATAGTTCTATTGAGTTTATTGAAGGCTATTAGAAATAGGATTACGGATAGGGGCGGGCCTTGTGGAATTCCGTTATAAAGGGGCTGTACTGTAGAAAGATGGCATTTGACATGTACTGTAATTTTTCGGTTGGTCATGAAGCATAAAACATAGTTTATGATTTTAGGTCCTATTTTCCAAAGTTATAATTCGCTAATAATAAAATGAATTCCTGTTTTATCAAACGCCTTATAAGAGTCTAAGGAGACAATAGATGTGTGATTATTAGTGGAGAGGGAAGAATATACCAGATAGTCTAACGAGAGAAGAGTGTCTGATATCGACTTTCCCTTTCTAAAGCCGCTTTGTCGAGTGTCAATAGCTTTGTTGTACGAGACAAACCAACACAGTCTGTTAGCGACTATTTTGTCCAAGGTTTTAGCTAGGCAAGAGTTAAGTGATATAGGTCGGTATGACGTAAGGTTTGTTTTGTTGGAATCAGGTTTGTTTACAGGAATAATTTTACTGAGTTTGTGATTTTGGGGTATGAAAGAGCTAAAAACTTTATTGTAGTGATCGAGAAGTCTACTCATAACTGAGGGGTGAAGTTTTTTTAGCATGGGGTAAGATATACGATCGAGTCTGGGGGTTTTACCTTTTAATTTTAAGAGTGCACCAACAAGTTCTATTGAAGTGATAGGGGAGTCGATTCGAATTGCTGATGATGGAAGATTGTAGGAGTTTGTGAACGGGGATGTCCGGTATTTGTTCGTGTGGAAAGTTTGGCTAAAGTTGGAATCATGTGTTTGATGAGACAAGTGAGAACAGAATTCTTCTGATATAAGCAGGTGATTAGTAATTGGAGTTGTTGAATTAGATGATGACATGCAGTGGATTGGTAAGCGATTTCTAAGTCCACAAAAAGTGCGAATTTTAGACCATATTTTAGATGTAGTAGTGTGAGGATTGATTTCTGTTGTAAAAGTCTCTAAGGAGGAGCGTTTTGCGATTTTTATTTCCCGTTCAAGCAAAGCGTTAGCTTTTTTATATTTTAAGATGTTATCTGGGGATACGTTACGTTTAAGAAGGAACCATTGTGTGCTCTTTTGGTTCTTGAGATTTTGAAGGTGAGAGTCCCACCATGGTACTGCATGCTTGTTACGGTAGGCAGGTGAGGATTGTGGTATGGAAATGTTGGCACTTTCTCGAATAATCTTAACAAAATTTGCAGATTCTTTGTTCAAATTGTGGCTAACAGGGCTCTGGCGATGATATAATAAGGAGGCTGTTGTATCTGAGTTGATCAATTACAGTTCTATTGAGTTTGGCCTCCACTGCGTCGACAGGTAATCCGCAGTGAGACCGCACTATGTATAATGCGATGAAGTGCGGCGGGCTGAGGCAGTGCTAGACCTGAAGTGGAGAAAGAGATATGAGAGTCCCCGTAGTTAACTCTCATTTCTCTAATGATGTCCATGTCAGCACACACCCAGCAGGCCTGACTGAGAAAATGATGTATAAATTATTAAGACATTGAGTCGATATCCAGGATATTTAGTAGAGCAGCAGTATTTCTTGTTTCGAAAGAGGAATTTTTTTGTTGTTGCTTTTTTTGAATTGATTGTTTAGAGTTGCTTGGTATCTTGTTTTGTATCGGTTATGGATTGAACTGAAAATTTGTGAGAGGGGTTGGTGGTAGGTTTTTTGGAAATATTTGTGAGGGGAGGAGTAGAGGTGGAGAGAAGGAATGTGTCAGAAAGTGTTGATGGGTTGTTGGTAGTTGGTTGGAAGAGAGCTTGAGGTTATGTTCTCAGGTTTGGTAGTGAGCTGAGTCGATCGCAGCGTTTCTGAGTAGCGCGAACCCGTCGGGGAATGGCGTTCAGCGTAGATTCTTTCAGTGTTTTTGAAGTCCGTTTTTTCCAACACACGAATAGCTTGGAGTTCCTTGTGCTTGAGGAAGGTGGGGCAGTTCCGGTCAAATATGTTGTGTAGATAGTTTGTGATGTTGTTATGTTTACAGTTGATGCAAATCGTGGTGTTTTGGCAGGTTTTCATATCTTCAGTATCTAGGTGTTTTTCGAGACAGCAGTTGAGGCAAAGTTCGGTAGACCTGCAAGCTTTGGTGGAATGGCCTAGGCGTCCGCACTTTCTGCATCTGAGAGGGAGAGGGATATACGGTCGTACACTAACTTTTTCGTAGCCAAGATATAAATGCGTTGGAAGCGTTGGTGCTGAGAAGGCGAGAACAATTAATCCGGCTTCTTTTAGTGTGTGGTCTTTAACTTTTTTAAGAATTTTTTTGCACTCCTGGACGTTTTGGGTTTTCAGTTCTGAGGTGATTTCATCTTCAGGTATTTTCGCAAAAAGTTTGTGTAGATGACGCCTTTACATGAGTTGAGTGAATTGTGTTCTTTAATGTCGACTCCTGTGGAACCGTCGAGGTCAACGAGTTTGATTAATTTGGATGCTTGCTTCTTATTTTTTGTTTTTATAGCCGCAGAACCATTACGGAGAATGTTGACTTCTTCAACGGGACCTTCGCATATGTTGTCAATTACTTTCCGAAGTAAGAAAGGCGAAATTGTGTCCATAGAAGTGTTGGGTTCTAACCTCGACATTACAAGGTATTAAGGGCCGTCCGTCACATTTTTTAATGTCTTTGTTTTGTCAATTTTGAGGCATGGTTGTTTAATTAGATGCTTTGCAATGTCGGGCGGATCGGTTTTAGTTTTATTTAAATTACTAAACATATTATTGCTGAAGTAGGACAAGTTGATGTGAAAAAACGAAGAACAAAAGAATGTATGTATGTATGTATGTATATATATGGTAAAAACCGAAAACGAAAGCGAAATAAAAAGAAGAAGAATGCTCGATAAGACACTAGCGAAAGCCGAAAACAGCCGAAGCCGAAACTCCACGAACGGTAGTCGAGGACTGTTACTTTAATTTATATTAGCATGAATTCTGGTCAGTGAATTCTAGTGGTCAAAATTCAACGTTTCAGTTTAAATAGCTGGCAAACAGGTATGTAATAAATTAAGGCACTTTAAGTATTTTTTTTCATATTATGCATACTAGTCCATAAATGAATGTATATAAAATTGGAATTGTGTTTGTTGGTTTGTCCGTTATGTACGCCGCAACCGCTGCACCGATTTCAATGAAATTTTCAGAGAATCTGTAGAATAGCCTTTAGATGGTTACTGTTAATTTTGGTACGAAAAAATAGTCGAATTAGCTAAATATTACAACCAACTTAATTTACAGATGCTTCTCAAACTGTGCAGATACAACTAAAATACAAAAACAAAGCATGTGTGGATATGAGATCCAGATGACGCACGCATGTGCTGCAGTCATCATTAAGTCTGTAAAACGACACTTTTCAGTGGATCCAATTCGCAATTTTTACATACAGAAAGTCTCCATTGACCAGGGTGATTGCGTCATTGCCTCCGTCTACTGCCCCTCCAAATCCATATATGTATATATTATTTAAACAAACATCGATAGTTATAACAATAAATTAATCAATTATTTATTCGCCGTTGCTGTTTACGGCCTCCCTCACCACTCGATCAATTTGTCAATGCCGTTCCGCCAAACATCGGGCAGTCTAGTATCGTTGAAGAAGTTGTTGAGCCAGTTTTTAAGGTCGTCTTCATTGTCGAAGGTAACGCCCTTCATATGATTCGACAGGGAACGGAAAGGATGGTAATCCGTATAGCTATGTAGAGCTCCTTGTTGACCGTGGCATTCCTTTCGATCATTTGCCAGTGCACCATGCCCTCCCAGTCCTAGCAAACGCAGATCATTCCTTGGATGAAAGTCAGGTGTGACTCTCGGCTTTGGCGTATTTCCTGGAGCTATCCAAGCCTTTCTTTGATTCATATTTATATATGGGCACTATTTCTCATCTGCCGTGACGCTTCTGTACAAAAAGCGCTGTTTATGACCGCGTGTTGCTCGACGGCGGTCGAGAAGTTGAGTAGCAATTTGAATTGTTGTTTTCGTTGAGCTCGTGAGGTACTCAGGCTCCCCATTTTTTGGCAGATTGAGGATCGTTTTATGATCGCAGTTAATTATTATTGTTATTTTTTTTTGTTACCGATATAAGTTAATGCTCATCATGCTTTAGAGCTCATCATACAGGTAATATAAGAGGCTAATATCTTGAGCTCCGAATACTCAAAATAATTATTTTGTATCGGGTTTAAAAACCCTCAATTTTATGACCTTATTAACTCTATTTGGCATTGATGCCACCCAGTTTTCAATGTTAGTGGACCAATTTTCTCCTTTTCTTCCAGTAAATTCATAATGAGTGCTGTTTTGCTTCGACTTTCGCGGCTGACTTTCCTTACGCTGATGTCAGAGTGAAACTTGTATTCTGCTCTGAGCATGAAGCGACCTGGCTTTGCTTGGCCTCTGGCCAAGTGATACTGAGCTGAGTATGACGCTTCCAATATACGCATAAGTTTGACACTACGTGGGTATTGCCATAGGTTCGTGCAGAGGTTCGTCAATTCAAGCTCAGCGCCGAATACAAGTTTCACTGGGACATCAGCCTTAGATTTGCATTCAATTTTATTTATTAATGTAAGCTTGTATCATTTTATCTTGAAAAAAAGAATAATCAGACCGAATACCGAAAATATCTGCGCCTTGAGAATTTCCGAGGGTTTAGTTGGTTTTTCTTGTTATTAAGGTTATGACTTTACAAAATTATTTTTTTAAATAACTTCTTAACTATTCAATTACCACTACGGCGTTTAAATCGAAATATAATAAAATATGGAAAATTAAAAAAGTTATGAAGCTTAAAATCAGGTACCGTAACTGTTATGAGTTTTATTTCAAAAAATCATTTTTAATTATTATTTTTTAATTTTACTTAAAAAATCAGAAGTAATTATTATTTTCAATTTTTATTTTAAAAATAAAAAAATATTTTCAATTTTTATTTAAAAAAAAAAAAATCATTTTCAATTTTTATTTAAAAAAAAAAAAATCATTTTCAATTTTTATTTTAAAAATAAAAAAATAATTATTATTTTGTGATTTTTATCTAATTAATCATGAAAATAAAAATCAATATATCAGTTGCTAATTTTAAATGATTATTTATTTTGTTAGTTTTCATCAGATTTAATTTTATAAAAAGTATTTTTTAACGCTGCTGCGTTAAGATTATATATTAAGTAATAAGTTTTAATGCTGAAAATGCCCTTTCGACGCTAACTTCTGTTGCCGGAACACTATTTTTTCTCCTTCCAATATTTTATGATGTCCATGCTTACATCAATTGGTTTTGGATCATAAGCTCCTATTTCAGCAATAGCAATAGCAATAGAATATGACATCAGCATTGATGGCAAAAATACCAACACTATTGCATATGAATAAGATAACGGTTGTACAATTTAAATTAGTAACATTCAAATTCGCTGTTCATTTAAAATTAGCAATACATATATTTAGTATTCCCGCATGGCTTCTGCGGGAACTCTCCATCTCACTCTGTTTTGCGCAATTCGTTTGGCTTCTTCTGTTCAATGAGCTGTTCTCCATGGATAGCTCTTTATTTATGGATCTGCGCCAAGTTCCTTTCGGTCTCCCAACTCGCCTGTGGCCTTGCGGATTCCACTCCAGGGCCATTCTCGTTATGCTGTTGTGGTTTCCTTAGTGCGTGTCAGATCCATTCCCACTTGCGGCGGCGAATTTGGGTGTAAATGGTCTCCTCGCCACAGCGGCTCAGCAGATCATAGTTGGAGATTCTGTTGAGCCAGAATACCCCCACAATGACCAGAATGTCTGCAGTGTTTTGTTGATCTGCTTAGTAGTGAGCCATGTTTCGCTTCCGTTTATTAGCACCGTCTTTACGCACGAGTTGAAGATCTTTAATTTTGTCAATTGTTAAATCTCTTCCAGATCTTTTATAAACGCCCGAAAGTTGAGCGTGCTTCAGATAGACTTGCCGTGCCCAGGTAGGAGAAATTGCCCACGAATTCGATCTGTGTGTTGTCTATCCAGAGGTGTTCCGCGCTGGTACTGTTTAATTTTAATAGCCTTGGTCTTCTTTATATTGATTACCAGGCCGACTCTTTTGGCATAATGAATAATTAGATAAAAAGCATAAATAATTATTATTTGTGATTTTTAAAATAAAAATCAAAATACATTTTTATTTTTTGATTTTTAAAATAAATTTTTATTTTTTGATTTTTAAAATAAAAATCGAAAATAATTTCTTTTTTTTGATTTTTAAAATAAAAATTGAAAATAATTTAAAAAAATTATTAATAAAATAAAATTCACAAATAATTATTACCATAATTTTTATACAAAAAAATTAAAAATATAAATTTATGCGCAGTTTGGATAGGCCATTAAATAAGCAATAATTTTGATATACATCTTATATATGTACGACGATTCCATCATAATATTTTTTTAAGTTAAAAATAGACCCCATAACTGTTATTTTTGTATGATCACTTAAGTGAGACACTGTATTTGGATCCATGTGTAAATATGTATGTATCTATCTATCTATCCATGTATGTATGTATATTTATTTATATACATATGTATATAATTTACGATGATCTCTGCCACCAACGTTTAGTTCCAATGCTTGCTATCTCGGTTTCTCTAATTTTCTTATTGTTGTTTTTGTTGGCAGCTGTGATATGCGAGATACATACATACATACAAAAATCCAACAAGAACGAAAACAAACAAAAACAACAACGCTGTTGATAATGTCGATGACGACTAAAAAAGCTCGAAGTCAGGTTGGGAAAAAGGTCAAAGTATTGCACACGCGCGCACATGCACACTGATACAAATGCAGCAGCTATTGTAACTGTGTGAATATATGTACGTATGGATTGGCAGCATGACAACGTCAGCAGCAGCGGCAGCAACTACAGCAACAATATCAACCGCAGTACGTTAAAGTCACAGGCCGCTTATATGCATATATATATATATATATATATATACACACATACACGCATTGAGTTTGCCATAGATACCCAGTTATAACAAACACATACATAAAGCAGTGTCAAGCGTGGTGAAGCAACATTGGCGATTACCACCATATCAAACGAGCGGGTCGCGCGGACAACCGAGAATGATTCAAACAGCCGGCAAAAAAGTATGGTTTGCTTAGAGGGGGGTTGCTGGAAGCGTGTTGTGGTGTTTGGCAAGTGGCTCGACAATCTAGCCCTCCATCAGTTGCGGCTGCAGCGGTGGCTGCAGAAACCAGGCAAACAACAACAACAATAACTCACAAAACACAGAACTGCACATTCTTATGCAGGAAAATCGAGGAAAATTGCATTAAAATTTTTGTTTATGCGATGCAAGCAAATGACCGAGCGACTGGTGAAAAATACATAAGCGCGCAGAAGCAGCGGCGATGTAAGGCTAAAGTGTTGTACTTTAAGGTTCGCGAGCAGTGTGAAGTAGAAGCAACGCTTCACAAATTCGAGTTGAGAAGATTCTAATGGACATATACCAAACACACACACACACACACACACGCAAATATAGTGGCCAAATACTCCTTATACATGTACATAACCACATTTTGTACATGTAGTTATATACTTTCTTTCATATACATATACAGTGAAAACTTTAAAACACAATTGCCATCTGCTAAAAATGAGAACTCATCATTTGCATAGTTAGATTACGGTGAAACCTATAGAAGTTGCACCTGTAAGCTATAGAAAAACATACTTCTCAAACCAATATAAGATACTTCTCAAGCCGTTAGAAGTTGTGCTACAAACCAATAGAAGAGGCTCTACCCTTTAAACAAGTATGCCGCATTCTCGCTTGACTACGAATAAGTTCGTTCGTACGTGTTTCTACTGTGCGCTCTATGCGTGTCCATAGTGCGCGTTTATTTTACTCAGCTTTCATACACACATACATACGCAGTTCTAGATACATTTATTTGAGCTACGCATTATTGGTATTATAAACCCATGGTGTGTGTTCAACGTGCAATTTGAATGCTTCTTTTCCCTGTTGCGCTTTCTTCCTGTCACTTCGTTCTTTCTATCTTTCTGTCTGTCTGTCTGTCTTTCTCTCACTTCCATGCCTTCCACACACACTCTCATTGTATATTTTTAGCTCAACGTTCTGCCTGCCATGCCCCACCAATATTGAGCATGTTTATATTGCAATTGGTATGGTGTGGAGTGTTTAGGGTGGTTGAGTGCAATTTCATGCACCAACGCAAGTTTAAAGTTAGACAAGATGAACAGCGCTTTCCCTCTGATTACTCATCGGCAACAGAAAAGCGAACAAGCAGATAGACCCTTTGCGCTTCTGGCGCTTTAGTTATGCCCTTTACATATGTACACAAATGCAATATACACGTAAAAGGCCAAAGTAGCGCTTGAGTAGTAGCGCCTTTTCTTTAACTGCCCCACCTTTAGCGGACCTCAGCTAATCACAATAAACACTTATATTCTCAACGCTAGATGTTATTTATATGATCCTAAGATTTAGAGATACCATTTAGCAAAAGGAATTTTTCCCAAGAAAATCAGTGTACTTTCTGGTACACTGAATCTCTTGATCTACCGGCAGTTATGCAGTGCTCAGCAAATTGTATTTCATTTCCTTTCCACATGCCCATAGAAAGATTTAGGCACACCTCTAGTGTAGCTAGTGCCTTTGCGTGGCCCTGGTCTCGTTCATGTTCTGGACACAATTTCAAACGGAGAGAGTGCTGCCTTAAAGACAAGGAGACTTCTTCTTCCATTACTCCAATATTTGGCATACAACTTTATTCAAACAGCTTTTGGTATACCGTCACTCCGTTTCGGCGAATATACGCTTGTTATGCCTTAAGTGATTCTTTTGCAAAGCGCTCTATTTTCTGCTTTCTAAGAAAGTTTGCTTTCATCGTCACACGATTTCTGTACACGTGGCACTCAATGCTGCACTACTTTCGTTAAGTACAGTCGAACTTCCCTATAATGACCTCCTATGCAACGAAGCTCTGGCTATTAGAAATTGATTTCAAGTACACAACTTTTTCGAGTACACGTCATTTGTAGTACACATCATTTCTCTATAACGAAAAGGATTCGCTATACGGAAGTTTGACTGTACTAAAGAAACCATTTAACATGGCTCGTCACCTAGTAGGGCTTACAATCTCCCATCTACAAATTTCCTTGAGTTCAGCTTGTTCAGATACTACTTTATAGATCATTCAACTTAAGAGGCTTTTTGACAATGTCCTATTATTGCCGAAATTATCCTTGTGAGCTCAGAGAACATGACCACCGCGACACTACATAAATATCGGTGAATATTATGTACATACATCCAACTGTATTTTTGAGCGTTAGTAGTAGATTCGAAAGCATCTATACAATACAATATACAATAAATAATTAAACAAAAAAGCAGATAAAAGAAACAGCTAAGCTTAAAAACCAGTTTCGATTTACAAAGATGAAAAATATTTATATTAAATTATCAGATTTCTTTGTGCGTCGGTTCGCCTGTTATTGCATTACTTGTTTAGTTTAAGTTTAAGGCGAGTATTCGTCATAGCTTTCATATATCTATGTATGTCTGTAATAACGCATGTATACTATAGCTGATGAAGGCAATTAACTTTCTCACGATTTGAAGGAAGAACGAACTCAATCAAAAAACAAATAAATAAAGAAGCATTAATTTCGCTCATACCGAATATTAAATATTCTACATTTGAGTGTTAAAATCATGACTCTAATCCTAATCGGCGTTGAATCACTGCCAAACGAGTAAGTGGCGGAGTGTACCCTACCCTGATCTGTACCCTACCTTTTTCTCTGACCTCTAAGCTTACAACGCTGTTTAGCTAAAATCAGTTACCCCGATATGACGAACACGAGAGCAACAGAAGGTAATCAGTGCTTCCTAACCTAAAATGTGGTAAATGTAAAAACTAAGACCTAAGGATCTAAACAAAAGGCAGAAACATATGCGAAATTGGTTGATATAAGGTGTTATCGAGCACTATGAATAAAAGGAATAGTTTATTAGCATAGCTGGAAAGTGGACATGGACACGTGATCACTACTTCAAACACTTTTCGTTTGTTTACAACCAGATGAAACCGCTGGCCTAGCCTAATCACAAACACAGTCTGTTTGAGACATACGAATGAGACATAGGAGTGCGCTTTCATCCGCTCTACAGCTACAATATTTCAATCTAACAACACGAAAGGCCCCTAGAACAATGTCTGGGTCTTTTTAATCTGGCGCCTATAGAGCCACTAAATTACTGCACATGCATAATATTACGCAAATACCCGTCGAGGATGTTGTCATGTACCCTACGTTCCCGCTAGAAACGACACAAATATATATATATATATTTGGGTATGAACAACCCTCAACCACAGCACTTTCAGCTTGCTTGCCTAGTTGTTTATAGTTGCATTAATCATTCGTCTAACCTACTTAGAAAATCCGCGCTTCCATACGTACAAGTACTGCAAGTACATATTTGCAATATATACTTACGTATGTAAGTGCGTAAATAGATGCGTACATACAAGTGTAAGATACTCGCTGGTACATGCATACAAACATGTATGTTTATGGCAAACAATTGCTCACCCCGGCACCGTGCCAAATCGTGTTGTTAAATTTTTCGATTTGTGCAAAACTTCCATGCGATATTACCATCAATCGAGCATAGAAGTAAGAGGTATTAAACAAAATTACAGGGTACAAAGTGCAATGGATTGTGGCCTAAAAGAGATATGAACCACTGAATAAAATATCCACTTAAAATCGCTTCCATATGAAACCATTAAATACCCACTCGGAGCGCGCCTAGAAGTGACCTCAAAAAGGTTCTTCATGTGAAATACCTTTGGTTTCAGTAGGGTAAAATTTTACACGCATCACATGTTGGCAAGGCATCACGTGACGCATCATTTGCCTGCCTGAATGTGTGCGTTGTTGTTGTAATTGCTTTTATTTTGATATTATGCTGCCGGCGCAATGGCTTCGGTTCAGATAGAAAGGCTAACGAAGTCCTTCGGGTCGCTTCCCACATATAGTTAAATCATTTGCTTGCCCAAATGTGTACGTCGACACGGTAGCCGAGTGGAACTATACTGCGGCTGCGTCGCAAAAATCGTTGGTTCAAAACCGACAGTTCTTTCAGTTCTTTCTACTCACCTAGACCATCCTGTGGCGTGAATCGTTGGTGGCGCCAAAAAAAAACCAAAAACAAAAATTAAATTTGCTTTAAGAAGACCAGTCTCCAATTTCTGTGTACGCGCTAATCCTAGGCGGCGCCAGTCGACACCAACACAACGCACTGGTAGCGGCAGGCTAATCACCCACCCTATCAGACAAGTAATCATTTTTTGTAACAAAAAAAAGCATCGAATATAGAGACAAGCACAAATCGAAGTGCAGGTGACAACCTATAACATCAGTAAACTTGGTTTAAGCGAGATGCGTTGGAACGGCAGCGAATAGTGTGTTACAACATACGGCAACACGGTACTGCACAGCGGAAAGATCGACAGAGCAGAAAGCGCACTGGACCTCATATTATGGAAGAATATGCGGAGCACCTTGCATTTCTGGAAGACAATTTCTGATCGCATAATCCTGACCCGCTTACAAAGCACTATACACCGGCACATAAGCATCGTACAATGCTATGCGTTAACCGAAGACGCGGACGCCACTGTCAAAGACGATTTCTATGCACTGCTTACAGCAGTTCTCAACACCATCCGCAGAGGTTACACTTCCATCTTCATGGGCGATTTCATGGCGAAAATAGAAAGTGACAACTCCGGCCTTAAGCAGGTTAAGGGAGCACATGGCTACAGAACGCGCAACATTAATAGGGATAGGCTTATTAGAATTCATCCAAACAAGCCAAATAGATCACCTCTTAGCGAACGTTCAGGAAACAGCTGAAGTCCTATCCTGGTGCATCTTAGATCACAGTCCAACAAATCACGTCATCCCTGAAGAGATTGTGACCCAAATTCAGAAACTGAAATCCAAGAAGAGCGCTGAACATGACCGATTCGACAACAAGGCGGTGAAAGCTCTCCCTTGGAAAGGAGTGTTGCTCCTGACGCTGCTCTTCAACAGCATGCTGCAGATTTGCCACATTCCCTCGTAGTGGGAGTGCGCAACAATTGCTATAATACATTAAGCCGGTATGCTGGAGAACCTTATCGCATCTAATCGAACGATAAGCCTGATAAACTGTATCGAGTTGTTCAACGCATCCTATATGCGTTTGAGTCGAAACAATATTATTCCGCAGTCTTCTTGGACGTCAAGCAAGCCTTCCATAGGGTCTGAATTGATGAGCTACTTCATAAAATCAAATCTCTCCGGCCGGGCACACTTTCTGGTTATACAAAGCTGCCTTAACGAAGGAATCTTCTCTCAGGCTACCTATCTTCGTTAGCTTACGTAGCAGTAGTGCTTCTCTTAAGCTCCTAAAGTCAGATTTTTGGAAGAAAACCAAACACTTCCCAAGTTGACTAATATCTTACAAAACTCTTCTAAAAGTTGCAAAATAGAAGTAGGAAAAAAGCGACCATCCCATGCAAAAACGAAAAGAAGATGTCAGATTTTGTAGGTACTGCTACCTCACAAATCAATTGCCGTAAATATGTATCTTAAGTAGCAAACATTTTTTTATTCTTGCTTGTTCAGCGCCCGGCTGTTTGTAGTGGTGGTCCAGAAACTCCAAAGGCAGACAACATGATAAGAGGATTATTTTTGTATGGCATTGCGCTCTTTTTCTTTGAGAAATTAAATAATTTTCTATCTTTTACGCCGATTTTTCTTTGCCATCTCATTAGGTAGCATTAGCTGAACTTATTTTTGGCATTGGCGGCTACGCAAAGCAATCTAAAGTCGGTGCGTTGGTGTATTTTAGTTTATTGTTTGTGTGGCTATGGAGTTTATTCAGCAAGTACCAAAGCATAGCTAACACACAAGTTGACCTTGTAACGCCGCTTCATACGCTTCTTCATGTGCTTCCATCGCAGATTTATTGTGAAAACAAACAAAAAAACAAAAACAAAAAATTGAAGTAAACAAAAATGTATTGCAATTGAAAAATACACACACAAAAGGATACGCAAAAAACTACTCACACAGATAATAATGTGTAGGAGAAAAGATTCTCGAGTGCTAGAGTGATGCATACTGACAATATCTGACGTTATCTTTTGGTGGACTCCACTCCTCTACTCAATGAGTAGTAGGTCCTGTAAACTAAGAGGTACTTCCGATGTCTACTTCGCGGTGTTACAAACTTTATGACTAAGGGCTAAACTCCATACCATGCGTTTTAGACATTGAATGTCATTGCGACAATGAATGCGGTTGTCAAAGTTGAATTGATGCATCAACCACATAAACAAAGTTGTAAGTTGGAGTATGTTTCATATGATTGCATATATGATTGCGTCTATTCAACTTTGACAACCACATGGTATGGAGTTTGTTCTTAAATGCTTAATTCTATGCGGTGCCTGTGAATTATATGAATAACATAAACAAATCGACAAAGAAAAGAAGTCCGAAATCAAGAATCGGATTTCAAACCAAGCGTCGTCGTGCTGTTTACGCACTCAATTTGCCCAAAGCAAAATAAAACCGACCGCTCTTACTCCCCTGCACTGTTCTCATGTCATTTAACGGTTGCCTAATTGTTGGTTTTCACCACATTCGTTTTTATTTTTATTATGAATGAATGCTATAGGAACGAACGAAAGCATAAACAATAAACAATGCAAATACATTAAAAACAAATAAATAAAAAACAGTTAATTATAACAAAATGCAAATTCTGCAGAAAAAAGCAGAATCACAAGAAGAAGAAGAAAAGGGGAAAATTAGATGAAAGGGAAAAAAGAGGAGAAAAAAACGATTATTGTCTGGGAATTATTTGTGACTGATGCTGCTTGAGTCGCGGGTGGCGCAAAGCATTTGTGGCGAGATTAATTAACGCGGCTTTTAACAATGATAATACCGATGATAATGATGTTGGTAATAATGAAGCTTTTTAAGCAGCCACAAGGCTTCGCTGAAATTGGACTCAATTTTTGTTTGTAACAAAAAACTAAAAAAAAAAAAAACAAACTAAACAACAGCAATAAAACAACAACCATAGTGACAAAAACAAAACATTAACGGTAGCAACGCAAACAACATAGACGACAACAGCACCAAAAATCAACACCAAAAACCTAATATCTGATGCGTTCTCCTTATATACATACTATGTATGTGTGTACAGTGAGTCAAAAAAGTATTGGCACAATCATTATTATTGAATAAAGTTGCTAATAAACAACTAAATGAAAATAATTAGACAGTTTATTTTAAAAATGGTATTATATTAAAATGGTATTTATTCATTTCAAACAAAACATCCCCACATCAAACAAAGCACATCCCGTTACTACCCAGCATACCCAGCTCACAATGCAATAAAATGTAGAAATAAATAGTCAAAAAAACATCAAAAACAGCAGTCACCAGTTTTGAGTCCCATTAAACATCTTTGCACTTACTCAAAACAAAATTAGAAAACACCATATTACCTTGAAGGAATCACTAACGGAAGTCTTAGGCACGCAATGGACAAATATTAACATCCAGGAAGCATAAAACTTAGTGGAAAGCATGCGTCGGCGCTTAGAAGCTGTCATAAATACCAAGGGAGGCCCGAAAAAGTCTAAGAAGTTCAAATTAACAAATTAAATACTTTAGCTTTTTGATATGAATTCGTGCCTTGTTTTATTTGATTTAATAATTTAATTTTTGAACAAAATATGAAATTCAATTTCTATCTATCTAAATATTGTTTGTTTGATCCCTATGAAATCCGACACCATTTGACCGCGCACCATGAAAATTGGAACATAAATGGATGTTATCTTGAAGAATGTTTATGGCTAAGTTTGGTGCGAAAAAATAGTCGAATTCGCTAAATATTAAGAGCAACTAAATTGTCAGATTTTTCTCAAACTGTATGGATACAAATAAAACACATAAAACACATCCGGCAGTGCTGCTCAAACTGTAAAAAAAAACTAAATGTTCAAATATTCGAATGAAAATAAAAATCAAAAAAATTAAGAGTTGGAAAAAGTCAGACACTGGAAGATTAACGAGAAAATCGCAGCATTAGACAGAGAGCAGAAGGCAGTCACGTTCCGGGGCCCTGCCCAGTATATTATAAAAAAAAACAAAAAGGAATCATTATTTTTCCGATTACTCAAGTTGATGAAAATTTATGTTGAAGTAAACTTTGAAAATAGAGATGTGCCAATACTTTCTTGACTCACTGTATGTATGCACATGCATAAGTAGAAATAATATTCTTTCTCGCTGAATGTTGTCGCTCCTATCGAACTCAGTGGACTTGAACTTGATCTATAATCTTACATATGTATATGGTTGTTATACAATTAAGTTTTAGAACTCTGAACGATATTTCCGTCTTGTTAGCAATCAGACGATTTGATATGGTCACAAATAAACCTGTTAAATTTCTCTTTCTTTTACGTATACATATGTATGTATATAGGACATACCATATCACACTCGCACACTAAACCATTCGAACTTACTTAGTTACTCCACACTCTGTGAAAAATATCATAGTTTTGTCATGGCGTTTGTAACAGGATAGAGGAGATTTCGGAGCCCCATAAATAACAGGCAAATCCTATAATTGGGTCTATTCATATGTAACTGTCGTTTTTCGGCCAAATTCAACCATTACCACGTGAATCCCGTATGTTTATGTACATTAATAAGACCTAAAGATAGCCCTTACCTTCAAGTTCGTTTTTTTTAGTGGCTCTATAAGGCCACCGGGATGATGATTGCATTACTAATATTCTAAAGAAAATTTAACCATCTTGCTCTGAGCAAAGCCGAGAATGCTTTAAATGCAGCTGCCTTAAATGGTTGAATGAGTGATAGTGTGCACGAGAGAGGGATGGAGATAGCCAGAAAGTTTGATAGATTAACGGGCATGAGGTGGTTTTGGGTTCGGTGGTTGTTGTGCAGAAAGATGAGCAACGAGTAGAAAAAGAAAAACCCATTAAAAATATTTTACGGGCATATTGAAACACAGATGCGCTTAACAAACGACAAGCTAAAGCAAGAGGAGGTGCACATGCATTGTATATATGAATATATATATATATATATATAGATATATACATGAGTATATGCATACGTACATATAGAGTAAATAATAAAAAGAGTATAAAATGTACTTAATGCCTAGGAATGAGGGAAAGCGAGTAAAATTAATGTAGAAAACGAAAAAGTATACAAAGCATAAAAATCAATTTGAGAGACGGACACTTACGGTGCATCCCTTGTGCAGCCTAAGACAAACTCTCATATCAAATCGATATCTTAGGAAAACTTTAATTTGACCCACGGATCATAGTTTCACACTGAAACGGATGATGTGCTCTGATGTCTTTAACCGTTCTCCTCAAGCCTATTTGTACTTCGTTCAGCCTAATGACTCATATATTCACCCCTTTTAACGCTTCTTGGAGGGACTTGAACCAAACGCTTTTGGAATAATTTTAACATTCGACTAAGATTAGAATCTCGTTCCTTGGTCATCGAGGTTTTTTGTAATACTGCCAATTAAAATCTGAATCTGAATCATGGGTTTGCTAGACCCTTTTCGAACTGTAAAACTCTTTGTTTCTTTAGAAACTCATTGTTCTTTTCTGAACTCAAGAAAAAATCCTAATGATTTCGCAAAGGCACCTCTTTCGGTGAATTCATATTAAGTCATAGCAGTTTTTTAAGTTTTTTGAGCCTTGGAAATGTTCGAAGGAGCTTTATTCAGGCGGTGGTGAGACTGTTGGTTGTATTAAGCGTTTTAACTGCTAAGAACTTCAGGGCTCCCGACTTTGCCCCATCTACATTTGAAAGTACTTATACACATACATATGTATGTATATATTTTAAGTTACCATCTTAAGGCTATTGTTATAAGGATTCCTTGAAATTTCCTCAAAATCGATCCAGCGGTTTCGGCGTCCATAACGGACGGACATACAAACATACAGCCAAATAGACAAATATACATCGAATTTTATATATGTATATATAATTTTAAAAAATTTATTTATAATTTTAAAAAAATTACATAAAACCTAAAGAAAACTAGAAGCTATAGCTAGGGCCTTAAACTAACTACAGTGGAAATTAATTATTATGTATGTACATATGTACAAACATGTATGATGATTGTGCTTAGCACTAACGGGGCTCTGTTGTTAAACATATTAACTCATTTTTAGTACACGTTTCCAACAGTCCATGTTGTACTATTTTGTGTTTTTTTTTCAAAATGAAGCACTACATAAAGGGGGCCTAGACACGGTCCTGCATGCAGCTTCAAAGGTTATCATAGCGTTAATAAGCTATACTTGCAATGATTGAATATCCAAATCTTTTTAATATTTTCCCATTTCAAACGTTTCTCTTTGACCATGTTCGCTGCTTCGTATTGCATAGCTATCTCATTTATGCATGCACAATTCGGTATGTATGAAAGAGAGGAATATAGATAAGTGATCGCCCTTGTGAAATTCTTGCATAAAGCAGACGTGAGCACGTGTAATAATTTGTGAAGTAAATAGAGTCGAATGCGAATTAATTGTGAAGTCAATTATAAATTTTGAAAGAACATACGGCGAGTGCAGTGCATTTGCGTTTGTGAAAATATGGTTTTTCTTATTTATTTCGAGTTGCTTAAATATTTGCAGAGTGCGGACAAGTTTCTTTCATTTTTAGACCACTGAAACACTTGCCGAAGCCGAGAAAATGATCCTTGACGATGATGCTTTGCTTGAGGGAATTGATACTGAAACCACTCGCAGAACTAGAAAACCACCCCCTATCAACATTGATATTGTGAGCAATGCTCACCTTTTGGAGCTGGCTCTGGTCTCCGAACCAAACAGTTTCTCTCTTAAAGTTACGAGAATTTATACTGTAAGGGTCTATAATGAGGATTCCGAATCGTATCGTATTCTGGTTCGTTACCTAAAAGAGCGTAACATTAAACACTACACATACCAGCTTAAGCAGGATAAAGCTTTCAGGGTAGTTGTTCGCAACCTGGCCAGCACCACCCCCCACACTATTATCAAGGAAGCCTTTTATACCAAAGGCCACAATGTTACCGGAGCGTTTAATCCCAACCCCCGCAAGTTAATCACCAAGATTAATGGAGCAGACACTGAAAAGATGGTACCAAACAACTTCTTCTTCATCAACCTTGCCAAAGCGCCTAACAATAAGGAGGCTCTGAAAGTTCAGCATATAGGCAGGCAACGTGTTCTGGTGGAAATTCCAAAAAAGAACCTGACTGTCATTCAGTGCTAGAGATGCTTTGGATTTGGGCACACCAAAAATTACTGTCTGCGACAGTTGATTTGTGGAAAATGTGGGCAAAACCATATCACCACCCAATGATTGGCTGTGGAGGACCTTTGCTGCATAAATTGCGGTGAGAAACATGCCGCTTGGAGTAAGGATAGCCGAGTTTTCAAAAAGAAATTAAACAGCCTAAAACCCAATATATCAATTTCGGCTCGTGGCAACAACAGGGAAGATTCTATGAGAAGAGTGAGTTACATCCCGGCGGTAATGGTCAAGGGAGACACCTCATATGCAGACACACTACGTGCTGGTTGGCATATAACTAATCCTCCGAAGCGATCTTGCAATGTTAACAACATATCTGTACATCTACAGCAGTCGCCACAGACCCCTGACAGCATTAGCAGGTTAGAGGCTGCAATAACAGCCCTCACAGCTAAAGTTGACACAATTACATTAATGTTTAATGAACTGAAGGAGAGCAATCAGTTCCTCATACAATTATGCCTCAATTTCGTGAATGCCCGTAAATGATGCCCCGTCCACTCAGCCTTGGATTGTGGAATGCTCATGGAATTTCTGGGCATGTTGGGGAGCCTAAGCATTTCCTTACAGACCATAACATTGATGTGTTGCTCATCACTGAGACATGGCTGCAAACTGGAGTCCAGATCTCTATAGCTGGCTACAACATTCACAAGGCAGACCATCCCAGCAACAGGCCAGAGGAGGAGCGGCTGTGCTTATTAAGCAAGAAATCTGCTATTCTTTACAAGAGCCAGTGAGAACAGCGAAATTACAGATGGCCACGATCCAGATTTCAACCAGTAGGGGCGAGTTAATAGTTTCCGCATTATATCTACCTCCGCATCTTAATTGATCATCTGTAGACTTCGAAGATCTTTTAAACAATCTAGGAAGAATGTTTCTCATAGGTGGAGACTTTAACGCCAAAAGCAGATTCTGGGGTAACTTTAGAGCGGATACAAGGGGTAGCTGCTTACAGGAAGTTGTGCAAAGCTCAACAGCTCAAATCCTGGCAACTGGTCAAGCGACCCATTTCCCGTACGCCCAAAGACACACACCCAGCGCTATTGATTTCTTCATTTATAATGGGCTGCGTTCGGACGAGTTGTTTATCAGGACTGAGTATCAACTCTCCTCTGATCATCTCCCCCTTGTGGTTGATTTTTATTCCGCTCCGAAGATCAAAACAATAAAAGGATGACTGCTGCCACCTAGAACTGACTTATCTGCATTTTGCCGAGATCTGGATGAATCTATAAATTTAAACTTGGAAATCCTGATGCCCGAAGACATTTAAGACGCGTACTCGATCTTCCTAAGTAAGGTGCACTCAGCTGCTCTCATTGCCGCCCCCTTAAATCCACCACATGGCTCAAGAGTGCGTTCTGGACTTCCCCCAGTTATGCGGCAATGCCGCAAAAAGCTGTGCTATTTGTGGTCCTCATTTTTAACTCAGTGCTGAGATTGGGATATGTGCCGAAACAGTGGAAGAAGGCGAGAATTTGCATGATTCATAAGACCGGCAAGAGCCCTTACACCTTAGATTCCTACAGGCCAATTAGCCTGCTACCCACTGTAGCAAAATTGTTTGAACGCTGTTTGCTAACAGGGATCCTGGACTTAAAGAAGGTAAAGCAAATAGTTTCTTCCTTTCAATTTGGATTTTGTAAGTCCCACGGAACACCAGAGCAGCTGAATAGGGTGGTTATTTTTATTCTCGAAGGATTTGAGGCTAAGGAGTACGTGTTGGCAGCGACGGGCTGCTCAGTAAGCTCAAGAATCTCTTGCCGCCTCAACTATGGTTAATCGTGCGCAGCTACCTTGAGAACAGGACTTTCTCAGTGGTACTGGATGGTGTGGAGTCTAGCATCAAGGCTATTTGCGCAGGTGTCCCCCCGGGTAGCGTTTTGGGGCCTACACTCTATACCCTGTTCACGCACGACATGCCCACTGGGTCAGAAATACCACTGAAGGATCCTCTGGGTCTGATCATTGCCACGTTTGCAGACAATACGGCCATCCTCGTCAGAAACAAGTGCATTTACGAAGCCACGGACTCACTGCAGCAATACCTGCATATTTTTGAAAACTGGACACGACGTTGGAACATTTGCATTAACAAAAACAAATGTGCCAATGTGACGTACGCCTTACGGCCGGATTTCTGTCCGGGAGTTTTCATTGGAAACCAGCTGCTGGAACACCATTCAGGTTACAAACACCTGGGTGTGTATTTGGATAGGCGGCTAACTTTCAAGACGCATATTTCAAGTATCACGAAATCCTTAAGACAGAGGATTGGTTAATTGCATTGGATTTTAACTAGCAGGAATAAATTGTCCTTGGGAAATAAGGTGAACATTTACAAAACAATAATTGCTCCTGCTTGGCGATACGGTTTGCAGGTGTATGGCATAGCAGCGAGGTCAAACATCACGAAGGTGAGAGTACTGCAGGCCAAGACATTGCGTATGCTTACTGCTGCGCCTTGGTTCATGCGAACGGCGGACCTTGAAAACGACTTAAAAATACCGAAAATCGGCGATGTGATAACTCGTCAAACCAAAAAATATATAGAGAGGTTGAAAAATCATCCAAATAAACTAGCAAGGCGCCTTCTAAAACGACGCAGAATGGGAGGAGTTAGGGTGGTGAGACGGCTTAGAAGATCATACCCTGCCGACCACCGTAATAGATCCTTTTAATACACTATACTATATCCCCACTTATTATTTAAGTTGTTTTGTTAATTTTTGTATATACAATTTAATTGAAGTTGTTCTAATAATAACAGAAAAATTAAATATAAAGGAAAAAAAAATAATTACGCCAATAGCCATAACCAGAATTAAATGTTGTTCGTCCCTCATTGACATTGCCGGCCGCTCACTACAAAAGAGAACACCAAAAATTAACGGTTGAATGATTGAACTGCATGCAGTACGCAGTTCGGGCACACGTACACAACTGATTAAAACTGCATGCAGGACCGTATGTAGGCTGCTTTAGGCGTATAATTGTTTCACCGTTTCACTTAACTTTGCATTGTAAGAATTAACTTTGTGCATTTGGGTACTAAGTGTAAGCGTTCACTTTGGATCTCTCGACCCACTCATGCAGAGAGAACTTATTCATGATTCAATTATAATCATATATCATAATCACTTATTCATAATTCAATGAATACTCTTTGCACTCATGGCTTCGCACAACCTATCAAATATTCTCGAGGATTGTTAGAATTGTTTTAACCCATACGACTGGTCAGTGCGGGTAAAACATGCTGCAACTGCATGGTGAGTCAATGATTCTGGTATTAGTTATTGACATGACGTACATTACACACACTTACGAACCAACCACATGCGGTAAGTCAATTTTGATAATGCATGATCGGGAACATTTGTATAGCGAGCATATTCATTTAAATAAATGGAACCCACGTGTTATATATTGTCGCTATTGCAGTTGAATTTCAACTGATGGGCGAGAAATTCGTATGTACATACACATGTACATATGTATATAATATATACAATACAAAAAAACTAGGTAATATTAATATAAATATGTATGTCTGTATGTAGGTATTATACATTTATTGTTACTTCATTTCATTGTTGTTGTTTACGAAAGACGCCACAAAAAGAAAATCTTCAAAATGTTGTCCCGTTATACATATATAAAGATACGGCTAACACATCATTCGGATACGCATATTCCACCTCACAAAACTACATACATACATATGTATGTACATTATAGTACATCATAATTTTTGTTTCGTCATAGAATATGACGTCATCCCAGCAACTTTCCGGCTTGTCCTACATGCATTGAAGCGTAGGTGAAGCGTTTTTTCACATGCAGTGCAGAAAGCAGTGATTTTTTTCGGGCAACTCACGAAGTGTACTGGTTCCTTTTTAGAGCTTGTCGTAGCGTTTCATGGAAAACGGTAACACCACACTGTTCCTAGAATTCAGTAGCAAGGGACCTTGACCAAATTTTTGGATTTTTGCTACCAAACGGCGTTCAGCTCACAGAGATTTGCTTGGCTGGCCATGAGATGAATTAAGTTCAAGTCTGTTTGCTTTATTTCCGCCCTTAATAATATTATAAACCGTTTGCCTAGTCAAAGAGAAGGTCTCAGCTAATTCTTGGAGACTTTTCCCAATTTGATGGCTATAATAAACCAGTTGAATGACATCAAATGTCGTTCTTCCTCCAGGCATCTTCAATATTTAATGTTTACCGCAAGAACTTCTCTATTTGATGACGAAATCGCAACTAACATTAAATTATTTCATCACCAAGAGACGAACATAAGCATAAAGAAGAAATATCCAACAACTTATAACGGGACATGCATTCCAAAGTGCGAAATTAAGTTCAATAGAAATTTATCAAAACATTTTGTTGACACTCAAAAATTGCAGCTTTTTTGGTTTCAGCTTTCTTTCTCTGCTTCTTTGTTAGAGCTGGTCTACTTTTTCATACACATATGCACATATAAATCAAATTAATAAATCTTAATCAGTAAAAAAAAATTACTAATAGCCTATTTACAGTGCAACTGGATCACTGAATCGAATCTTGCTGTTCACACTGCCGATTCCAAATCATGATCAGCTGTTCTTTGTTTTGGTTATTTAAAAAATTGCGATTTGTGGAAAAAAAAAATACAATGCGTCTTTCTCTCTATGGAAGGCAACACGGAATGCTAAGCGGCAGCCGATTCGGATAGCCCCACTGAAAGACACCAGTGGAAACTGGCAAACACCTTCGCCGTACATCTTTCTGAGAGATTCAGACCACTAGAAATGGTTTCTCCAGAAGACGTAAGTGACATCAGAGCACAACTATCGTCCCCGCTGCAGATGGACCCCCCCTATCTTCCCTTTGACTGTGGCAGAAGTTGAAAGTTCAATAAGGAGCCTCAAGGCCAACAAATCTCCCGGTCACGACAGGATATGTAACAGAACTTTGAAGTGCCTTCCCGAGAATGCGCTCCTCTTTCTCGCGATGATCTTCAACGCGATTCTAAGAGTACAGCATTTCCCTACTGCGTGGAAGCCCGCCATCGTTACAATGACCCATAAGCCTGGTAAACCAGAAAGCGATCCCGCTTCCTACAGGCCAATTAGTCTCCTGCCTCCGATCTCGAAGGTTTGGGAACGACTGCTTGCCACCAGGTTGATGTTTATCGTGGAATCCCGCGGACTCATCCCCGAACATCAGTTTGGTTTCCGCGCGGGCCATAGCACTACTGAACAACTCCACAGGGCTGTAAACCATATTCTTATGGCATTTGACGCAAAACAGTTTTGTAATGCTGTTTTTATCGACTTCGAGCAGGCATTCGACCGAGCATGGCACCTTGGGCTTCTAGCGAAGGTTAAGTACGCCCTACCATCACCCTACTTTGGCCTCATCCATTCCTACCTGGAGGGACGCACTTTTTGCGTTAAGACCCGAAGCGGGCTATCAGCCGCACACCCGGTCATGGCGGGAGTGTGCTTGGTCCAATTCTCTTCTCTTTATTTTCTGCGGATATCCCAGTTCCTCACGCTGAGGAGATGGGCATAGATGGCGATAAGATGTTGTTAGCCTCTTACGCTGACGACGTGGGTGTCTTTTACTCCTCCCACTGTGAGTACGAAGCCGTCGACGGAATTCAAGAATACCTCCATCATTTAGAGACATGGGCAAAACGATGGAATATCAAAATAAATAGCTCAAAATGCACCAACGTCTGCTTTACATTGAGAAGAAGCTCTCCACCGCCTGTGTATCTGCGGCGACATACTCCTCCAAACCAACACAGTAAATACTTGGTAAAATACTAACCCTTGACCAGAAGCTCACATTTAGCAAACACATCTCTTCTGTAATACACTCTTGTCGCAGCAAGATCATTATCCTACACTGGCTGTTAAACAAAAGAAGCTCACTGTCTCTCTCTAACAAACGGACAGTCTACGTACAAATAATTATCCCTAAATGGAGATACGGCATAGAGATCTGGGGAATCGTGGCAAAGTCTCAAAAGAAAAGAGTGCAAGTCCTGCAAAACAAGACTCTGCGACCAATGACTGGTTGTCCTTGGTACGTCAAAAACTCAACCCTGCACAAAGACCTGGACATACCTGTTGTGGAGGACCAGATCGCCCGACAAACCAGCCGATACAACGACTGACTTTTGGCACACTCAAACCGCTTAGCCAGACCCCTGGCTGAAGTCTCACCCATACAGCGTCTCAGAAGGCTTCACTTCCGCGAGCTCTTGGAAAGGATCAGGACTCGCCTTAGACGAAGAAGACGCTAACCTTATCCTTAAAATTAAATTTAAGTAATCCTAAACCTGACAAATAATTAATGTATACGTTTGTAATAATAATAATTGTTCAAACCAGGCGATAAGTTATGACATAGATGCAAAGCACATTATAAGGCACAATGCGCCCGGGTTGGTGATTAATAAATAAAATATTTTAAAAAAAAAATAATATAAAAAAAAATAGATATTTTCGAATCATTTATAATGTGTACAAACGTGTTATCGAATTTAATTGGACTTATTTTTATAAAAAAATTTTTTTAATTACCTTTGTTTTGTGCCATGATCAGTTGTGTAATGGCCCACAAAAAACAAGCTGAAGGCTGTTGAGAATGGCAATTTCCGACCAAAAACTTTGCAACACTGTCAGAAATCGGCAGCCCTGTTTCGCAGCGATTCGGATCGCATTCTACAACAACAACCCCTGAATGACGTCACTTTTCCTAGTGATTGTTGTAGAAAGTGATATCACCGTCGAATCACCAGCGATTGGAATCCTAGCCCACTGTAACTAGGCTATTAAACATGAAAAATTATTCTTTTTTATTGTGCCAAAACAATTTCTTGACAAACTGTATGTATGTACATATGTATTTGTTCCTGCAAATTTATAAATAAATTCCTAGGATAACTTGAACAAAAGTTTTCCGTCAAATGCATTTTTCCTGTCTTCTTCGACAATAAATCTCTCCCACATAGGTCATAAAAACATGTATGTATGTACATACATATTTATGTATGTATGTATGTATGTATGTACATATGTAAGCTTAAATGTTAAAGAGGAAGAAGACGGGGGGCCAACAAACGTCGGAAAAAAATAATTATATGTATGTACATATGTATGTATGTATATGTGTATGTATGTAAGTAAATAATGAAAACTAGGGCTAAGCAGATGCAAAGAAGAAGAAGAGATGAAAAATGAGCAACCAAAAAATAAGTGCGCTAAGTAAAAAAGTGCAAGTGAGACAGCATGCTTTGCCGGTTGCTTGTGCCGTAAAGACCGCAAACCCAGCCGGCGGACCCACGCGGTAAATGTGTATGTGTGGTTGGGTTTGTGGCTGTGTGTGTGTTTGTGTGCGTGCGTGTGTGTGTGTGTGTTAAAACATAGGCGAAGGCAGAAGCATCGTGCCATTTGTTGTCCAATAGTTTATCTTTGTTATGCTAGAGCGTGTATTACGGGAAGGGAGTGCGATGTGGTGTCTATTGCAAAGAAATCAAGCGGGGCCTGCCGCGAAGTGCGAGATACAAACGTATATAGTACGTTGTATGTAGATACGTACATACATACATACATACTTTTCTAAGAGATTTGGGATTTTCGCTTCAAATGACTTTTTTTCTGTTTCTTTTCATCGCTCCTTTCTTATTTTGCAATGAATTATTTGACAGCTGAAAAAGGTTATATTTTTTCATTTGTATTTTTTAAAGTTAATTTTAAAGAATAATTTTTTTTTAAATGTAGTTTTGTTCTAAATGAATTGGAGCAAAAAACTGCATTTTTACTTTTTTCTCTAAGTAATTTTTAACATCATTAATAAGCGGTAGAATTATACTTTTAGAGTTATTTTTCGTTTTGCAAACAATTTCTTGACAAACTATATGTGTGCGTATAGGCATATATCTATATACATATGTATACATACATATGTATGTATATTATATGCACGCATACAAGCAAATTGTGTGTGGTGATAAGGTGGCAAGCGATTAAAAATAGTGATAAGCAAATACAATAATTGAAAACCACATTAAAAAACGAAACAAAATGAAAAAGGAAGAAATAACCTCAAAAAAGCAGCTAATAAACAACCACAAAAGAAAACAAAAATACTGCCTCTCATTTTACATTTTCTTCCTCTTTCTACACGATAAGAAATTAATTCGTTATTGTTATTGGTGCTGGTTTTTGTTTTTGTTTTTGTTTTCGTTATTGTTTTTGTTTTCTTTTTCTTTACATTGTAGCGTACACAACACGATTTGCTTCGTCGTTGAAAGAGGTGCGCATCGCGTTATAGACCACTATAAAGCATTTCTAGGAAATTTTGGCAAGAGGAAGAAGGGGGAAGTTGAAACGAAACAGATGACAATGAACGAGTGTTGGTTGAGGAGGTAGCGACTTTCCAGCAGCTGTAACAGCAGCGTCGTCGTCGGCCGCTGTTGTGTACTGTACGCGAACGATTTTTTCTCGACCGGGGCCTCGCATGAGACTACGGAAGAGCGTACACTTTTAAAAACATACATACATACAGCCAGACGACGAGCGAACGAACGAACAAAACGACTAACGAACGAGCGTACGAACGAACGAAGTGGGCAATCAAACAAACGAATGATTGAACGCGGGAACACAGGTACGAGGGATCGAATAACGAACAAGGTGAGCAAGTGAATTTTTTTTGTGATACTTAGTGAACATTAAACGCAGTAAACTGCATAGCACATTTACATACATACATATATACATACATATATAATTTAAAAAAACAATGACGTACATACATGTATGTATGTTTGTATGCAAGTATAGTACTAGGCCGTTACTTTCTTCTTTCTGGACCGTTATTTCCCCCCTAGTCGTGCGGGCGTAGACTGGAAGGTTTTTTGTGGGTGAAAGTTCCTACTTCGGCTTTCAATGCTTCTCCCACCTCAGCGGCTCGCAGTTTAACTAACTAACAGTACTATCAAAAAAAGTGTAACGTCTTTCTATTATTATAAATCAAGATCATCTAAGCCTATATACAGATGTATACATACATAAAACAAAGTCGGGTTATTTACACCACTTATAAGTCAAGAACGGCTCAACCGATTTTAATTATCTCTGTTTTGTTGGATTTGTCTCTACCTTGAATAGTACAATCTATATACATATGTATGTATTTATAAAATTGGAAGTTTATTTGTTTGTTTGTTTTTTGTTTGTCCGTTATGGACTCCGAGACCGCTGCACCGATTTTAATGAAATTTTCAGGTAATATTTATAATAGTCTTTAGATGGTTACTGTTAATTTTGGTGCAAAAAAAAAATTCGAATTCGCTAAATATTAAGACCAACTCAATTTTCAGATGTTTCTCAACCTGTATAAATACAAATAAAACACAGAAACAAAGCAGCATCTGAGAATTGAGTTTGACGTCAGTGCTGCTCAAACTGTACAAAGTCGAAATGTATAAATATTCGAATGTAAAATATGCCACCAAAGAATTCAAACACTGGATGATCAACGGTGAAATCGCAGCAGTAGACAGAGCGCAGAGCTGCTGAAACATCCAAAGAGCGCGACGCATGCGAAGGCTATATCCCTGCTAGTAATTATTAAAATACAAAAAAGTCCTACGAAAATCGGGAAATTCCATTAAATTTTTTATATGACATGAAAAAATATCGCTTCATAAGTTTGCCGTGGAAAGGTATGTCAAATTCGAAATCGATAGCATGTCAAAAATAAATAAATTATTATAATAAAAAAGTTTAACTCAAATCGATAAATATTCGTCGTTCACTAAACACTTTTTTTTTTTTTAATGCAATATAACGGGTTTGGTGATAAGAAAACTTATAATCAATGTTGTTCCTGCGACAATACTCAAAGTAAAATTGAGAGGTGCCGAAGTTCTCATTCTCATACCTTCAATAAAGGAAATTTCTTGCCAACACACCATTTTTGCACTTTTATTGAATTTTTTTTTTTCTTTACTAATACCGGAAAAGTCAGAATAACGCCTGTCTGGCTACGCTAGCTATTTATAAAAAAATATACAGGGTGGACTAAAAATTTAGCTAAGTTAAATGTCGTTTGATTTTTGATAGGAGTTATTGTCTTTTAATTTCAATTGGTGATGCTCTATCAACATGGGAACTGACATCTCAACACCCTTCGATACCATACGGGGCAACAGACAAGGTGAATCTCTGTCATGTGACCTCTTCATCGAGAGTGTCTTAAGGAAAGCGCAAGCACAACTGCCGGGCACTATACTAACAAATAAAAGTGTTCAGCTCCTTGCGTACGCTGATGACATTGACATAATTGACAGTGCGAAGCTTCTTGTAACGGCAGATTTCTTATGCAATTGAAAGAGAGTCGGTAAAAGTTCGTTTATCAGTGAATGAGTGCAAAACAAAGTTCATGGTATGCTCTAGTAGAGTCGCGGCGTCATGTCTCTCAGCTGGCGGCAGGTATCTATAATTTCGAGGTAGTCAAGAACTTCATATGCCTTGGCTCTATAGTCACCAGCAAAAACGACACCAGCCTGGAAATAAAAAGTAGAATTAACTCTGGCCAATAGATGCTACTTGTGGCTCAATAGAAGGGCTGAGTAGTAGGTTCCTCTCTCGACAGACAAAAATAACTCTGTATAAGACACTCATCCTACCAGTTCTATTGTATGGTGCAGAATCGTGGAATGTGTCTCAAACCAACTGCTTCAGCTCTGGCGGTATTCGAGAAAAATTTTCTTCGAAGAATAATTGACCCTATTCGTATTGACAAATGCCGCCGTATTCGATGGAATGACGAGTTGTATGAGTTATACGATGACATTGACGTAGTCAAGCGGATTAACGTGTAATGTAAGCGCTAGCTTAGACATGTGCCCCGTATGTATGAAGATGTTCCACACAGTCAGGCACTGGACGCGGTAGCGGCTGGGCGTAGACGGCATTGAAGACCTCAACTCCGGTGGAAGGACCAACTGACGCAGGTTCTGTTGAACTTGACATTTTACCTGAGGTCGAGACTCGTTAATCGGATTGTGCTGACCAATTATGTATGTATGTATGTATGCAATACACGAACGATACCCAGTTGTCGAGCATCTTGGGGTTGCTGGTGAATGTGAATGTTCCAGAATAAATTATTTTGGATAAACCAACAAGCAGTTTTCGAATTTAGAGCGACTCAAATATCACCCAAATCGTCAAGCCAAACGCCTTCTCAGGACGCGTAGAAGGAGAAGGCTCCGGAGACTGTATTCTGTAGACATTGCAGAAAGATCATTGTAATTACAATGTTAACCATTAATCACACTTATATAATTTCACTCTTCACTAAGTTGTTATTGTTGTTCTTCTAACAGTAAAATTAAGATTATTTGTACCCAAAAACATAATTATTTCTAAGAACTTTTTGATCGACCCACTTATCTAATGCTATTAATGTTCTGCGAACTAAATACTTTCGATTTTTATTACAAACAATATTATATTTATGTTATAAAATGGAGATCGGAAGTTGAACACGAGGCTTCGCACATCCGAAGTAAACGCTCTTTCACTGCGCTTCGTTGACACTTTCGTTTTTAGCTTTAAATTGATAGCTACATACACACAAACATATAAGGTTATAGCGTATGTATGCATGTACAATCAGAATATCAGAGCCATTCACTCAGCTATTATTTTTTTAGCGCGTAAGTTGTGCTGAGATAGAGCTAGTGTACAAAAAACCGTGAGATTTTCATGCAAAACGGTGAGTGCGCTGTGCTAGACAAACATGCGAAATGTTTGCATGTGTGTGCTTAACGTGTGTCTAACAATGGCGTGATAGTGAGAAAAGCACGTGCAACGAAGCCATTGTTCTCGCCGGTATAGACCAAAATGCGCGAACCGCATAGAAACGAAACAAAAAAATAACAAGCCACATACATGTATGTATGTAAGTCAAACCAGCCGTTAATGTTGGTCTGACTTTTACGATGGCTGCGATTGATGTGTGTTGGAAATGCAACACAACATAAAATACAACAAAGCATGAGAATGGGCAAAGTAAAAAAATTTATTTGGAGTTGTAGCAAAAAAACTGTGTAAAAGCGGGGAAAGACAAGTTGAACAGCGACGAGGGTTTTTTGGATATGTGTGTGTAGGAGTGTGGGTGTAGGGGAAAACGAAACAAACAATTAGCATTAAAGCCGATCTACGCTCTTTTTTTTCATGCACTCTCGCTACCAATTGGTTTATGGTTCGTTTTCTGTCTCTCACTATTTTATTGTGACACGTGCATTTGACAGCTTTAGGGACACACATGTATTCTTTTTTCATAACGTAATAAGAAGAAAAAAACTTAACCTAAATTAAACACGCATCCTATGGTACCACCGATGGGCATTGCTTCATAGAGTGCGCGCCCGGCTCCTTAGCCGGGTGCTTGTTCGATCCCTTTCAATGCATCTGAAGGTAATCATCACGGTTGCTGCGAATTCGGACACAGCACCCCAATTGTTTGGATTTTCAAGCATCATTTCGAAACACACACCCATACATACATGTAAACATGTATGTGTATATATAAATATATATATGTATCTACATGCGTAGAAAAACACATAGTAAATACCAAAACCACTTTATATTCGCTCGATTCGCTCTCTCTCTCTCCCCTTCAAACTCATATTTTGCGTTGCTCTCACTTCGAGGCCAGCAACCATTTTCTTTGCAAACCAGTTGTGATTTCATTGTAATTCTTTTTTTTGCTTTAATTTTTTTGTTTTTTGTTAAATTTTCAATTAAAAATTTTTGTTGGCACATCTACATATGTAATTAGTAAATCTTTTAGGCGTTTTCTAGGAAACATTTATTAGTACAGCTTAGAACAAAAAGAAAAAGAGAATGAAGATAAAGAAGAATAAAAAGAAACAGCAGAATGAACACGTACAGTTAAGCGTTGAATATACATTTGATCGAATACACATGCACACATACACACATCCATACATACATATGGATTCATATGTATACATACATATGTATAAAAATGTACAACTTTCCTGATCGCGTCGTCTAGTTATAGAAGTTTCGTTTGCAATGGCTCCGTCCCTTTCCCAACGGATTTCTTTTCAATCTCCTACATATGTACATATGTATGTACATATGAAAATGAAGAGGAAGAGTAAGAAACGATTTGTGCTGAAGGAAGATAAATCAGAATGTGTGGTATAGTAGACATCCTACTCGGCTCACGAGAAAATTTGTCCTGTGCATTAAAATGGCACGCACCCTAATCAACACGCTAAGAAGAAAAAGTTCCACAAATTTCATAACAGCAATTAACTAACCCCCTTCCCCAAAACCCACTAGACGCGAAAGGTGCATACATACATACATACATATGTAAGTCACGCACAATATCTTTCAATGTTTTCCGCCACCTCATCAACGAGCAAATGCGATCGATGTTCTTTCTCCTGCTCACTTAATACGTGTTTTTGTTGTTGTTAGATTTTTCGCAAAAAAAAACCAGTGTCGTCTTGCCGTTTTGAATATGAAAAAATTCGTTCTATCAGTATTGAAATGGAATTCATTTTTTTTCCTAATTCTGTCAGGCTAAGGGGTAGCTATTCTTCTTCCTAGCCTGCTACAATCCTACTGCATTCGTACTGCTATTGGTAGTACATTTGAAGCACAAAACACGAAGGCGCACGAACGGAAACAAGCGTCGAAATGTTAATGTAAATTATTTTATTTATAGCAGTACTACCGCCTGGCCTAGGTGGCCTAGGGGAAGTGCACTAGGCTGCCAACCGCAGCGGCCTAAGTTCAAAGCCCATTGGAGGCAGACAAAAAACTATTCGATTTACACAAGTAAATAAAAAAACGGATATATCAATTTTTTTTATATTCTTTTTTTAATAAAAATCATAGTTCCTAATTTATCTACTATAGTAAATACTTCTGAAGTACTACTTCCGTGAGCTAATGTCACAGTAGTGCTTCTCGTAAGCTGGTATAGTCAGATTTTCTAACAGAAAGCCGAACACTTCCGAAGTTGAAGTTTCTAAAAGCAGCAAAATATAAGTCGAAAAAAGCGACCACCACGGTGTAAAAACAAAAAGAAGACGTGAGATTTTGTAAGTACTTTTACCTCACAAGTCATTTGCAAAGACCTTTTTCCTACTTCCAGTTACTCCTGCGCTCGTGTTATATGCAGAAATACATACATACATAAATGTATTTACCACAGAATGTGTATACTACAGAATTTGTATGTATATACACGCTGCTATAACTGTGGTCAAGCGTACAAACGCCTACACATCCGCATAGACTGAGAAAGAAACAGTCACACGACGGTGAACACGCCGATGACGTCAACGGCAACGAAGACCACGAAGACCCCAACAACAAACGAACCCAAAACATATTCGTGTTCGTCTTCCAATGCCAAGCATGCTTCGTGCGGTTGACGCGTCTCGTTCGTGAGGTTCGTTTTATTCATTATTTTTCCGAAGCGGGGCCTCTCGCTAAACTTCAATTCGGTGTTTTTTTCCGTTAGTTTTGCGTTTTTCTTGCTCTCTCTCTCTCCCTCTCATTCTTTGTTCGTTCATGTGTTTTGTCAATTTATGTGTTTGTTGTATGTATATATACTTTTTCCCACTAATCTGTTGATACACTCACCTCTCTGATGTTCGTTTCTTGCTTTTTCGTGTTTCGGCCCGTTTGCCACAATAGCACCCCTCACAATCTTAACCAACACATCAGTACCACCAACACCCTCATAACTAATGTAATTTTCGTTCACTTGCACTTGGCTTACACTCATTCACCATCGTTGGCTCTTCTAATATCTATGTACATATGTATATAATAAGGCTAACGGCAAAAAAAGCGCCCCGCTAGCGACACACCCCGCATAGTGTTGAATGAAACACACATACCAACTGAATACTTAGAACTTATCACTTTCAGCAGATATTACAACCACATTACACACGGGTACAGGCACAGCTTAGCTCAAAATTTTAGCTTCGGGCGTTGTGCTTACTTCATTCGTTTTTGCTCGTGTCTTTTCGCATTCGGAATTTGTTGTTGTTCTTTCGTAGTTTGATTGGCTTCGTTCGTTTGAGTCTCATGCGAACTTGGTTTTCGCCTACTGTCTGCCTGTATGCTAGCGTTTTGCGTTGGTGTGTGTATTTCTTTTTGCATGTGTGTGCTTCTTTTACTTTTTACGTTCTCACCATATGCGGGGATCCATTTATAGATAAAGTTGTATGTGCTGATCATATAACAAAGCGAAATCTTAGAAAAAAACCCTTGTTTAATACTTACATACAGATGTACATACATATCTACATAAATAGTCCCTTAAGTTAATGAGAAACCTCATTTAATGTAAATTTTACGTTGCTTTGTGAAACAAATGTTGTTTTTGCACATACATTCATAATGTAATGAAAATGAAAAATTCGAATTATTAATGCTTTCGGGAGGAAGCAATTCTATGGGATGGTATTTCTTTGATCCGGTTGCGTACAGTTTTATCTCATTTTTCTTATAGTACTTGTTATAATTTCATAATTTACATAATTAACTAATAATGACTAAATATAATCGAGACTGCGAACTGTTTTGGCTTTCAAACACTTCGTAGTCGCAAATTGCAGTAGCGGTAACCTACGATTTAAGACAACATTCTAAAGTTTGCAGGCTTTCAAATTATGATAATCCAACAGACTCGTGGAAATACATATGTACATACATATGTACATATGTAGTTGATTGTTTGATTTTGTGTGTATTTTGTGAAGCTATAATACTTTTCCTCATGCAAATGGATATCAAGTGGTTTTAAGTGCGACCATTTCCACACCGCTCATGTTCTAATTTGTTTCAGTTTACTCGATTATCATTCACAATCAATCGTGCTCGATGATGACACTCACCCGAGATGATCCCGGTCATCAATCCTATCCTATTTCAGAGTGATAAAGGCGCTTGTTGGAACGCCCTGGGACAAGTAATCTTTAGTAGCCAACTCTAAATTATGAGTCTTTCGTATGGTTGTTCTTCCTCACTGAACCCAATGGCGTAACCTACATATCTGCCATACATTCATATGCTCCTATGTGCAAAGCTGTTTTCAGATACCCAATCCCTGCACTCGAAAGCAGGGAAGGTAGGCAAAATAGCGAGTCGCTGACGAATAAATATTTGCTGACTTCGTACTATCGGGAGCATCCAAGCTACTACAGTTTCCAGGTTGTGTATAAAACCATACCTACTTTATATATTACAGGAGTCAATCGCCTTTATAGCTATGGAAGAGATCAGCTCTATCGGTGGACAGATGTTGGTTCAATCCATAATATTGAGTACACCATGCGCAAGGATGCCTTCTCCTATATATGATAGTACGATAGGTTGCCCCGTAGAACTACATCGGTTCAACAAAAGTTTAACTGGAATCTCATTCCCTAACACTACAGTTCACGTATTCTCCTTTCCACATATGTTATAGCCAATTTTGGCTGTTCGTCGACAGTTTTCAAACTGTGAAAATGTTCTACAGAACAGACTTTCTCCTCGAGAGCGTTACACAAACATGTTCGTGGATTATTCCTAGCTTTATATGAAGTTCGATTAGGGTTCAAGAGATTCGGACGGAAGAGAAGCGCACAAATGTGAACAAAAGAAATTCGACAGCAATAAACCGAGCAAAACCGACGTGACACAAAATGCTCTAGCCTTACTTGTTTGTGTATTTACGCTACGTTACACTACACACACACTCGCAAAGGCACACACACAACGATACGCACTCACGCATTACCGACGTCGCCGTCGTCGTGGTCGTCGGCGCTTGTTCGTTGTTGTTGCCGTTATTGGTGCTGTTGTTTTGTTGTGTTTGTTCCCACTATTGGTGGCGCTTCCAATCTCTCGCGGACACACACTGATACGAGCAAAGCGACTTAGTATATGTGTGTTTGCGCAAATGTTTGCGTTTATTTCGTTGTATTGCTTTATATACGCTTACACATGCTTATGTATATAAGCCAAAGTATATATAAATTTTCACTGTGTGTGTTTGATTTCGTTTTGTATCTTTACACTTTAACTTCTACTTCGTAGAAACAAATTTTGTAGCAACGATCACATTCGTTTCTGTATTGCAAAGACGGGAAGACGTACTCATTGTCGCTGTTGCCGTCGCCACCATCATCGCGTCAGTTGTCGCTTTCGCGTAATTTTAACTTAACGTAGACGTTATAGCAATTCAAAATATACCGGAACGCCGCAAAAACATAACCCAAACAGAAAAATAAGAGAATTCACGCGTTACGCAGAAGAAACAAATCAACGCGGCTCGCCATTAATTTTAAAAAATTTTTTTAATATTTTATTCGATTTTTTTCCGTGATTATTATGTGTGGGTGTACGCCGATAAGTGATTAATAAAAGAGAAACATATGTCAAACAAATCAATATAATATAACTAAATGTGCAAAAAATTATTTTCTAATATTCACATAACACCCACATGTACACACGCACACAACAATAAAAAACAGCGTCTAGCGTGAAACTACATTAAAAACACAACGCCAAGAGAAAAACAAAAGAGAAAACAGCAACAAAAATTAATTAAAAGTGTGAGTTGTTTTATTGATCATACTAAAATAAAATAAACTGGTAGAAAAGTGAGAAGAAGCGACGCACGCAAAAAAAAATTGAAATGAATCGTAAACCACCAACTAATAATGCATGTGCAAATACAATTTAATAGAAGGAAAAACAACAATTACAACAAAATCATCAAGTTTCTTTTTAATTTTTTAAAATTGGTATTCTCTTAGTTCAAAAGGAAATCAACACAAACAGAGTAGCATTGTGTTATTCGCGAATTATTAATTTTCGTCTAGTGGTTGTGTCGTTTTGGCTACAGTGTACAAGCGATATTGAATAACAACATGCGATTGTGTATGTGTGTGTCTTCACTTCAGCTGAAGGTGGCAACACCTATCAAAAGCACATGTGACGCTACAATAATTAGAGAAGAAGAAAAGTGAGAACCAAAAAATAAAAGGAGCGTCCAAAAAGTGTAAACCAAAGATTGTGGAGTGGTGAATATAAAAATACAAATCATAGTACAGATTGAAGAAATTAAACTTAAAGAGGAAAATAAAATCACACATCTAAAATGTGTGATGACGAGTTGGAAATAGTAAGCGTAATCGGCGCAAACGGCCAACCTTTGCCACTGCAAGGCAACAGTCTTGGCTCCGATTTGAGTAAGCAAGTGAAAAAGGAACGCGCCGACGATGCTGAAATTCGTGAAATGGCTGCAAAAATTAAAGAATCACAAAAAGACATACTCGCCAAACAGCAACAACAACAAGCCGCACAATTGGCGAATCGTCAGGCAGCACATGGCAACAGTGGTGGCGGTGGTATGCAAGCTCTATTGACGAATGGCAATGGACAGACAAACATTATAAATTATTTGTCACGTCAAAGTCGGGCACCAGCAGCTACAGTCAATGGTACAGCACATACCAACAGTAATAGTGGTACCACCAGCAACAGCAGCGGTGGTATTACAATACATACGAATGGCACTGGCGGTGTTGGACGCACGGCTAATGCCACTTCAACCATCTCCAATGGTACCGATGGCGCCGCTGGTGGTGACAAGAAAGAGCGACCGCCCTGCGATGAAGAGTCACTGAAGGGTCACTTTGGCTGGGTGCAGTTCGGAAAGGTACACATCCCGTATATATTCCGCCAGAACGAGAAATACTGCTCCGTGCGCATGCTGGAGATGAAGCTATTGGGTAAATATCTCAATTGCTTACATCCGGACATCTATTCGAGCTGCACATGCGTTTGCAGCTACTACATTACCGAGGCGGAGGCACGCTTATTTATCGAGATCAATCACAAGCACTGTGATGGCGAATTTGGACGTGATATTTTTACGCAAAAAGATTTGGTTGTACGCCTATGTGATGCATCAAAATTCTTCCAGTTCCTTGAGATATGCTATCGCAAACTCGTCTCTGGCAGTAAGACACCAACGGAAAAATGCGGCTTCATACGCATCAACAAGGAGTCTGTGGTGCCGTATACGGTGCGCAATGGCGCTCAAGTGGTGCCACTCTTCTATTTCGAAGGCGAAACGGAGAATCTTAAGATAAAAGCCGAAAAGCTACAAGGCTGGGATTTGGCCTATTTGAAATTCTGCTGCAAAGTGCAGGGCATACGCAACGAACTCTTTTCTAGCGAAAGTGTCGCTGTCATCTCGTTGACCGATATCAAAAGCTACTTTCCAAATGGTACCGAGTTCGAGGACTATTGGCCTAGTAAGGTGGTCGATTCAAATCTACTCATCGGCAATCGTGCGAATGTGAATAGTTCAGTTAATTGGACACGGCATCCACCAGCACCCCCACCAAAGACTGCTTTATCCAATGCTGCCGGCGGTGGCCAGAAATCGGCACATTCAGCTGCCGCCGCAGCAGCCGCGGCCGCACAACAACAACAGTTGATGAAACAACGTGCTGCAGCGGCAGCTGCCGCTGGCCACAATGCTGGACAAAGTTCGTTCAATCAACAGAACGCAGCGGCCGCTGCGGCGAACGGCCAACGAATGCTTACACAGGCGACAGTACAGGCGTTGGCAAATAGCGCTTGGATACCCTCCCAGGGTAATTTGCCCATGCTGCATGCTCAAATGTTGGTAAGTAAAATTCAACATTTTAAATTACGATTTATTACAATACTTTTCAAGCAGTGCATATTGATGACATTATATTTTTTCATCTTCCTGTATAAAGCAACTAGCGGGTGCCCCGGCATTGCCCGGGAGCTGTATAGAGTTAACATATGCATATAAAGAAATGTAGCAGGATCACGCGTGATTGTCTTCTCTATATATAACAACTTTTCACTCAAATGTTTGAAGCCTCATCACTTGAGCACGGTTCAACTTATTTGGCATTTTTTTTTTTTTTTTTTTTTTGTGGCTTGTGCAAAAAAAAAAAAATTAAGTAAACGCTTCGGAAGTGGTTTCCTTTTCGTTTTAATTTTTGTCCAAAATATTAATTTCACAAGAAGCAGCACGTTTTGTGCGTTTCTGTGCTATTCTGCCTCTTTATTATTGTGTTTGTTAGTTGTTTACAAAAAATAGTGTGAGCAGATCATTCCGTAGAGAGTGATGGCGCTCTGTTATGTATACAGATCTTGCGAAGTCGCGGCGGGCCGCTGTAAGTCAACACTTTTTTTGATCACTTAGGAAAGTTTATACAAAACGTAATAAAAATAAGTGTCGCTGCTTCAGAAAAAGATGAAGCATAGAAATTTTCTTCGCTCTTATAATTTGAAGGTTTCAATAACAATTTCCTTCGATTTTGTTGCTGCACACGCACCCTTTCTCACCCTCTCAAGCATGTTGTACACACTTAAAATTCTGATTCGGGGTATGGACACTGAATGGCAATAGAAACATAGAACATGAGCATGAACAACGAAACAAAAAAACGAAAAAAGAAAATCCTCTTCGTTTTTTTATTTCCCGTTTTATTTTATTTCTTTTAGTCTTGTTTTATAACATTTTATTTCGATTCAAATTTTGTGAATGGCATTTTTTTTTCCATTTTCAGTAGTGCATATGAGTATTGCAGTTTAAGCGATCCCTTTCTTTAGCTAGGGATGTGTATCAACCAACAAAACATCGATAATTAACCGATCGATTTTAAAAAAGGGCGGGAAGAAATTTTTGGCACATTTTGAAACAACGAACTCTAAGTAAAAAACGCCTCATTTATTATCGATAATAATAGAATAATATTGTACCAAATCGATCTTACTTTTTGTGTTGTGCTACAGTCCGGGGTGGACCAGGACCGTGGTTTGCCAGTTTCCAGTTGCCACTGATTGCGAACTCCAAGTTGATTGAAGTCCTTCTCCACTTGTGTTCGCCATCTCAATCGAAAGCGTGCTCTGTTGCGTTGTCCCAATGGCTCGGCTTCAAAGACTCTGTGTTGTCCATACGCTCTACATGGCCCAGTTATTTCAAGCGTTGTATCGAAAGACGCTCTACCAAGCTCATGCCGCCGTACAGCTCCTAAATTTCGTTATTAAATCTGCTTCTTCAGATGCCATCAACGCAAACAGGACCAGAAATCGAACGCAGAACTTTTCGCTCGAAAAGCCAAGAGCTTCCTCATCCGCTTTCAATAGTGTCCATACCAGGCCATAGACCAGGACTGGGACGATCAGAGTGTTGTATAAAGCCAGTTTGGCCTTTTGAGTGTTGCCTCCGTTACTCAGTTTCCTCTTAACCCCAAATAAACAGCGTTTGACAAGAGTAATTCTGCGCTTGATTTCGGTACTGATGTTATTGTTTCTACTTACTGCGGAGCCGATGTAGACGAAGTCCTTGACTACCTCAAAGTTTTGCTGCCTATTGTGACGCCTTGTCCGAGACGTCGATGTTGTGCATCCTTCCGTGATGGCAGCACATACTTTGTTTTTCCCTCGTTTACTGGTAGACCCATTATAGCTGCTTCTGCTTTAATGCCAGCAAATGCCTCATTGACGTTGACCTGTGTTCGACCAATCACGTCACGTTCTTTTGGAAGATCGTACCCCTAGTTCTGACGATCTTCCTTAAGTATGATGTTGAACAAGTCACATGACAGCACGTCGCCTTGTCTAAAACTTTTATTTGACATTCAAGGTCTCTGTGAGTTCATTACCGATTTTGACGGAGCAGCGAGAAGTCTCCATCGTTATCCTACACAATCTGACGGTTTTGGTGGGGATGTCAAAACTAATCATGGCACTGTATAGCTCGTCTCTATGGCCGCTGTCATATGCGGTCTTAAAATCGACAAATAAGTTGTGAGTGTTGATTTGCATTTCTTGGGTCTTCTCCAGGATCTGCCTCAGTGTGAAGATCTGGTCTATTTTGGACTTCCCTGGCCTGAAACCACACTGATAAGGACCTATCAGGTTCTTGACGAACGTTTTTATGCGTTCACACAAGACAGCAGAGAGGCTTTTATACGCGATGCTAAGTAGACGGATCCCTCGGAGTCTCCTTTCTTATGGATCGGGCAAACGACACTGAGATTTCACTCGTTGGGCATTCTTTCCACCGAGCATATCTTACAAATGAGGTGGTACCTGCGCCCAACCAGGTCATCCCCATCTGCTTTAAATAGTTCGGCGAACAGTCCGCCCGCTCCGGAATTCTGGTATATCGTCGTCCAAATTGAGTTGGACTTTCGCCGTTTAACAGTCTGCAGAAGTGATCCCGTCACCCGTTTTTATTTTGATTGTATTGATATTGTAGTGGGAATGATATGATAGCGAAAAAGGAACATGTATAGGTTTGAGTCGATTTTTTATGAATGAGGAACATGATTTTTGTTATTGCAATTCCCACCACCTACTTGTATTGGTTTTGGTGGGACTTTTAATGAATAAATAATAAATAATTATAATAATAACGAATAAATTATTCGTTCGGACTGTTAGGAATAAAGAAATAAATAAGTAAAATTTATTTAAAATGTATATTTTGCGCTAGATATATCGAAAAATCGAAGTTGAATACAGCTAATTCTGCCTTGACTACCAGGCAAACAGGAAAAACAGTAAGCAACTGCAAGTGTCCCATGTGAAAACGATATCAAACCAGCTGCGCTACTGCGAATACCAGAAAGCAAAGAAATAAAATTTGCCTTTGACCGCCCAACAATAAAGCGTGTGATATTTGTTTTTTCCTTATTTGCCGAACATAAGGGAAGACAAAGAAAAAAGATATGCCTGCATATATGAATATGTATACTTTTTGCGTGCATGCAAACTTGAACTCAACAACGAAACACGCGCTCGGGGCCTGACCTCTGATACATTTGGTACGACAAGCGAAAATTTACTTTATAACTATGTTGTGAAGTGGGGCGCGTGCGGGAATAAAAATTCCTCTATTTTGCTACGCTCACGCAACAACAAAGTCTAGACCATTTGTTTTTTTCTTCATTGACGATCGAGGAAAGAACACAACACAAAGTAAGGGTGACGAAATTTGCTTTGCGCGATTAAGACTCGAACTTTGCGGACTGTGTGTATTTCTCGTACAGTCAATATTCCAAATCTCGAATCACCATAATACATAACAAAAGTTCGAGTTATGGGGATATTCCAGTTATACAAGACATATTGTATTGATGTTTCGCTATAAACGCACACAATTCGAGTCGTGGAGATATTCTATTTATAAAAGTCCGACCTACGGAAATTCGACGATAGTTAAAAATTTCACTTGGGCTTCTTTAGCTGTTCAATAAATGCGCATTCACTGTACTTGCTCTTGAAATGGATTTTGTTTTCTGCCACAACCGAAAATTGTCTTCAAGAAGTTGAAGTCAAAAATCAAAACTTGCCATTGTGTGAGTTACCTAGTTGTGTAGGTATAGTGCGTGTATGAGATTGTATTTGTTTCTTATTGTGTGTATCACCCGGAATATTTTTATATGATTTTGCTTTATGATCATGCCTACCTTTTTTGCTGGCCGCTTGGTATTTTCATTTAGTTCATATAAATGAATATAGGCGAAATACAAGGCAGCCCTTGCTGATATTTGCTTGATTTCGTTTCTAGTATAGAATTAAAAAAAACTCCACACAATTTGATTAATATTCTCGACCCACCTTGCAAATAAAGAACTTTAAAAAAATCAAAGAAAGAAGATTTTTGTTTTTATTACGTCTTTCTTGTGTTTTTGCAATTCACTTATTATTGAATATTTTCCCCTTTTACGGCAGTTCGACGTCCGTCCATTTGCAAACCCAAGCAAACCAACAGCAATATGTTACGCTGCATAAGTTGATGTACAGAATCAGTGTCCGATTCTAATCGTGCCTGACAAGTCTCTCCTGCCTTTTTTTAAAGGGAGAAACGTAAGCTCTATATGAATAAATACTCTGTGGTATACTCTGTGTTAACGGTGTTGAAGTAAATCTTTATAAAATTATAAAATAATAAAAGTACTTACTCACAGAAAGGTAATGAGAGGATCATATAAAATACCTAATAATTTACATCGCATAATAATTTAATCGCACACCTACACCTTATGCTACGGTGGAAGCAAGTCCCGGTTATTATGATACCCCACATGCACAACCTCAACTAACTGGAAACGCATACAAACTTTCAGAATCCTCTCATTCTAATATTTCGTTGCATTCTAATATTGCTGTATTTCACTTACCTTTTTGTAATCCTTCAGGCAGTTTATTATATATAACTGTGCAAGCTTCCATTACAAGTATGCCTATGAATTGTGGAGATGCAGCACTTGTGAATTTTAAATCTTCAAAATTATTTCCAGTAGCTAGATATCAGATTGTTATTGATAAACGCTGACTTGGAGCGATAAAATTTCGCATAAAGTATCTCTTTTTTTGAATTTTAGATGTAACCATTCAGTAGTTCATCAAATAATATACTATCTATTCGCAACAAATTTTGAAAATCATTTGGTTCACTAACTCCTAGTTCACTTAACAGATTTTCATTAGTGTACTTATTTCTTTAAACCATTACCACATTCACCTGCTCTTCTTGCTTCCTTTTTTTGAAGCTATAACTAATGCTATAGCCACACAACTTGCTGTCTACTTATTATTCCACATGTTGACTGCGCAAGGATTTCCCGCGAATTGATTTATTGAACAATAATATATTGCTTAAATATTGATCGTGCCGCTTAGTGATGATTGCTAGTAAAATATATATATGTATGTACACAATGTTTTTATGGGTGCATGTATGTATGCAAGTATGTACATACATTATATATGACACTACTATTTTTGTGAACACAACTGTACATATTTGTTTTATTTAAAATTATTTTAAATTATTGAATTATTTTATTTAGAATTAATAAACACATTTATTCATTTATTAATTAAGTCTTTGGAAAAAAAACAACGAATTCTTGTTTTAACTTAAACGAAAGTATCATGCGAATAGCTTGTTCGTTCAATCATTGTTGATTTGTTACATGGTCAAATTGCTGTATTAAACATTTGTGTACGTGTGTTTGATACAGCATACAGCGTCGATCAAACGTTCATTTCGTTCATTAGCCGACGTCACTTCACAATATTATTTCTTTATTTCTTTGCTTCTATACGTACTTACCTTGTGCAGGCGTAAATGAGAAGGACAGTAATAACGCAAAAGCGAACAGTAGTCAAAGAGGAATTGAAAAACTCTTGCTGTATGAAATCACTTCAATTTTACACTAACACTATGATAATGTTTAATACAGCGATTTGACCATGAAAAGGGCCCTTTAAGCAGGCCATCCACATTCGAATTTGTACGTCAAACTTGTTTGGTTTGACGAAATGTACGACGTTAGTGGTGGTGTTCGACATTTTGTTCGCGAAGAATAGCACAATATCTTAAGCTGGCCACAGACTACACACATGTTATTCCGATCTGTTGGTGTTCGAGGCCATGTTGGCAGTCTGTGGCGCTGTTCACACACCGATCGAATGTACGTCATACATGTTGGAAGTTTGTGGTGTTGTCCGCCAACATTCTCACTTTTCCAGAAAAGTTTGTTTTGTGCACATCAGCGGGTAAATGAAAAAATGGCGACTTTTAGCAATGCATTTATAAATGGATAAATATATTGGTTTGCCATAAATATTTATTTATGGCAAACCAAACGTGCTGCATATAATAACAAAGTGGAGAAAAAAAAGCTTGAAACAATTTACTTATACAAAATGGTATTTTTTCAGCCACATGCAACGAAAAAGAGAAAAATTGAGGATATAGCGTTTTTACAAAAGCCTGTAGAGCATGTAGAAAACTCTGCTAAAGATCCGGGAAGAGATGAAGCGTCTATTTATGCATCATCGTGGGCAATGACGTTTCGGCAATTAAATGGAAAGAAAAAATTTTTATGCCAATGGGATAATTGAAGACGCGTTCAAGCATGCTCAGCTGGGCAAGCTCTCTTATTCTAGCGCACTTAATGTCGGAGCACCAACAGCAACACAAACGGAGCAACATCCCCTGATATGCCATTCACCAATATCAGCAAGTACCAACCCCAGTCCAATTCAGTCCAATTCACTGAAGTCGCAGTACCGGTAACGATTCTTGCGCCACAAAACTTCCAACAGCTATTTGACTGACAGCGCCGATTACAATTAGTATTAGTATTACTATAATGTTTAAATACTTAAATATTTTTTTTTATATTTTATTATTATATAAAAAAATGTAAAAAAAAAAGGGAGAAAAATGTATATACATATGTTGAAAAATATATTTACCTTAATAAACTGTTTAATAATGAAATTATTGCTTCGCAACTTTCAATTATTATTTTTCCCAGGCATTGGCCAGAAATATTTGTAAGGAATTTGAGGTCCTCAAAACTTTGTCCAGTAGCGAGGAATCTCAGTGTTGCAGATAGCGTCTCATTTGGTGTCTCACAAATGTGTATTTATTTTTTAAGTGAAACTTCTAAGGGCGCGTTGGCACTAAAAATTTACAATAGGTTCGGTCTACTCGAGTATGCACCAAATTTGAAGAATCGACGATAGCTTCTATGCTATGTGTTTAATATTTTAAAAAATGTACTTTTTGTTGCAAATTTATTGTAAACCTGCTAACACAATAAACGAAAAAAACGATAGTTTCGTTCGCGCAAGGACTCAGTCAATATAAAACAATGCAGCAACGAGTTCAGTAGTCAGCAGAATGATGAAAAAAAAAAAATTTTAAAAAAAACCACATACACATGAATAAAAACAAACACACAACACTCAGCCATGCAATTGGATAAATTTGCCGTACACAACGTGTCGCAGCGAATCATCAATTATACCCACCCAGGACGGCCCACTTGTTGCATATCACCTTCAACTTTTTTATGTTTTCTATGTTTAATGCTCTTTATGTTGTTGTTTGACCTTTTCTTGTTGTTGTTATTGTTCGTGAAGAATATTTAAATATTGTTATGATGGTTGTAACATAGTGAGGAAGATATCTGTCATCATCTCGACGAGGCGACATAGCTAAATGTCTATCTGTCTGTCTGTATGTATGCAAACCACACCCTCTGTACGTTTTTTTATTTATTTATTTTTTTTTATTTTAGTTTTTTATTTTAGTTTTTGTTGCATTCAACAGGAATAGTGTTGCCAAAAACTTCAATGTTATACAAAGGCAAGGCAGTAATGATAAGTAATCGCTTCCCTGTCCTGCTTTACTAAAGAAGTTCCATGGAATGTACTGATACGTACATAACACTTAAAAGCATTCGTTGAATTAAACTCTAGCTCCTTTAAAAGAATAGTGTGACTCAAAACAGCGCTATTTTTGTACTACTCTTTGCACCGAATTCTGTTTTTTCATGCACTTCTCATAACTCGTTTTACTGCAATTGGAATTTGTGCCGCGCAACGCTGTCTGTAATGTGAATGCATTGCCGCTTCAAAGAGAACAACTAAATATAGAAATTTGACGAACGAAATTTGATAAATGTCTGGGCAACACATCAAATTTCAACAACAACGTGCGTATATTTGGCCCTTAAGAGAAGTAAGCACACTTTCAAGTCCTGCTTCCCGTTGCTCGTATTTTCCTCTGCTTTTTTGTTGTTTGGCGTGCAGGTCGACCTGTGTGATGTGTGATGGCGAAAGTAATTCCGTTTATTTAATTCAACTCAATTTTGCTAAATCGTTTGAAGGAAAAGTAATAATAATAGTCATGTGCTATTTACATTTACCTACTTTCAAGGTACAAAAAATTAATGTTGAAGAACAAAAAAATACTTTATGATTTATTCAACAATTCTTCACAATCATCTGGGCAATGTTTGCTGTGAAGAATTTAAATTTATTGTTTTTTTTTTTTTAATGTGTTTGCTTAAAATATGGAGAGGTTTTTTTTTATAGTATTATAAATATGAATTGTGGAAAATTCAAGATTCTCGGATTACTTCATAATAGTTGCTACACCAAATTTCAAGTGCATTGCGCGTGAAGAGTATTACAACTTCGGCATAGTCGATGTTTATATTTATTTTATTGAAATAATTTATTTACTGTAATTTTTTTAATGATTCTTTCGTTTTGTTATTTACTTTAAACTTTTTCATATTTACTTTACATTAAGAAATCTATTTTTTTCCTTTACATTTTTAATTTATAAATTTTTTATTTATTAAAAAGTTTTTTTATTTTAAATACATTTTTTTTAATTTAATTTTTTTTACTCCATTGATACCACATAATCTAATTCCACCTTTCTCTCACTCTGTCTCTCCCTCTCGCTGTCGCTCTCGCTTACACAAAATATACTCCTTACTTTTCCTCTGATTAATTCTCTGCTTACACTGCTGTATGTGTAAATCGCTTACTTTGCAGGCCCAACAATCCCATGCCGCAAACGCTGCCGCAAATCGAGTACAACAATACCGGAGCCCCATGGAGAACCTAATACTCGGCGGTAATAGACAACCCTATCCGTACAACAATGCTGCAGCAGCAGCCATTTCAATGTCATCGGCCAATAATCACAGCCAAGGCAATGCACCACCACCGTTGGTGCGCTCGGCTGCCGGACAAAATATGTAAGTGTTTCAATGTGTGTTGTCACCCCATCCCCAACAATAACAACAGTAACAGCAACAGCAACAATTAAAACAATATTACGAACTCCGTCAGTACTACTAAAACAACCAATGTTCAAGTATAAACCAATATAAGCAGCACAATTATTGTCACTACTACACCACTTACCATAACACATAACAATCTAACCATCCCAAACCCAGGTCCACAAAACTGCAACCATTTATTAAACTCTCTTTTTTTCACCTTGTTTTCTTTGCTTACATTATTGTTCCTCAGTGTGGCTTAATTTAAGTTCATTGCCTTGAACACCACCCTACACCTTTTAGCAGCATGAGCCACGTTCAAAAGCCTCAGTCCGTCATAGCGTACGGTAATCCAAAATCTCGACTACCATTGAACACTACCCTTGAACCTATTTTTACACAGTTTACTCATTTAAAAAAAAAAAATAATAATTAAAAAAAAAAAAATTACAAAATACACAAGTTTTAACTATTTTAAAATGTATTCCAATCGTATATTTTTTTGTTTTTTTAAATTTATTTATTTATTTAGTTTTATTTATTTATTTATTTTTTTTTTTTTTGACAAAGTCAACAAAAACGTACATAAAAATAGCATAAATAAAGGTATAAACTATTAAGCCAAATAAGGGCATATTAATGCTTAAAATAAATCAATTAAATTCAGTTGCTTACACTAAATAACAATGTGAAAATAAGATACACATTGAAAATGCATAGTGAGGCGAGACTATCAATCTTGATCATGATCATGGACAGTGTGTGCGTGAAAAGAAGCTCGACGATAATCGAAAAAATATAATGCGTGCCACTCACCTTGCGACGGTGTGGCAAAGTCGCATGTCGGTTGTATGGCTGGTTGCATGAAAAAAATAAAAATAAAAATTAATTTTTGAATCATTCTAATACTAAATTTCATTCTCATATGAATGTTGAGTTCTCAACATGGAGCGCTGATTCGCACTGTACAAAGTACAAACTATTGAACATTATATAATCATACAATCCTTTTTTTTTTTATCAAAATATGAAATGCTAAATATTATGCATTTGTGTATATTATTATTATTATTATTTTAAATTAATTTCATTTAAATTAATATAAACTTAACGTTTTATAGAAAATATTTTTTTTCTAGTGGCCCACTCACTATATATACAATTATTTTATATATACAATTATATAATATTATATATAATATTTATATATAATATTATATATATATAATATAATATATAATATTATATATACAATTATAATATTGTTTGGCATTGAATTTACTAATTTCTCTGTTTCCTCTGTTGTAATATTTGCCCATTCTGTCTGCATAACACTTCGCATCGCCTCTTTACTTGTTATCACATGCTGACGGATTCTTTTCTCTAATAGATCCCAAAGATGCTCAATAGGATTAAGATCGGGATATTGGGTAGGAGGTTTTTTAAGTTGTTTTAGCACATTGTGCAAGAGCCAAAGTCGAACAATTTCTGCAGTGTGCTATGGATCGTTATATTGTTGGAACCAAAACGTCGAGGATAAGCCAAGATTCTGTGCACTTTATTTCAAATTATTTTTTAATATGTTTAAATAACCCCATTTATTCATTGTCGATTCAATAAATTCGAGCTGTCCCACACCACCAGCCGCCATGCAACCACCCACCATAATACCACCACCGCCGTGTTTGACTGTACCAACAAGATTTTGTTTCTCAAGAGCTGTTCCTGATTTCCGCCAAACAATTTGACAACCTTTAATTCCGAAAATACAAAATGTGCTTTCATCTGAGAAAACAACTTGTTTCCAGAACTCCGGAGGCTTATTTATATAGTTATGGGCGAATTCAAATGCGCCTGTTTACAAGTGAAATGTATGGTTTACTCCGCGCTACTCTGCCGTGGTATCCAGCTGTATGAAAAGTTTTTCTAACTGTTTCGGCACAAATTCTTTTATCGAAAGTTTCCTTTACGTTTTTAACAATTTTTGTTGACGAAATTCGAGGGTTAATTTTTATAATGTTTAATAGTTTGCGTTCTTCCCGACCTGTTAATATTTTTGGTCTGCTAGACCGCGGCTTCGATGTCAAAATCCCGGTTTCTTTGAAATTGCTTACCACTCACTGGACGGAGGAATACGTTCTTCCAATAGTTTCTTTATGCCCTCAATTATAATAATATTTAATAGAGTGTGAGCAAAAAGAAGAAAAAATTTCATGAAAAGTAACGGTACTATCAACATAAACAAAGTGAACGCAGACTTTTTTGGTCCTATTTTTCTTTGTTACTACACTTAGATCCATCCCGTTATCACGAAAACAAAAAAAGGAATACGGATTTTTGTTTTTATGTCATTTAAAGTTAAAAATATTAAGAAGTAATAAATGCAACAAATTTAGTTGGAATTACATATTTACATAGTATTTTTTCTTTGAATAACAAAAATTCTTAGGTGAACGCAAACTTTTTTGGCTATGTGTATGTTACGTTAATTGTTGAAATGAATTTTTAGTTATGTAACAGTTAAATAAATTGCTTTATCTATATATGTAAAAAATGTATGTTTGTCTGTCCATCTATCTGTTTGTTTGTCTGTGCGCAACGTGTAAACTGCGATACCGTTTGGCCGAACACCATGAGAATTGGTACATATATGGACGTTATCATGGAGAAGGTTGCTATGCTAAGTTTGGTGCGAAAGTATACCGCGATTGTGGGAATGAATTTATGTGTTTTTTATATCGTCACCACCTCTGTGTCTTAGCGTGTCTTCTAAGTGAAGCTCGGATTGTACTCTTGGCATTTAGGGTGATGAGCACAGGTTATACCATCTGGTTTTATCCTATTGACTTTTATTTCGTCATCCCCCAAAACACGTTTCTACAAAAATTGATCTAAATAGTTTAACCTCTTCGAAACTGATTAATATCCGCTGCTATTTGTCGTGATGACTGGAATGGATTCAGTTTCAAAGTTCATGAATTAATTGCATGGTGCACTTTTTTTTTTAAACAAATATGCGAAAGCTTCTCCATATTATGCGCCTACAGTGACCATCGTATACAAAAAACTTAATCGTAAAAAAAAAAAAATTTCCTTTAAAAAAATCAACAAAAAAAAGTATTGCCAGTGTCTTCTATAGCACAAATGTGCTGTTAAAAAAAAAAAATTAAATCGATTCAGTATATTTTGCCCGAAAGCCTTACATTCAACCCCCATATAATCAATTTTATATAATAGTATAGATTTACGCAAAATATCGCAAGGCTGTCGAAAGCTCCGCGTGTACTGCATAGTCAAAACAATTTGTGCCATAAGTAAAAAATTCGCAGAATATAACGGAAGCTTTGTGAGCTGTAGGCAGCAGAACTATTGCAGCACAAAGCGGTGTGCAAAAAAAATTTACATTTTAATATTTTGCAATAGCTTATGTTTCAAGCAAGGCTTTCTGACATTAAACAGTTTGTTATTTTGCACAAAATAAAAATTTCAATTATAAAAAAATGTGACTTAAAGCACTTCGTTATTTTGTATGAATTATGAAGGAGTCATATGATAAAGGCAACTACAAAACTCGAAGAAGGCGAAGGCATGAACAGCGGCAGAAATAGGCAATAGTATATCGGTGACGAAAACTTAAGATTTTGCCCTACCAAAAATCGCTGAACGCGACTAAGGACGGGGCACCTGCTAGTTTGATATAATATTAGTATTTTAAGAATGTATACTTTTAAAATTGTTATTAGGACTACACATGTTTCAATAAGTTTTGCAGCAACCGACTGCTTTGAAACAGTGCTGCTAAATAATGTAGTTATTGGTAGCTGCAATTCAACCGGGATTACCGCGCGAAATTAATTTTTTGTATTTTTGTTTATTTATTTATTTATTATTATTATTGTTATTATTATTTTTTTTTGTAATTAATGTATATACAAGCAATAATAGATTTTAATATATATCACTACTTAAAAACAAAAAATTTTTTGTAATTAAGCGAGATCAAACTCAGTATAGATAACAGGATTTTATGCCTAAATTGGTCTCATTTTTTGGCCCATGCCTTCAGCCAAATTCTTTTTTTTTGGATGTATGCTTTCACTTTGCTTCTTCGCAAACTACAAAGGCCGCATACGATTTCGTTCGACAGCGACATAACGATCGCACAGTACAAAAACAGAGAAGTGTGTGTGAATACAAAATACCATGATCAAGATTGCTAGTCTGGGCGCATTATGAGAATTGAAAAAATGTTTCTCTTTAGTTGCGTTGAAGTTTAGAATCGTGCGTCAAGAAATAGTTCTTAAGATTATCCTGTATGTGATTGTGTGTATCAGAAACGTCATCACTTTCTTGTGGCTCTGTGATTTTGGCCATTATCACTAAGAATCTCAGCCCCAAGAGTTTTATTGAATTGATTGAATTGCTATTAAAAATGAGAGCCATAGAATGACAAATTTAAAGTAATGCCACAAATATCTGCTAAAAATGGGATCACAAATGATTTGATCTGAAAGTGATGACAAAAATGTTTGGAATTAAAAAAACCGTGTAAAAAAACCATGTAAAACGAGGTTTAAGCGTAGCGAACCATTCAAAATTAACATTAATTCGAATTGTATAGATTTATATCCTTCTAACAATTTTCTAATACTGTCAACTAATTACAAATTCTATTGTCTATTGCCTGATTTCGCGAGCTAAACTTCTAATAATAAGTTTCAACACAACGAATTTAATACATTTAACTTATCGATAGCCGAGAGCTTTTAACACTAATTATCCAACACAGCCTCACTCACACGCATTAACAACTACTCATGCTATTACAAAAGTTCTCAAACCAAATCATCCATCACCACCAACATGCATTACATTAGTATTGCTGTGAAATTCTTCGAATCTATAAACGCTATTCATTGCAGTCTTTTTATGTTGCCTAACACAGTAATCCGTTGTAACACTGTTTATAAAAATGTTTATTATTTGATTACTTTTTCACATTTCTTTGGACAAATTTTGTGTTTTTCAAGTTTTGTTGTAGTATGACAAAAAAAAATTAAAGAAAAAACAGTAATGAAAACGAAAGAAGAAAATAACAAACGGGATAAGATCAAAGAAAATACAAAACTGATTTTTCCAGATTTTTTCGTTTCGTTCTAATAATTCGTCTGGTCTTTTATGTATTCACTGTGAAAGTGCAACAACAGCAGTAACGCTGCATTTGAACAGCTTTTTACGCGGAGCGATTTTTTTGTGTTGACCTTTTTTAACACACACTTTGCATCGTTTTCGTATTAACGTTCATGTATTTTCGCATTTGCTATTTTCCTTTGCATAATTTTTTGCTTTCGAATTGAGAAAATTACAAGAAAAATACACCAAAAAAAAAAAAAATAAAAGAAAATAAAAAAAAATATCGTACGAGAGATCGGCGTTTGTGCACGCATTTTATATTTTGTTATCGTGTTCGAGTATAATTTATTTTTTTTTAAAACAACACTAAGCAACAAATTATTAAACCCTAAAAATATCTTCAAAAAACAAAAACAAAAAATTTTTTTTTTCGTTTTGTTTGTTGCTTCGCAAAAATGAATGACGACAAATTCAATAGTTTCTGTTACACTTTCATGTTTTTCTTATTGTTGTAGTTATCATTAGTTGGTTTTTCTGTTTCTTCTCTGTATATTATATATATAAATAATGAAATAAATGTTTAAGTAGATTTTGAAAAGCATTACACTATACAATATAAATATATTGCTATATAAGAACTTTGAAGGAGCGCTCAATGACCCATAAGCCAGTCATGCCAAGTTTCATTTCTTATACCTATTATTAATAGCTAAAAGGCTAATGGCAATTTATTTTTATCAATCCACTTTCAATTGGAAGAAGCTTGATGAAGATGATTTTGTTACTTCAGTTTAAAAGGGAGCGCGAGTCATTACTCCCATAAACACACGGAATTTTAAGTTGTGTGGGGCTTTACTTAATCTGTACTTCATAAGGAAAATGACTGGATGATGTGCGCTGCTCCGCTGAATATCTTCTAAGGAAATCGCCCTCCCAAATCGTAACGCAGCTTTTGAAGCTCTCAGAGTTAATACAAAAAGGGAAATTATCTTTAATGATTTATTTATTATTACCTTTTTTCTTTGTTAACTTAGTAACCCTGGCTTAATTTACAATTATTGTTTATAGCAGTTGGTTAAGTTGGTACACCTCAGTCGAACGACACTTAATCATTTAATTTGGTTTAAGCAGATTTGATTACATCACTTTTTGAATATGATATCGCGCATATGGTCAGGTCACTCTGAGTTCGAAGTGCGTAATGAGCTCGTTTTTCAACATTTTCCATGTATTTGCCAATGTTTCGTACAGTAATTGGCCTATGTTCCTTGGCTTGTTAATGCAAACCTTCGATTTCAAGCAGCCCAGAGGAAAAGGTCCGGCGCTGCCAAATCAGGCTAACGCGGAGGCTAGTCAAAATCTCGGTTTTTTGATATCAAGCGACCGAGGAACAATGGCTTCAAGAAATCGATTGTGGCACAAGCTGTCTGCGATGTTGCGCCATCTTGTCGAAATCAGAAGTGCTTTAAACCATTTTCAGCCACAATCGGCATCAAAAAAATGTAGCCCGATAACGATCCTTTCAAAAGTGGCTTGTACGACCACGATTTTTCAAACAGGTCGTCTCGTTTTGAACGCCTGGGATTACCGATAGTACCAGAACACAAAAAGAAGAAAAGAAGATGTGCACTGCTCCATACCAAAATTCCCCTAAGATTTACGCTTCAAAGACGACCTGATGTCGTCTCAGATGTTTCTTATCAAAGTTATGAAGTTGCTTATTAAAGTGTTGCCAGATGGGTCCACTAATATGGACCACCCTCTAGTAATGCGTTTCATGTATCCGTATTAGTTGAAGTAATAGTTGGTTTTTAAACGGATGTGCAAGAAATCTGCATATTATACTTCCTTTAGCACATATTCTCCATAGTTGTATTATTATAATTATTTGCCTAATTTTTTTTTAGTAATACTTGCATGTCAAACTTTTTCGCGTAATTTTTATATTTTTCCCAACTCGCTGAGTTAACTCAAAAAGCGTTCGTATTTACTAAGAATACTTTTTAAATAATGCATTACGTGTTTGTGTTTATCACTGCTATTTGTTTTCCTTCTAAATAACGGTCGAATGATTTTAGAACTTGTCATAAGAAGAGAAAGAAGTACAAAGAAACAACTGCAACATATTTGAAAAACATAAATAAAAAAAATAAATATTTCCTCTTCCTTCCTTATCATACATATTTTTTACCTTTAATGTAAAACTAAATTCCTCCCCACACTTCAAGGCTGTGCTTGTGTTGCCAATAAACATAACAACAACAAAATAATAATAAAACAAATTTTAAAAATTGCTGCTTTGCTCTTTTTGTAGCTCTGACCATTGCACAATGCCCACTGGCCTTTGGCCCACCACCAACACCATCATCCGCCACCACTACCATCCACCAACATCGCCCTCCAATACCAAACACGCGTTGCGTGATGTTGATGAATTCAATCAGTCAGTTATTTTCTCTCTCTTGCTCTCCGTCAAATAAATCGCATTAGGCGAATTCGAACTCTAGCGGTCAAAATTGACTGGAGCGATTTTCATTCGAACGCTCTCGAACGACACTTTTATGCGCACTTTTTGGACGGCTTTTTCTCTCTACTCTCATACTCTTGCAAACAAAGCCAAACAAGCTTAGCCCGAGAGCAAAGCCAATTACATACACACACAGACAGACTCTGGACCGATAAACTGACCGAAACGAACGATCGATCGATCAGTCAACTGTTCGATTAATTAAAACGCCCTGTTCTGTTTCTTTCACGGCTACTGTCAACGAAAGCAATTGCCACGCTCACACCACTCGCCCATGCCTAGTTACATTATCTATAATGCGTGTACAAATTGACGAGAAAAGAATCAAAAATCAAATTAACAATAAACGAAAAATGGAAGAAAAAAAAGAAAAAGATTAAAGATGAAACGATTAAATATTTGCAAATCGAAGTGAATGGTCAATTTTTTAAGAGCGAACATGTTTTAGAAAAAAATAATGCAAAATGAAAATTAAAAAACATCAACAACAACCCAAATATAAACAAAACAAAAAAATAAAAGAGAAAAGAAAACCAACAACAATTTGAAAAACGCACAATTTGCGAATTTGAGAGACAAGAAGAAGCCCAAGAAGAATCCACAACAGCAACGTAATGGAAAAAAAAAACAGCAACCAATATTGTATATACTGTTTCTAGGTCAGCAAATGACGAGCAACAGACTGCAGTGCTGCGACATCAGCACCAGCAGCCACAGCAGCAACAACATCATCAACAACAACCACAATCACAGCGGCAGATACAACAACAACAACAACAACATCACCAGCAACAACTACTGCTGTTACTACAACAACAGCAGCAGCAACAACAACAACAACAACAACAACAGCAGCAGCAACAACAACAACAACTGCAGCAGCAGCAGCAGCAGCTGAAACAGCGACACCAACAAGAACATCACCAGCAACACCAACACCACCACCGTCATAATAATAATCATCATCATCATCATCACAATCACATTAATCGTTCTTCTGCGCGACCATCGTGTGTTCCCTCTTCCGCCGCCGTATGTTCGCCCAGTGGTGTAGCGGCAAATGCCAGGACCAACACATCAGTTTCGTCATCCTCCTCTTCACCGTCCAATGGCATTAACAACTCATCGTCGAATGCAGCAGCCGCCACCGTCAATGTGAATGCTCTTTTAGGCGGTGCTCCTTTCAACTTCAATTTACCCTCCACACCTGATGACTATACAAATCTGGCGCTATGGAATCAGCTAACGTCCACGCAGCGTCTCGTGTTGACGCAACAGTTGAAGAGGGGCAATAGCAACGCGCCACTAGGCGGTCTGGACAGTAGTGCTGGTGATGGTTGCAACAATAACAGTAATAATGAAAGCAATAACGGCGATGGCATACAAACATTTCCACAGTTGCCATCGCTGCCACTAGACACAGATCTAATAACCATGCTGGACTACAATCCGAATAAGCCGAAAAACATTGGCAATAATAAATCCAGTGGCAGTGGCGGCACATTTACGAAGCCAAATGTGCCAGCTCCATCAGTCGCTGACTTCAGTGTCGTTGGTGCTGGTGCTGGCACTGATGTCGTCATGCCACCGCAACAGAATGCGACAACATCCTTTGCGTCGACTACAAAGTCACGTCAGGGCACCGTGAAGTTAAACTCGACGCAGGCGCTCCAGGACTTTGAAAAGAAATTCAAAATGACTGACGAAATGCGTGCCGTGGTGCAAAAGGTGCTCTCCAATCCCGACCTGTCGACGTTCATACAAACGAATTCGTCCAATACATTCGTACCATTCATATCGCCACCTATTTCGCCAGCGATTGGTGCGACGGCTGGCGGTGGCGGTGGCGGTGGCTGTGGCTTTGGCAATAGTGGTGCAGGCAATGCCAATGTTAGTGGGAGTGGGATTGGGAGTGGTAGTGGTAGTGGGAATGGGAATGGTACGACAACATTTTCACTTGTGTCGAATCCCAATGTGACCATAACGCCCCAATTGCCAGCGCATTTTCTACTCTCGCCTTCGAACTCAAGTTGTTCAAGCGCTTCGACGAATGCTTCGCCATTGGGTGGTGGTGGCAGCACTACCTGCAGCGTCAGTGTGTCGGTGACGGCGGTAGCGCGTCAGAAGAGCGTCATTTGTTCGACAAAGTCTACAACTTTGCCCACGCACCCAATACATTCGAGTGCATCACCATCGCCGACACGTTTGCTCAGTAGTGGCAGTGCTACCGCCAGCGGTAGTGGCGCCACTGCCGCTGGTCACCACTATCAAAAATGCAATACTCCCTCCTCTTCTTCGACCTCCTCCTCCAACTGTTCAATGGGCTGTACAATTCAAAATCATATACAGCAACAGCAGCAACGTTTAAGTGTGCAACACAGCCAGCAACAACAACAACAACCACAAACTATTTTCCAACTCTCCCAACAACAACAAGCACAACAGCTACATCGACAACACCAAAACACACCCCTCATGGAAGTAATTGATTTATCTTCATCCCGAAGGTCTCTACAAGGCGCCTCCGACTACCTGCTACAACAACAACAACAGGTCGCGGCCGCAACACAAAAACGCCTGCAAGCCGTTCACCAGCAATCGCAACAAAACGGCCGAACCACAATTATCGAACGCGTCATCAACTCAGCATCGGCGAGCATGCACCTACAGCGGCACGCAGCACAGGCCGTCGCCAATGAGAACGCGCGTGCTCAACGTCTCAGCGTCATACCGGAAATACCTACTAGCAATATGAACGTGCATCCATACAAAGTGCAAAAGGTCTTCGTTGACAAGCATTTGGTGCCGTGCATCAATATGAAGGCCTACAATGACTCCGAACAATTGATGACGCTCACCGATTTTCAAAAATACTTCTTTCCATCAGTGCCACTGGAGCACTGCAAGCGTTTGATTGAGGCGCTCGGAGTGGAGCTTTACAAGGGCAATCGGTGAGTACACACTATAAACACGATTTCCCAACATTTTCCTACCTACCGGGGAATTCTAATTCTAGGTTTAATGAAATATGGTATATATGGCATTGTTATATATGTTATGTATGATATACATACGCAATTTATTTTATTTGTTCTTTATTTTATACAATTTTGAATTTATTATGCGTTCATTTGAATTGTTATCCATTATTTATGCAAGGTTCTACAGTCAGTTACTTAAGCTGGCCACAGACTACACACATGTCGTTTCGATCTGTTGGTGTTCGAGGCCATGTTGGCAGGCAGTCACCGATCGAATGTTCTTTTGTTGTTGTGGCCGACCATCTTCATACAGATCGAAACAACATGTTGGTGGTCTGTGGCCTGCTTTATGTAAAGTTTCTACAGTCGGTTACTTATGTTAAGTTGCTGCTTTCTGTAAATGTGCCTGAGGCACATGTGCTGCAATAAGAAGGAAGAAAAATTTAACACAAGTTCAAGTAAAAAAAAAATAAATAAATAAATAAATAAATTTATAAAAATGAACAGGTCAGCAAGTGAGGATCGGCATCCCCAAGTATTGAGACTGGAAACCCATCAATGGGGGAATAATATAATTTAACTAGCTGTTTTACCCCGCGTTGCCCGGCTTACTCTTATTTTCTCATAGTATAAATCATATACAAAGAGAAGAGACTCTTGTGAGTACTCATGCAGTTTACTGTGATGAATGTTATTCTTTAAATAAAAAAAAATAAAAAATTGAATAAAAAATAAATAAATAAATAATTTAAAACTCAAAAAAGGAAGTATGCAGGTGTCTTCTGTAGCGCAAATGTTTTCTTTAAAATTTTTGTTTATTAAAATCCGTTCAGTATATTTACCGCCAAAGCGTTACATACAACAGTGTAGACAATAGTGTAGATAATAAATAATAGTTGTCCTTACCATAAGTTCCGATTGTGGGTAAAACTAGTAGTTGTCGTATGCCCCTGATGATTCCGAATAATTATTTCACCAGACATTTTTCGGCGTAGTTTTGTGGCTTAACTAGGAAAGTGCATTAGTGCGGGAATGCCTTAGTGGGTAATTATTCAACTTATTCAACGATTTGGACAAGTTTGAATCAACAGTAAACACTGCTTCAACTCAACGAACGGCTTCGGCTAAGTCGAAGTTAATGATCTAGAGTATTATAGGTAACTTTAATAGCTAGCTTTCTCTTTTCAATCGTAGAAAATAATTGAAATTCTTACGTTTCGTTTCTTTCTCTTTCTTTTTCTTTTTCTCTTTCTTATAGTCATCAAATTCAAATACTTATGGAAAATGATCGTTCATATAATGAAAATATACCGTTAGTTCAAGTGCGAGACGTAATGAAATATATGACGCAATTGACATTCATGACCAGAAATCCGGATCAGCCACCAGCGAAGCGTACGCGCACAAGCTAGGAAACGGGTTGGGGAGGACAACAACATCATCAGCAACATCAAAAAAATCATGAACAGCATAATCAAGAACAGCAACAGCAACAGCAACAGCAACAAAAACAACAACAACAACAGCAGAAACAACAACAGCAGCAACAACAACAACAGCAGCAACAACGACAACAACAACAACCTCATCAGATAAAGCATAAACCCTCAACACAACAACAACAATTACAGCCCCGAATGCCACAACGGCGCATGACGGTTTGCAGTAGTAACCTTGCTAATTTCGTTACTGAAAAACGACTCCGTGATCAACAACAGCAGCAGCAACTACTACTACGAAGACAACAACAACAACAATATCAACAACACCATGAGCAACACCAACTCAACAATCTTCATCAGCAGAATTGTCGCGCAAATGTCGCCGTCAATACACAATTAGCACCACCGCCAGCACCATTAGCAGCAGCGCCATCATCATCCAGACCCTCATCGCATTCACTTGAAATGTTGTACTCCCAACGCCGTTATGAACAACACTTGTTGCCAACTCATGACCAGCAACAACAACAACAGCAACAACAACAACAGCAGCAGCAGCAACAATTACTCTACAACAACCAACGTAAGGCAAAAACTCCTCCTTTCGCTGTTACTGCCACGCTGCAGCGTCAGAGTGAATCAGCTGCAGCTGTTCAGGGCTTGGCCGCAGCTGAGAGCGCATTCAAGAATTTTCTATACAATTCGGCGGCTGCGGCAGCAGCAGCAACAATGCTCAGTCCGCCTTTAAGTGGAAGTTCAACGCACAGCGGCGCCAGTCTCAGCGGTAGCGCTGCTCATCATCCATTTGGTGGTGATATCCATACCTTTACCGATTGGTCTGGCGGTAGTGGTGGCACACTAAGCAGCGCAAATCCAAATGGAAATGCCAATGCCAACGTCAACGTCAACAATTGCGCCAACAGCACACTGCCGAGCGTTGTAACCACCGCAGAGGCAGAACGAGAAGAACGCAAGCAGCAACAACAGCAACAGCAACAACAGCAACGTGAACAGGGCAGCAGCGGTGAACGAAAAATTCGTCTGCAACATCAAGCGCAAGATTTGATGTCATCGCTGCTGAATGACCACGATGCGAGTAATGCAGCAGCCAAGCAGGCGGAGTTACAACAGCAACAACAACGATTTCAACGTCAACAACAACAACAACAACAACAACAACAACAACAACAACAACAACAACAGCAGCAGCAGCAGCAGCAACAACAACAACAACAACAACAACAACAACAACAGCAGCAGCAGCAACAACAACAACAACAACAACATCAGCAGCAGCAGCAGCAGCAACAACAGCAACAACAACGGGAACAACACGAACTTCAACAGCGAGCGTTTGCAAGCAGCCAACGTGCCGCTGCTGACACAGCCACAAATGCAATCTCCGCCTCACATTTCGCTGTGTCTTCGTCCTCGTCCGCCTCCACATCGTCCTCAGCGTCATCTGTTACTGCTGCTGCCACATCACATTACGCAACGAGCTCGCCAGCGCTTGCTGCCCAGGCATCTTCTTTCTTCGGCGCAGCAGCTGCCTCATTTGCCGGTGGCGGCACTGGTGCTGTTGGTAGCAACATTGCTACGCCCGCATCTACGGACCACCATTATCTAACACAACCGCCGCATCCACAGCCACCTTTTTCACATGCGCACTTCTCTGCACCACAAACCGCTTCAACAGCTATGGCCGGCATGCATGGCCACGGCTATCATCACACGCATCATCTGTCGGGCGCCTCAGCAGCTGTAGCAGCAGCCGCTGCGGTTGCAGCTGCCGCAGGCGGCGCTCATGGCCAACCATCGCCAACAATTTATCCACCGACGCCACCGCCGTCAGCGCCTTGGGTGCATCCCTGGTATGCCGGCGAATCATTTTGAGGTTAAAATAACTCTCGAGCAGTGCTTGAATGAACTGAATAGAACAGAACCTAATTAAGCAGAAGCGGTAAACAGGAGAGAGGCAAAAGTGGGGCGCAAAATTAATTTTTTTTTTTTGTGATTCGATTTTAAATGAATTATAACTCGATAGAAATGTTTTACGCCTTTGAATCTTACTAATTCTTGCTTCGAATCCTATAAAGTTTCGACTCACTTAAGCTAGAGACAGAGAGAGAAAGAGAGGGAGAGAATTGAGTTCTTGAATTGCAATTCAAATCAAATCAAATCAAATCAAAAAGTAAAAGAACATATAACAACAAGAGAATTTAAAGAACTGAATAAAAATTTAATAATAAATATTAAAAATGCTTCAGCGAAAGTATTAAAAAAAATCGTAGGAAAACAAATTCATTTCGAGATCGGTAGATCGAAGGCGCGCGAGAGAAGCAAGTGGCTAGACTGTGTTTATAACTTCGTAGTGACTTAAGTGACTCAAATAAATTTTAATGAAATTCTTAGCATTAATTAAGAAATAAAAAGTTAGCGATGTAAAAAGAAAAAAAAAAGAAGAAAAAAACCATGCAAGAACTCAAATTTCGGCGTAAGCAAGCGAGAGCAATTCCATTAAAAAAACATACCAACATGTTGTTTCGATCTGTATGAAGTCGGTCACCCACAACAACAAACTGCCATTCGGTCGGCGTGTGGACAGCGCCACAGACTGCCTGCCAACATGGCCTCGAACACCAACAGATGGAAACAACATGCGTGCAGTTTGTGGCCAGCGTTACTGGCCAAATTCTGTTGTTTATTTTCATTGGTCGTTATAACTAACTATAAATAACGCACGCGAAAACTTCATTTGATTAAAATACAGTCAATATACACACACACACACACACACACACACACACACATACACATACACATACACACACAAGCCGTTATAGGAGCTTGCAAAGTGTATGAATAAGAATGGCGCACCAAATGTGACTTTAAAAATCGGTCATTACAGCCGGTTAGCTACCGGTGTCGTTATAAGTGATTTCGACTGTATAAATAAATAAATAGGTTAATTTATTAATTAAAAAAAAATTTTTTTAAAAAACTTGCCCCAACCTAAACTTAAAAAAAAAAAAAAAACAGCAACAACAACAACAACTTTGTAAATAATGTTTGTGCTTCAAACATTTTTATACTTCAGACCTTTCCCGGGCAATTTCTAAATACATGAATTATATGTTTAAAACACACATAAAACATATGTTTAAAAATAAATATAAAAGGTGAATTGTTATGTAAGCAAAACCTAGAAATACTAGTTCTAAGCCTTAGCTGTAGTGTATTTTTTAACATTTTTTTTTCCTATTTTTAACTACAAAATTAGGTTTATGTTAAGAGTTAGTGGAGAAGAGAGGAAAACATTATGATTTGTGAAATATAGGAAATTCCGTTTTATGGATTTTCCATATATTTTTCAATGTATATATATTCATATGTATATATATTTTGCTTTTGTTGCTTTTGCCTTTTTTTTTTTTTGCCACGCCTACACAAAACAATTTTTGTAAAAAGTTGGCCAAGACATTTTGTTTTTATCTGACATAGTCCAATCGCAAAGGTATTTGCAAAATTATTTATGTAAATGAGAATCAAACGTCTTAAAGCATACCAAATCAATTAAAAATGAATAAAATAATTTAATGAAAGAAAATATTTATTTAGTATGTAGCTGCAACAAACAGTTTGTATTCGCAAACAAATGAATTACAGATAATTAAAACAAAACAAAAACAAGTGCTTTCGACAAAGTATAATTTAAAAACAAATAAAATTATAAAACGAAAAAATTATAAGACTAATTATTGTGTAAAGACGGCGCATAATGAGCAGAGCATATACACTACCAAACTAGTATTAACGTAAATGAAATCAGCGTTGTACAGCGCAGACCATTGTAAAAAAGTAAAAAACTGCAAAATAAAACTAAATTCGGAAATAAAACGCAACGCGTGTTTTTACTTATTTGAACTACGCGGTATTCGGTGTCTGTTGTCATTGTTTTGCTCTCGCTCACACAGCATGAAAACTAGAGTTGTTTCGGTTGGCCATAAATGGCGAAAATTGAATCATGGTCGTCAAGTGCTGCTAACCAACTTAACAGTTTGTTTGAATTGTTTGAGTAATTATGTTACTGCTACGCTTGACAAAGTATCTGTAAATCAGTTGTTATTACGTGGTATGCTATGCTAGTCTGCGCTATTGAGAAAAAGAAAAAGAGAAAATCAGGTGCCAAAGCGTAATTCCGTGATTGCAGTGTAGATCGCAGTGCCATTGAGCGCCAATTCCAATGAAGCGTTAAAAGAACGCTTATGTCTGTCTATTCCTAGGTGTAACTTAACATTCAATGTTAATAAAAACCAAAAAAAGAATTACTTAAAGTATGTACATATGGAACAGATCCGAAGGGTGTATGTAGCCTTTTAAACCTTCACGGATAATTATTAAAAGTAAAGGCCAAAGCAAGAGGTTGGAGTTAGTTGCATATTCAATGAAGTGGCCAATAAAAGGCATGCCAGAGACTAGTAGGGCTTTCAACATAGCAGTTGCTGCCGACTTGTAGTTGCAAAGAGAGTTATAGTTTTAACGCAGAAAGGCAAATGCGAACAGTGTACTTTTTTCTTCTTCTATGTACATACTTCGAAGCTGGTAGATAGCGCCCTGCACCAATTTCGGTATCAATTCGTAATTTGTATGTACTTAAACACTTCTTCTGTTTGTGATCAAATGCTACTCATTATGTGAGCATCGATTTCATTATTTTGCCAATATAAAGATTTTGTTGAGTGTGTTTAACTTGATTTTGTCTGCTTCAACTGATATTAATTTAGCAGACATAAAAAATATATGTATTGAGCTAGATGTTGTTCGCTGTCAGGGCCTACAGTACACTACAATCGATAATTACCCAGCAGTTGCTAGAGAGAGATTCCGATTTTCACAGAATCATTCTCAAAAAAAAAAAACAAAAACGATTAGACGCCACTTTATAACGTAAGGCTCTAACAGAATGGTGTTACTGTTACTGCGTTTGTTACCCGTCAAAAATTCAACTACAACTGTTTGTATGTGAACGAACACAATGTGTAGCTGTGACTGTGCTTGTTACTCTGGTGTTACCGTGAGAAGTCAAATTATTTGAATTTGCTCGGTAACAAATCGTCTCACTTACTCTCTCTCTCTCTCTCTCTCTCTCTCTCTCTCTCTCTCTATCTTTGTATTTCACTCAAATGACAAGCGCAGCGCTGTTCAATGCATTTATAAAAAAGTAATTTTCACAGTAACACAGCCACAGTAACAGGTAACGCCATTCTGTTCAAGCCTTTTAAATTAACATGGCTAACATTACTTATTTCATTTAAGGAATAATGAGCTCAAATCAAATTTAGTCTTCCAGAATCCATTTATTCTTATTAATAGACAACAATCGACATTGTTCGCTTTGAAACTGGCGCTCGTCTGTCCAAAATTGTATACCCGGCTTTGCTGTACAGCAGCTCTGCGCTATGTCTACTGCTGCGATTTTCGCGTTGATCTTCCAGTGTTTGACTTTTTGTTCAAGTCGAGACCCACGTTGTTCTTCCGTTTCCTCAGCTCTTGATGTGGATGCTCTGTTTCGGCTTTGGTCAAGTCGAGATTCTCGTTGTTCTTCTGTTTCAAGTGCTCCATTTCTACTTTTACGCATCTGGACATTGAGTTGGTTTTAATACTTAGCAAATTCAACGATTTTTTGCAGTTACTTTCTACCAAAATCTTCAGTTACCTTCTTAAGGGTATTATAGAGATTCCCTGAAAATTTCATCAAAATAGGCCCAGCATTTCGGCGTTCATAAACTTACAAACATACAGACAAACAGACAAACTTATTTCCAATTTTTTATATATAGATGGTATGTATATCTTCTTCTATATATATAAAATTCTGATGTACGGATATTTTCGTACTATACTCCTCCTAAACGGCTGGATCGATTTTGATTGAATTTATTGTGTGTATTTGAGTGGGTCCCTAGATTGTTTAGATCTACTTTTGGATCCGGTAAGTAACGTCCGCAAGTTAATCACTAAGGTTAATGGAGCAGACACTGAAAAGATGGTACCAAACAACTTCTTCTTCATCAACCTTGCCAAAGCGCCTAACAATAAGGAGGCTCTGAAAATTCAGCATATAGGCAGGCAACGTGTTCTGGTGGAAATTCCAAAAAAGAACCTGACTGTCATTCAGTGCTATAGATGCCTTGGATTTGGGCACACCAAAAATTACTGCCTGCGACAGTTGATTTGTGAAAAATGTGGGCAAAACCATATAACCACCCAATGTTTGGCTGTGGAGGACCTTTGCTGCATAAATTGCGGTGAGAAACATGCTGCTTGGAGTAAGGACAGCCGAGTTTTCAAAAAGAAATTAAACAGCCTAAAACCCAATATATCAATTTCGGCTCGTGGCAACAACAGGGAAGATTCTATGAGAAGAGTGAGTTACATCCCGACACACTACGTGCTGGTTGGCATATAACTAATCCTCCGAAGCGATCTTGCAATGTTAACAACATATCTGTACATCTACAGCAGTCGCCACAGACCCCTGACAGCATTAGCAGGTTAGAGGCTGCAATAACAGCCCTCACAGCTAAAGTTGACACAATTACATTAATGTTTAATGAACTGAAGGAGAGCAATCAGTTCCTCATACAATTATGCCTCAATTTCGTGAATGCCCGTAAATGATGCCATGTCCACTCAGCCTTGGATTGTGGAATGCTCATGGAATTTCTGGTCATGTTGGGGAGCCTAAGCATTTCCTTACCGACCATAACATTGATGTGTTGCTCATCACTGAGACATGGCTGCAAACTGGAGTCCAGATCTCTATAGCTGGCTACAACATTCACAAGGCAGACCATCCCAGCAACAGGCCTAGAGGAGGAGCGGCTGTGCAAGAAATCTGCTATTCTTTACAAGAGCCAGTGAGAACAGCGAAATGACAGATGGCCACCATCCAGATTTCAACCAGTAGGGGCGAGTTAATAGTTTGTGCATTATATCTACCTCCGCATCTTAATTGATCATCTGTAGACTTCGAAGGTCTTTTAAACAATCTAGGAAGAATGTTTCTCATAGATGGAGACCTTAACGCCAAAAGCAGATTCTGGGGTAACTTTAGAGCGGATACAAGGGGTAGCTGCTTACAGGAAGTTGTGCAAAACTCAACAGCTCAAATCATGGCAACTGCTCAAGCGACCCATTTCCCGTACGCCCAAAGACACACACCCAGCGCTATTGATTTCTTCATTTATAATGGGCTGCGTGCGCACGAGTTGTCTATCAGGACTGAGTATCAACTCTCCTCTGATTATCTTCCCCTTGTGGTTGATTTTTATTCCGCTCCGAAGATCAAAACAATAAAAGGATGACTGCTGCCACCTAGAACTGACTTAGCTGCATTTCGCCGAGATCTGGATGAATCTATAAATTTAAACTTGGAAATCCTGATGCCCGAAGACATTTAAGACGCGTACTCGATCTTCCTAAGTAAGGGGCACTCAGCTGCTCTCATTGCCGCCCCCTTAAATCCACCACATGGCTCAAGAGTGCGTTCTGGACTTCCCCCAGCTATTGAAGCACTGCTGATTATTAAGAGGAGACTTAAGAGACAGTTTTGTCGCACTCGCGACCCTATTGTGAACCGGGTTTTTCGTAGACTGTCGAATAGAGTCAAAAAACTGCTGGCACTCCATAAACAGGAAGAAACTGACAGGTTTTTGTCAAATGTCTCCCCGACGACCCCACAAAGCACTCCTTGTGGAAGTTGGCGAGAAGGTATAAACAACAGGTAACCCCAAAATTTCCAATCAAGAAGGCTGACGGATCCTGGGCTTGATCTTTAAGCGAGCTAGCCGAGGCTTTGGCCGAGGAATTGGAAGCTCGATTTCAGCCATTTGATACCAGCTCAGAACTCAGCGTTCGCCAGATCCATATGAGACTTGAAAGCGCCGGCCAATTATGCCTTCCGGTTGCTCCCATTACAGCCGAGGAAGTCTCAACATATATTAAAGGGTTGAACACTAAATAGGCTCCAGGTGAAGATAGACTGGACAACTTTACACTTAAGGCAATGCTGCTAAGAGCTGTGCTATTTCTCGTCCTCATTTTTAACTCAGTGCTGAGATTACGGCCGGATTTCTGCCCGGGAGTTTTCATTGGAAACCAGCTGCTGGAACACCATTCAGGTTACAAATACCTGGGTGTGTATTTGGATAGGCGGCTCACTTTCAAGACGCATATTTCAAGTATCACGAAATCCTTAAGACAGCATTGGATTTTAACTAGCAGGAATAAATTGTCCTTGGGAAATAAGGTGAACATTTACAAAACAATAATTGCTCCAGCTTGGCGATACGGTTTGCAGGTGTATGGCATATCAGCGACGTCAAACATCACGATGGTGAGAGTACTGCAGGCCAAGACATTGCGGTGCCCCTTGGTTCATGCGAACGGTGGACCTTGAAAACGACTTAAAAATACCGAAAATCGGCGATGTGATAACTCGTCAAACCAAAAAATACATAGAGAGGTTGAAAAATCATCCAAATAAACTAGCAAGGCGCCTTCTAAAACGACGCAGAATGGGAGGAGTTAGGGTGGTGAGACGGCTTAGAAGATCATACCCTGCCGACCGCCGTAATAGATCCTTTTAAGACACTATACTATATCCCCACTTATTATTTAAGTTGTTTTGTTAATTTTTGTATATACAATTTAATTGAAGTTGTTCTAATAACAGAAAAATTAAATATAAAGAAAAAAAAAGGTAAGTAACGTCTTTTATAATTTTTTTTTTTTAAGTTTTTCATTTTCGATTAGGAGCAAGTGAAGTGTTAAGTCGATTGATCGTCTGCTCTCGCACTCTGAATTTAACTAATACGAAAAGAAAAACAAAGGCAAAATCAGAGAGAACTTATTCATATAGAGGTTACATTTCTCTCTTAAAAAAATGGCCGGAGAGACTCTTCAGACACGATTAGAATCCGACACTGATTCTGTACATCAACATTATTGTTGGCTGTTCAACTTATTCAGCGTAACATATTGCTGTTGGTTTGCTTGGGTTTGCATAAACAAATTGGGCGGGAGTATGATATTCAAAGAAAATAAATACACAAGAAAGACATAATAAAAACAAAAATCAGAGACACTTTCTTCTTTCTTTGATTTTTTCGTTCAATGTTTTTTATTTGCAAGGTTCATGAATATTAAGCAAATTGTGTGGAGTTTTCTTTAATTTATGAATTATGAAATTTAACAAACGAAATCGAGCCATAGCTGACTTGTATTTGCCTATATTCATTTATATGAACGAAATGAAAATACCAAGCGGCTAGCAAAAAAGAAGACATGAAAAAGCAAAATCGTACAAAAATATTCCCACACAATAAGAAACCAATCTTATACACGCACTATACCTACACAACACACTCAAACTTATCACATTTCGATCGCAAGGGAGACACAGAAAACCAACACAATCTCATACACGTAGCACACCTATAGAACAAGGTTACCCACACAATGGCAAGTTTTGATTTTTGACTTCAACTTCTTGATGACAATTTTCGGTTGTGGCAGAAATCAAAATCCATTTCAAGAGCAAGTACAGTGAATGCGGATTTATTGAACATCCAAAGAAACCCAAGTGGAATTTCTAACTACCGTCGAGTTTTCATAGGTCAAACTTTTATAAGTCGAATATCTCCATGACTCGAATTGAGTGCGTTTATAGCGAAAAATCAATAGAATATGCTTTCCATAACTCGAATATCCCCATAATTTGAAATTTTGTTATGCATTATGGTGATTCAAGATTTGGCAGTTGACTGTACGAGCAATACGCACAGTCCGCGAAGTTCGAGTCTCAGTCGCGCAAAGCAAATTTCGTCACCCTTACTTTGTGTTGTGTTCTTTCCTCCTCTTTCCTTGTCAACGGCAATGAAGAAAAAAACAAACAAAAAAACAAAAATCTAGACTTTGTTGTTGCGTGATCGTAGCAAAAAGGAGGAATTTTTATTCCCGCACGCGCCCCACTTCACAACACAGTCCACAAGTCAATTTTCGATAGTGGTACCAAATTTGTCACAGGTCAGGTCTCGAAAGCGTTTCGTTATTCAGTTTAAATTTGGGTGCACGCAAAAAGTATACATATTCACTCACGCAGGAATATCTCTTTTCTTTGTCTTCCCTTATGTTCGGCAAATAAGGAAAAAACAAATGTCACACGCTTTGTTGTTGCGTGGTCAAAGGCAAAATGTATTGTTTGTCTGTTTTCGCAGTAGCGCAGCTGGTTTGATATCGTTTTCACATGGGACACTTGCAGTGGCTTGATGTTTTTTCTGTCTGCTAGTCAAGGTAGAATTAGCTATATTCAACTTCGAGTTTTATATACATATATACATAGCGCAAAAATAGGTATAATAAATTTCTTTTAAATTAATTTGAGTTTTTTATTTAGTTGTATTAAAGAAAACTATTTTTACTAATTAAATCACCCTTTTTTTTTTTTGTTTTTGGATGCGCCAAGGAGGTAGGAATCTTCATAGAAACTAGCAGCCCGTACTGTTAGCCTGCACGATTCGCCGGTTAAGTAGCCCAACAAGAACTCTGCCCAATATATGTTCCTTTTTCGCTATCATTCCCACAACAATATCAATACATCAAAATACATATGGGTGACGGCAATCAAAACAAACAAAACAAAGGTGACAGACAGAAATTCCTTTCATGCAAATTCGCGCCAAATACACAAAATTGATCATGACACAGTCCGACGGGGAACAGCACTTGCTTCGATTTCGCAACAGGCACCCGTATTTAAATTTCTGTTTGCCTGGTTACTTTGAGTGCAATACAATGTTTTCGTATAATAAAAGAAACAAAACGCCATCATAAAAATTTGTTGTTTACATCTATTCTTGCCAACTAAATGTATAATAAGCGTAAAGAATAGCATATTGATGAATAAACCAAAGAACGATAATTTCAAAGGGGTCAAGTCAGTCAATAAAAAATACGCGCGTTAGCAGAATGACGTTGCTAAACAGCGGCTGCGCTGCTACTTCGATGTTAATAACAGAGAAGTAAAATATTCCCATAGGTTCTATTTATTTGAAAAAAGCTCAAAAAGCTTTTGAGAGAAATGTAACCTCTATATAAATGAATACTCTTTGACTCTTTGGGCAAAATAGTCAACAACAAGAAAAAGCTGTTCTGGGCTCAGGAATGCCTGTTAAACGACGGTGCGCAGCACGCGAAATCAGCATCAGCCACCATTAAAAAACAGCATAGAGCGTACCCCGTAGAGCGTACCCCACGCTCTAACAGCTGTCACCACAAACAACAACAACGCATACCTTATCACATCCTCAAGCTATTCAATAATACAGAAATATACAACATCACCACACTTCTCCACACAAAAGTCATCTTTGAGCCACCACACCACAAAAGCACAGTAGCTCAGTGCTCAAACTGCCAAAAATATGGTCACACAAGAAATTTTTGCACCAAAGACCCGATCTGTGTGAAATGCGCTGGCAAGCACAAGACTATTGACTGCAAACTAATAAGTGCAGATCAAATTAAATGCGCTCTTTGTGGCGGCTCACACACAGCCAACTATAAGACCACCTAAAAATTAAAAGATTTCCGTCACTAAGAGAAAAAGACGTTAGAAAAGATGACCATAAGAACAACCATCAAACAAAGTTAAAATTGGATTAACTTACGCCCAAACAGCAGCCACTAACCATAGAAACCCCACAAATCAGGTACAACCTCAGCAAAAATATGAGAAGGACAACAAAAACGAACCCAACAAAAACGAGACCAATAAAAACGCAGAAAATAAGATTGACTTTTCAAACGATCTGGCGGAAATAAAACACATAATAAAACAACTAGCGCAGCAAATGAGTAACATGATGAACATCATGACAGTACTATTGACAAAACCCGACAACAAAAATGGACGATAAACTACGAATAATTGCATGGAATGCCAATGGAATCAATAACCATAAACTCGAATTCAAGGCATTCTTAGACAACAACCAAATTGACATCGCCCTAATAGCTGAAACGCACCAAACACGTAAACATAGCTTTCAGATAAATGACTATGCTACTTATACTACAAATCACCCTGATGGTGGGGGGACACGGAGGCACAGCGGTCATTATTAAAAACACACTCGAACATATAAAACTAGAAAATAATCATTTAGAGCACATACAATCAACTAATATACAAATCACTGATTCTTTGGGATCTCTAACTATAGCAGCTGCCTACAGTGTACTTTGAGACAATCAAGATCACTTTGAGACAATATAATGACTTCCTTCAAACACTTGGACCACGCTTTATTGTTGGTGGAGATTTTAACGCAAAAAACACGGCTTTATCTTCAGACCATACTCCGATCCAACTTGACTACCAAAAAAGCGTGTTAACTGAACGTGAAACCAACAAGATATACAATCATCGCACTGACCGGGAAACTTACAGAGATTATATTAAGCGATCGCTGCCGCTAAATATTTCAATTACAACTAATAGCGACATAGAGTCAGCAGTGATTCTCTTTAATGATGTAATCGAAAAAGCTGCACTACAGTCGACTCCTACACATACGAGTACAGAGCGCAATGCTTTCACTCCGCCTTCTCTCCGGCGGCTTATCAACAGAAAGAGAAAACTTAAGAAAATTTGGCAAACAATCGGAGGCCCATCTGCTAAAAAAGACTACAACAAAGCGACCAAGGAACTGAAAAAATATTTAATCGTACAAAAACGAGAACAACTAGAAAAGTATATCCAAAATTTAAACACGAAAAAATGCTCGGACTATTTTCTGTGGAAAGCGACAAAACAATGACAAACAAGACAACTCATCAACAACCACTGAAAATGGACGACGGGACATGAGCTAGAACAGACTTTGAGAAAGCTACAACATTAGCCAATTATTACGAGAGTGTTTTTGCGGAGAATGATATTACCACTGATGACTCACTACCTCCTCTGAACGGAGGCACTAAAAAAGATCTCTACGAAAGAAATAATTGCAACTATAAAATTCGACATTAAACATAAAAAAGCCCCTGGCTACGACAAAATAAACGGACTATTACTGAAAGAATGTCCTGTGGAGGCACTAGACTACGTACGAAATCTATTTAATGCGGTATTAAGACTAAGACATTTCCGCAGTGCATGGAAAGTTGCCAAGATAATAGGTATTCCTAAACCTGGGAAAGACTACAAAAAAGTTTCCCTTACAAAACCATAAGCTTGCTACTCGTGCTGTCAAAAATTTTTGAAAAACTTCTACGTGAGAGACTTCTCGTTCTTCTAAGACGTAATCAAATAATACCCGACCACCAATTTGGATTCCGACGTAATCATTCTACGATTCAACAGATTCACCGCGTAACCCACAAAATTCTTAACGTAGAGTGGATTCGGAAATGGAGAATAAAAATTAACAACACCAAAACAGTCCAAGTAATTTTTACTACCAAAACAAAATATAGACCAGTTCACCTAATAATTGACGGACGAGATATAACAATCGGAAACGTAGCTAAGTACCTCGGAATCTACGTTGACAGCAAACTCAAATGGAAATACCATATTTTGAAAATACGAAACCGAATGAAACTTAAAATAAATGAATTGCACTGGTTGTTAAACAGAAAATCGAAAGTCTCACTGAACAACAAACTTTTAATATACAAAACTATCATCAAACCTATCTGGACGTACGGAGCGCAAATATGGGGGTCTGCGAAAAGAACAAATCTACAATTAATACAAAGACCACAATCGAAAATTCTACGTAAAATTAAAAACGCTGAGTGGTATATCACAAAGTTCGACATTCACAGAGACTTGGAGATTTCCACAGTGGCTGAAGAAATAACTAGTTTAAGTCGGAGATACCAAACAAAAATAAGCCAACATACGAACAACGAGGTGAATACACTGCCTCTGCGGGAGCTCCAGCAAAGACGTAGACTTCGCCGGTCATGGCCAGTCGACCTAATCTAAAATAAAACATGCATCATTGTAGCAATAGTATAAGATATACATATATACTTAGCATTAGAACTACTCAATAATTATCACAACAAACATTATTCTAAAGCCACCTGTATTTTGTCTCCTCTTATATGGAGTACCCATATAAGCTGTCACCCGTCTATACATTGTGCAAACGTAGTACTAAGAGTCCCAATTGTGTTGACAGGTACATTTCATGGGGAAATAAAAAAAAAAGTTTTTCATTTGACTCAAAATATACTCAACCGATTTAAATTAAAGTTTTGGGCATGTATACGAGTTGGTCCCCATTCTATAAGAGGATATTTTCGAACATAATGGGTGATGCTGTCGTTGTGATCTAGACTTGTTTTTATTTTGCGATCCGATTGTAAAGTTTTTTTTATGTTTTGCCTGGCGATTCATCGATTTGTGTAAAAATCGTTGTGCATGACAACTCTAGTAGTTACCCCTTGAACAACACTGAAACCATAACTCAAAGCAACCATGGTGTTACATTTTGTGTTAGGTATTTTTTAGTATGTTTACAATTCATTCTCTGACATTCGGGTTTGGGAGCTCCTATTACTTTTTATTTCTATATTGGAAAAATCGGAACTCAGTTCGCGTAAAGCCAAATTTGTTAGCAAGTCTATTCAAACAGCTAAAAAACGTTCGGTTAAAGGGAAAAAATTAACGCGGAAAATATTACGGGTAAGCATTGTTGAATACCTTACCAACAGCAACGTCTGATTCAGCGCAGAGTGGGTGGCTGCGGCGGAAGCCACCGCGTCGCTCACGCAACGATTTATGGTGTGAAGAAAAAGAAAAAATTAAATAAAAATCTGAGAAAGAAAGGAAAATTTTTCTGTCTTGTAATTTCACAAGAGCAATCCTCTATTTCCGTTTGTTCTGTACAATGCAAATTTATTCTCTTTTGTGTCTCAGTTCAGTTTATATACTTAAGCAAACATCAGCTGCTGGTTTCAAAACTTTCATTTATTTTTGCATATTAAAAAAATAGCCTGAACAGTTATGAAAAATCGCACGTTTCACAAAAAAGGAGACAGAGTAGAGAATAAAACATATGCAAAAACCGATGCATGCGAAATTGAGCGAGAGGCAAACAGTACAAGTTAATGCTTTTGCGCTACGTTTGATGCGTGTGCGAATGAGATGACGGTTCGCGTGCTGCTGGGTTACTTCCGCTACTTATGTATATTATGTCTTGGCTTACGTTCTGTAATTGTGTGTGTTCAGCAGCCTTATAGAATGAATTTTGTGTTGGAATGTTTCTGGTTGCTACACCAGTAACAGCAGTAAGAGCAACAAACCAAAGATTAATATAGAAAAAAAGTCCCTACAAAAGACAGCATAGTCGGCAAGTACAATAAATGCGAGAATAAAATATAAGAAAAACAACGATTACAGAGGCTCTGCTGCTTACGTCGCTACTGAACCAACTGCATCTGCCTCTCTCTCGCTCTGTACTTTTAGTTTTCAGCTGTTACTTTGATATATATGAATATTTTTTTTTAAATGCACAGTTTTTAAAAATACAGTTTAATATAAAATTCTGATTTAATTTCGGAAAATTAAAATTTTTCCTTGGTTGCATATTTTTTTTCTTTTTTTGTCCTTTTTATAAATTTACGTATGTATATATGTAAAAAAATATATAAAATTTGGCTTCTTCTTATACACAACTTATCACCCTTCTTTCTCTTTTTGCAGTTTTTTGCGTCACGGACCGTCAAAAATAAGACACCTTTTCTTCGGTGGATGCGGTGTGTTTCCATTTTGGTCAGCAACAACAATATTAATAAAAAAAAAGTTGTGAAAAAAATTCTCACGTGGCAAAAATTGCATACAACAAAGAAAGTTTACGAAGTGAAAATCGCTTACACCTAATACACAAACACACTCATTTGTGACGTTGTATATACACACATGTTTGCACACGGCCGCATATATATTTCTATATGTGATGTGCTTATCAAAACTAAACGACATCAAATTTTACTTGATGTTGCTAAGTTGTTTTAAAACAGAGAAAACAGAAAGCAACGGTACTCCTTTAAAGCGAAGTTTTTAGCTGATAAGTCTGTTTTAAGCAGCATTGTAAACAACATATGTTGATTTGGCGAAGGAGGAAAGTAAAATTTGTTTGGTGTTTGGTTTTAGTAAGCACTTTATGTGTATACCCCGTGCCAGTATTATAACCGCATATTAAAAGAACTTGGTTTTTGGGTGAAAGAATGACTACACTTAAGAACAATGGTGCCAACCAAGTAAAATATTAAAAAAGCAAAATTTCGGTTTGTCATACCATGAAGTAGGTCGGTTGATAGGTAGGATCAAAGAGTATTCATTTATATAGAGGTTACATTTCTCTCAAAAGCTTTTTGAGCTTTTTTCAAATAAATAGAACCTATGGGAATATTTTACTTCTCTGTTATTAACATCGAAGTAGCAGCGCAGCCGCTGTTTAGCAACGTCATTCTGCTAACGCGCGTATTTTTTATTGACTGACTTGACCCCTTTGAAATTATCGTTCTTTGGTTTATTCATCAATATGCTATTCTTTACGCTTATTATACATTTAGTTGGCAAGAATAGATGTAAACAACAAATTTTTATGATGGCGTTTTGTTTCTTTTATTATACGAAAACATTGTATTGCACTCAAAGTAACCAGGCAAACAGAAATTTAAATACGGGTGCCTGTTGCGAAATCGAAGCAAGTGCTGTTCCCCGTCGGACTGTGTCATGATCAATTTTGTGTATTTGGCGCGAATTTGCATGAAAGGAATTTCTGTCTGTCACCTTTGTTTTGTTTGTTTTGATTGCCGTCACCCATATGTATTTTGATGTATTGATATTGTTGTGGGAATGATAGCGAAAAAGGAACATATATTGGGCAGAGTTCTTGTTGGGCTACTTAACCGGCGAATCGTGCAGGCTAACAGTACGGGCTGCTAGTTTCTATGAAGATTCCTACCTCCTTGGCGCATCCAAAAACAAAAAAAAAAGGGTGATTTAATTAGTAAAAATAGTTTTCTTTAATACAACTAAATAAAAAACTCAAATTAATTTAAAAGAAATTTATTATACCTATTTTTGCGCTATGTATATATGCATATAAAACTCGAAGTTGAATATAGCTAATTCTACCTTGACTAGCAGACAGAAAAAACATCAAGCCACTGCAAGTGTCCCATGTGAAAACGATATCAAACCAGCTGCGCTACTGCGAAAACAGACAAACAATACATTTTGCCTTTGACCACGCAACAACAAAGCGTGTGACATTTGTTTTTTCCTTATTTGCCGAACATAAGGGAAGACAAAGAAAAGAGATATTCCTGCGTGAGTGAATATGTATACTTTTTACGTGCACCCAAATTTAAACTGAATAACGAAACGCGTTCGAGACCTGACCTGTGACAAATTTGGTACCACTATCGAAAATTGACTTGTGGACTGTGTTGTGAAGTGGGGCGCGTGCGGGAATAAAAATTCCTCCTTTTTGCTACGATCACGCAACAACAAAGTCTAGATTTTTGTTTTTTTGTTTGTTTTTTTCTTCATTGCCGTTGACAAGGAAAGAGGAGGAAAGAACACAACACAAAGTAAGGGTGACGAAATTTGCTTTGCGCGACTGAGACTCGAACTTCGCGGACTGTGCGTATTGCTCGTACAGTCAACTGCCAAATCTTGAATCACCATAATGCATAACAAAATTTCAAATTATGGGGATATTCGAGTTATGGAAAGCATATTCTATTGATTTTTCGCTATAAACGCACTCAATTCGAGTCATGGAGATATTCGACTTATAAAAGTTTGACCTATGAAAACTCGACGGTAGTTAGAAATTCCACTTGGGTTTCTTTGGATGTTCAATAAATCCGCATTCACTGTACTTGCTCTTGAAATGGATTTTGATTTCTGCCACAACCGAAAATTGTCATCAAGAAGTTGAAGTCAAAAATCAAAACTTGCCATTGTGTGGGTAACCTTGTTCTATAGGTGTGCTACGTGTATGAGATTGTGTTGGTTTTCTGTGTCTCCCTTGCGATCGAAATGTGATAAGTTTGAGTGTGTTGTGTAGGTATAGTGCGTGTATAAGATTGGTTTCTTATTGTGTGGGAATATTTTTGTACGATTTTGCTTTTTCATGTCTTCTTTTTTGCTAGCCGCTTGGTATTTTCATTTCGTTCATATAAATGAATATAGGCAAATACAAGTCAGCTATGGCTCGATTTCGTTTGTTAAATTTCATAATTCATAAATTAAAGAAAACTCCACACAATTTGCTTAATATTCATGAACCTTGCAAATAAAAAACATTGAACGAAAAAATCAAAGAAAGAAGAAAGTGTCTCTGATTTTTGTTTTTATTATGTCTTTCTTGTGTATTTATTTTCTTTGAATATCATACTCCCGCCCAATTTGTTTATGCAAACCCAAGCAAACCAACAGCAATATGTTACGCTGAATAAGTTGAACAGCCAACAATAATGTTGATGTACAGAATCAGTGTCGGATTCTAATCGTGTCTGAAGAGTCTCTCCGGCCATTTTTTTAAGAGAGAAATGTAACCTCTATATGAATAAGTTCTCTCTGGGTAGGATTCTCGTATATTAAATTTTTTGAAAAACTATGAAAAAAAAAATAAGCGAGTTAGGAAGAAGTGCATAATTCAATGTCAAATACGACAGATCAAGAACTCATCAACAAATACCACAAAAGCTTGCGCCGAATAGAATTTGTATGCAACTCGTATGCATTTCGGTCAACAATTCTTAGCGTATTAAAGTCCTCTGGCCACATGCGCAGTACTCAAAGATGAAGGTAGCACTCCGACTCAGCAGTTCGCATGAGCAAAACACAAAATAAAGTTTGCCCGTAATAACGTGGCACGTAATTGGAATCAGCTTTTTCTTGAATGGCCAACTCTCGATATGAATAAAGTGGTCATCGTGGGGGGGTTTGTGAAGTAAACCAGCGAGATTGTACTAAAAATATACCGAGAGCCTTGAACTGCTTTAGTCACTAGTATTCATATTTCACGTCATTATTTTTTTTTTAATCCGACAAATTTGTTATGCTGTTTACTGCGATAAATGTTATAATCTAATTATATATAAAAAAAAGTATTGCTATTATTTCTTATTATTAAAATTACAAAAAGTGACCAAAATTTCTCGAAAACCAAGCTTTTTTTTATTATTAAGCGGTTATAATTTAGCAACAGTTCTCTCGTTCGCGCCTTATATAAGTCTCAATTCTAATGTTTAACAGAAAAAAAAAGCTTAGCAAATTTCATTTGTGGTTATAATTTTGACACGGTGTGTCTATTTATACGCAGGTATTTATCGTATTTGTAGCCTTTGAAGTCATTTTAAAAAAAGCCGGGAAGTCGAAGCTAAGCTGGGAGCAAAGTAAATACGAAGTGATTCGGAGTAATTTTGCGCGACAACAACGAAGAGCAACAGCAATAAACAAACAACAGCAAACAATCAGAAAAAAACAACATCAAGAGAAGCGTAAAGTGACAAAGGACGAAGTGGTCTGAAATTGTACTCGCATCTAGGATTATTTTTCCTCAGCCACGCACTTCGGATTCCATTTGGAAGGCTTTATCTTATACTGAGATTTTGTTGCGCACCCCAAGCAGGAGAGACATTTTCTTATATGACTTTTGAAAGATTAAGCCGTGAGTATGAAAATGCTAAAAAAATATTATGCACGTAATTATAAGTTAGAGATCATTGAATTTGGTTTGAATATATTTGATTAACATACTTTCTGAATAGGATATCGCGAAAATGATCGGGGCGTAATGTGCTCGTTTTTCAACTTTTCCATTGCATTGGCCAATATTTCAAACGATATGGCGGATCTGAAGTTCGTCTAGTGTCCTTGGTTTGTTAATATAAACCTTCGACTTAAAGTAGTCTCAATGGAAAAAGTGCGGCGGTGCCAAAACAGGCGAACGCGGCGGCCAGTCAAAATCTCCGTTTGTTGTTATCAAGCGACCGGGAAACAATGGCTTCAAAGTCATAACCAGTAGTGTTCCATAATGTTTTTATGAATCATAGCCTGACAACGCTCCACAGTCGTTTTCAAAAAAAGTTCATATCTGCACATAATTCGCACTACACTGTCACTTTTGTGCCATAAAATGCTACCATAAGTTAAGTTTTCACAATTGTTTCACAGTCATTTGTATAATGTACATTTGAACATATTCAGCTTGTTCGATTGAAGTGTATTACTGCTTCATAGCAAAACTCTCCTAAGATTACGCAGTAAACACGTCCTATGCATTTAGTATTGATGGGGCACTTAATGTCACAAATCTTTAGTCCGGGTCGAACATTGAATTTGCTCATTAGACAGAGGACATATAACTCGATGTGAGTTCGCCCAGTTACTTAATATATGTTAACTCTTGTTAGATAGAATTTGCTCCCGTCATGCTTCCTTTTGATCCAACTATCTAAGTTGATAACTGTTAGAGTTTTGAAAACAGAGGCCGCCTCTTCCTCAGCTTCCACCACAAAGGTACTACATATGAATTTACTTTCTTGCCAACTTTTATCGAGTTTATGTCGTGCTAAAATAACACAGATCTCTCTTACTTATTGCTAACAATTGTCGTTTTATACATCGTCGGTTATTCCATATAAATACTTAAAAATGTTTGTTTCATTCCCATTCTCAATGTCTTGTTGTAATCAGTGTATTTTTTGGCCGCCCTAGGCCCAGGTCTACTTGAGCCTCAGGGTAAATCCGCCTTTGTCTGTAATAAGTTTGCGCCGCTCCCAGCACCACCCATGTTAGGCTTCATTAAGCATTTTAAATATTTGCTTTTCTTCTACGTTTGTGCATATAAAATCAGCTTCGTTATTATTTCAATTGGTTTTAAGTGTCAGCTGTTACCACGTTGCAAACGAAGCGTTGTTGTAACCGATGCGAAAAAGAATCAACCAAATTCCAAGAATATATGTCAACTTCGTATACAAAACAGAAGAAAGACATTCGAATTTATTAAAAAAATAATAATGAAAATCAATAACAGCCAGTATTGAGGTCCGCTGTTTTTAGACGTATGTGCATAGCTACAAAGTTAAAAGTTTAAGATATCTTCTTTATACAGGGATAGTCAAAAGTACATAAAGCAGCATAGTCATAGATCCCATAAAGGCGCTGTTGTTGTTGTTGGGAGTTAATTGGAAAACATTATGTTGCATATAATATTAGAACAGCAAATGAAATAGCTGACCATAAAAAACCTGCTGAACATAAAAAATGAGTTATGTTAAAGTTTAAATATCATCGAAAGGATTTATAGGCAAAGCAGTGAATTAATCTACTAAGAGTCGCAGGTTGAAAGAAGCTGATATTAGAACCTTTGCATACGCCAAGTAGACGATCTTACACCAACAATGCCAACAACAATAATGCAAATGCCTTTTAAAAGAGTCTGTAAAAAATGCTGCTTTGTGTAAATCCGTTTGTCTAGCTCCATATATTGGGTCGTGTAATATGAAATTAGCAGAAATGAAAGCAAAGTTGGTTAACAGTAGGTACCAACTGATGCCAACTACCTATATAAAAAACAGGACAGATCCACTCAAAAAAAGAGACAAATGAGAGAAAAAAAGGCCAAAAAACAGGACAACAATTTTTAATTTTTATTTTTCATATTTATTTGTTAATTAGAACTTATGAGTAAATCAAATTAGTTTCATTGCCTGATCTATTAAGTCGTTGTCCTCTTCATCTCGGTACTACTGTAGGAGGCATTCGTTTAAATCATATTTAAATATTTATCAACAACCCGATTATGTGCGACTATGAATTTTTACGACGGCGGTTGTCAAATTTGAATGGACGCAATCATATACGCAAACATATGAAACACTCTATCGAAAGGCATTTTGCCGCAGCAAAGTTCACCAACATTCTACTTTGTTCATGCATTTATCCGGGAAACTGCTGTTGCAGCTAATATTTTTGCTGTCTACATGTTGAAGTGCAGTATGAATACTGATTCCACCCTAAACATAAGTCAAATCAATAATGTACTCTATACTATTAATCACTGGGCAAAGGCGAAAAACAAATAGCACAGCTGTTTGCTTGTTGTTTACAAAACACATGAACTGCCAGACGGCAAACCGCGTGTTGTGTAGTAGGACGCTTGGGAACGCATAAATTTACATGAAACGTACCAATGTTTTGCCGCAAAACCGCATAACCGTATGGCATGGAAGTCGCCTTAAAAAAGGATAGATTTCCGGATAGGGGATGTTTGACATTTTTCTCCGGCTATGGTAGTTTCAAAGAGGACAGATCTGTTCGGTAAAGGGCTAAATTGGCATCACTGATATGTACCCATATTATCTCTACACCCAAATTATGTATACACTTTTGCCATTCCATTTAAGCGGCAATATAAAAATTAATTCCTGTGCGTTAGTCTCGCAAAAGAGAATGGCTCGACCGATTGCTATTTTATATATATATATATATATATATATATATATTTTTTTTTTAAAATTTTTGTTTGTTTTGTTGTGTTTATTTTATTTTATTTTTTAATTTCAATGCAAAATAATAGTTTTTCCAGTGCACAATCCTTTAGATTTTCGTTTAGGATGCCACAAAAAAAGAAAAAATAAATCTCAGCTCCTTACCATCGAACAACCTCTTGTGTGGCTCTGCTCTTTTCAGTCAGTTCACCCGCCCATTACAAAGGACTGCAGGCCAATCACCCATCCTATCAGACAAACCATTTAATCGAAGCCATGTAAAATTTTTACGTTGTCGGTCGTAAATGAGTCACTGGGCTGAGCTCGGTTGGGGTGTATTATATATATAATTGTTTATAGTTAGCGCTGATGTGCAGAATCTGAGCACAAACAACGTGCAAAGCTTCGAAATTCTTTGGAAAGTGTCTGTTTTCGCAGTCGCAATATGGAAGATAATATACTTGTCTATTCATTTCCATATAACTGCAGTTGCCGTTGTTGTTTTTAGATTAAAAAGCGCGTTTTCTTTTCATGAAGTCTGGATGATTCGCATTCTTCGATAAAAGCTGTTTATTGGAGTGTCGAGTATATTTTGAAGTCACCTCCGCCAACACCTTCTTATAGAGTTTCTAAAGAAGAATCATGTACTACTCACCTAGTCGATGAAACCCATGTTCTTCAATTCAAATTTAATAATTTTAACCTGTATAAGTTGTACTTTTTTCGTCAGTCTTTTCATTTAAATCAGTGCAAATTCACCTAGGTAAGTTGACCACATAGAACATTGTGGGGACTTCGCTGCCGCCTGTCGAAGAACAACGATAATATCAGAAATATAAATTGATCTTGAGAATTTTATTGTTCATTGGCGTCTTAATAAAAAAGCTTAGAAGGCTTTCGTAATTTTTGACGGTTGGTTATGTAAACTCAATACGGAGATGAAATTGCAAAAGCGGAAAGTCGGCAATCTCAATTCTCAAAATTCTGACACCGAAGCTGGTCAACTTCGACAGATTTTACTGTATTTCAATTTGAATTTCTATTGACAAATAAATAATTTTCTATAATACTCATTGTATTATAGAAAATTTTTACAGTTTGTTTGTTTGTTGTCCTTAATTGCAGTGCTAAAAATAAGCGACATCCAGTTTGGTTTTCGGGCTTGCTACAATGCAGGCCCCGCCCAATTGCATTTTCCGCATAAATGCCAAATATGTTGTGCATCTTTAATAATAAACGAATAGATTTCATAAATGCAAACATTTATCTACATTTTCGACTTGTCATTTATGCGATATCCATTGTACGCCTCTTCGCCCGCTCTTCATCCGATCTTTTCCATAGCATCTTGGCTGCTGACAGAAATGTTTTCAGTTTCATTCCATTCTATTCCATTCGATTCGACTTAACACAACTCGACCTAAGTTAACATTTTGCACTACTTTCTCACTCTCTTGTATGCGAATTTTATATTCAGCTGATTTCTTTGTACATTACGTTTTTATATAAGACGTTCATACCATTTTCTACTCTACTCCTCGCTAACGTAATTTCGCACAGTCCGTGCGTTGTTGTAATAGTTTTTTCCACTCATTTTTATTTTCTCTATTACGCTTGCGCTGTCTTTCGGTTGGACATTGCAATGTATTGTATAACTTAAAAGCGGACAAGTTGATGCTGATGCTGCATAGTCGTACCTCATGATTGATGATACATATATATGTCCAATACCATCAAACACACAACATCTTGTACCGTCAATATTGTTTGCCCTATTGTTTGTGTATGGAGCTTTATCTTTTGGTCTTTTGTACAACGTTCTCGTGTTCCGATTTCGATCAATCCACAAAATAAAACTCGATTTAGTTACGCTTCAAAAACTTCATATGGAAAAGCAGTCGATAATTTCATTCATGGTCAGTAGATCCTTAGCGAATAGTTTTTTTTTTTTTTTCTTTTTAAATTTTGTCAAAGATTTTATCGTCATTGTCATTAAAAGACCAGATGTCATCTCTTGGTCATAGATGCACACATATCCTCATAGAGAAGTTTCTCCCTAAACAACACAAATCATTCCACACACACAGCTGTGTAGCGCTCCAAGCGCCAAGACATCTTTTTTTTTTCAAAATTTCACACGTTTTGGATAAATAAAAATTCTGTTTAATTAAAAATTTTCATTTTCTAATCCAACTTTTGAGAGTTATAAATACTTCAAATTACAATAAAAATCCGCAATTCTTTTGTTTCCAGTTTCCAATTATATGAAAACGCCGCTTTGTACTGTTTCAATCTTTCCATGCATTCCATACATACACGTTGCTGAAAAAAACCCCATAGAAAAGCCGGCCCGAAGAGACGTCAATAAATATGCGTTTTATTAGCCAACTGACTAACGGTTTGTCTGCTGTCGGCACTTTGTGCTCTCAATGCTTTTGTGCGCCGACGAGCTATCTCGCAGCCTTAAGAGTTCTCACTCTTCTGTTTTTGGTATTGCATTCCTGGTAGTGCGTGTTGGTGTCGTTTTGCTGTCGGGTGGGCGGCACACGGTTATAAATTCAATTGAATTGCTCAATTTTTCTACTGCGTTCTCTTATTACGTCTTACGCCTCATCCTTCTCGTGCTAATGTATGCCGCTGACACCGCCGCGCCCAATGAAAAGTTCTCGTTCGTTCTCTGGCAGATTCGCTCACATTCGTGAGTTCGGTTCGTTCGTGCCTCGCAGGACAACGACAATACGACGTATTCGACGAAGACAAGAACGATGACGATGACGGCAGCGGTACCGAGTATCATAAATAAAAGCGTCTCATTTCAATTTCCTCAGTTACAATCGACATTTCAATCAAAGAGGTGACAGTTAAGAAAGATATAAAAAAAATCATTTAAATAAAATCATAATAATAATATTCATATTTCCAAAACAGAAGTGTTAAGTTATAAAGTCAAACTAAAATAAAAAGAAAATAATAAAGGAGTACTACGTGAGAGTGTTTTAGAAAAAGTGGAAATAATCTAGTAAATACTTAAATATTCGTATATTTATTTTATTTTTTTTATTAATATTTTGTGTATTCGCCATGTGTTCGCCAAAAAGAGAGTGTAGAATGGGAGAGTGACACAGGAGGTAGCGAGAAAGCGTTCAGGAAACAATATTGTTTAAATAAAGTTTTTTTTTTTTTTGGAATTACAGTATTATTTCACTATATCTTGGCTAACGTCGTCTTCGTCTCTTCGATTAAAGTGTCTTGTCATGTTTCTACTATTCGACTTTTTAATTTCTTTGTGTTGTCTTCGTGCTCTCTTGATTTTATAATATTTATTAGAGCGAAGCTACTTTATGTGCATTGCGGCATGCGAAGTCACAGAAATCGCCACGCTAAAGAAACGTCAGATTTCTCGTTAAAATTAAAGTAAAGGCACTTAGTTCTCATAAACAGTGTAGTGGATAGAGAGTATGGTTGGTACGAATCCGTGACGGGCGTTATTTTCTCGACTAAATTTTTGAAAGTTTTCTAGCCAAATAAATGTTTTATAACCATTAAGGAGATAGTGGTTAATATTATTCAAAAAAAAAAAAAAAAACAAATGTTTGTAAATCATCCTTTACCCAATGAATTGGTAAATAACTTCGTTCTACCCGTCTCATGACACCGCTAGTTTTTTTTTTTTTTTTTACTTTACGCTCATCGCCAGAAAAGCACTCTGCTTGCATTGGTCTTCGGATTTTACTCTCTTTCGTATTCGTCGTTGTGACTCTCTTCTGACCGATGCATTTTTAACACTAGCATCGAACGTTTTTTAAATGAAGTAGCATTAAACATTTACTTGTACTAACAGTGCACTCTATCACGACGACATTAGGATAACCTTCCATAAAGCGGACGAGAGGGAGAAAAAATTTTCTTACATGACGTTACGTTATTCTTTCCAACAAGTGTGCACTCTCTCCCCCGCTTGCATCTACAGAGCTTTTACAACTTCACGGAATGGAACGCTGTTTATGTGTGGGGAAATGTGTGTGGGGAAGTTGCATGTCCGTTGTATAGCTAGTTGTATGTATGATTGCAATAGTTTTGATTTTTGTCAAAGTTGTGTTGTGTTGATCGATTGCGTAGGGAATGGGGAAATGAAACATTCCCCTATCGAATTCATTCTAATTTTAATTTTGAGCTTACAACGTCGACCAGCAATTCGCACTGTACAAAGTACAAACTGTTGATCAAAACGCTTAAAACTCTTTTAATATTACATGTATATTTCCTTGTTCACTCCTTGTGTATGTATCTTTGAATGGAAAATTATGATTTTAGTTCATTAATAATGCCAAAAGCATTTTCAAACTTTATGCGGGCCAACCTTTCACTGAAAGTAATTTTTTCTGGTGTTCCGCTGGGATTGGGGAAACCGAAGACAAAATAGTATTTCACTTTAACACTTTCTTCTACATGGATTTCACAAATTTTGTCAATTCCGACCATCGGGGCAATTTTCAATTTATCAATTGCTCGCAATATTTTTTAATGTTCTCCATCGACTGAAAATAGGTACCACGTACAGGCGATTTTAGTTTCGAGAGTAGGCAAACGTCACATGACGCCAAATTTGATGAATATGATGATGGATTGTCTTTAAATTCGTTCACAATGAATGCCCCACGCGATTGAAATATTTTTTCGTCGGGTAATTTAATAAATAAGTAAATAAAATCTCCGATTACGTCTATTTTAATGTACATGGCTCGTGGGATAGAAAAACAATTTTTGAATATAATATTCACCATATGGTATCCCGTAGGGCCTCAATTATTTCGCGCACTTTTATTCGTCGCCCACGTAAAACTAGCTCGTGGATTTTCTCAATAGTTTCTGCTTTTCCTAACAATGTTATCTATTGTGGATGTATAGCCTCACCAAATTGTAAAACTCACCAAATTGTAAATAGTTGATAATGCAGGAGCAGATGTGCCTTGAAATTTATTCAACTCTGCTTTAATGACTTTCGATTTTAAGCCTTTTAAGTAAAAGTGTTTAAACGCCGCGCGAAGCTTACTTTTTTCGATTTGTTCGTTGCTTCAATTGACAATAAAAATGAAGCTAATATGGTCGATATTACGGAGAGTTCAACAGCTTATGAACTGAACTCTTTGATTTTCTAAGGACGTATTGATCGACCCACGTACGCAAACTCCAAGCATTAGTTGGTGATCACTACTTATCTATTATATAATTTTTTATTACATGTATGCCACAGTTCTTAAAATTTGGCAACATTTATTGTTAACGCTTATGTTATGTTGCTGCGGGGCGGGAGGAAGAGATTGGTGACTAAAAATATTGTAGTTTGGTTTAGCTTTTTATGTTTTAATCATAATTAATTTTTTTCTTTGGTAATTTTAACAGAAACATCAGCAAAAGAAGGAGCACCGCCAATTCCGCTAAAACGGAGGAAAGTTTTTGTCCTGTGCATGAATTCTAACAGGCGAAGTATAAGTCACCGGTGAGTAATAGTAGTGATACTAACAATAATTGAATTCATGAACAATTGAATTATGCAACCCTGCTAAGTTGATGGTAACAATCTACAGTAAACAAATCATATTTAATATTTAGGGTTTTCCCCGAAAAATTCGAAAACCTCAAGTAAGGTTATGTTTGCTTTGCTCATATAATTAAGAGTCACCATGCGTTAAAAATTAGAAAAGAGTTGTTTTCTGTTTTTGGAGTTTATTGGAGTTTACTTTTTAAGAAAACGATTTTCATATATAGCACACGATACGAAAAATATGAGGAGTGAAAACGAGGGCTCAAATGAAGTCTTTCAAACTGGCCAGCGTCATGTCATTCCAACTGTTAGAGCATTGAGTTGATCAGTGCAGCTCAAAGAGTAATGGTGATTAGATATGCCACGAATAGTGGATTTAGGCCGCGCTCTTGGTCGCATACCGATTAATCTGCGGCCGCATAGTCGGCAATACGTGTATGCATTTCGTTTGATATGTTCTGCGAGCTATACACTTGACCGACTCGAACCGTGTGATTGTTGTTGGTCGCTGCTGCGAGACGAATTGTTACACACAAGAAACGTTGAAATTAACTTGCCAAAACACCAACTACAAATTCTACATATTTAATGGAGCGAGCTTTAGACAATTTAAAACCTTATCAGGGGGCGTTTATGAAACAATGATTTAAACTACCCAAAGCGTTCAAGCAGATTACGATCACCAGTTCACCAGATCACCAAGTATATCCATTTTCTGCAACTCAAGATTGATGAAAAGATTTGGTTGCCAACTCTCTTGACCCGCGTTTTAAAACAAGTTTTCTGGGTGTAGTGCAAAAGCAAACAACAAAACGAAAATTCTATTAGAAGATCTTAAAATGATGCGTGCTCTAGTACAGATGATGACTCTTCTCCACTTCGTAAAAGAAGCAATATAAATAACAGATGTAAAACCAGTGATACACACGACAGTTGCTGGAATTGTTTTGGAAAAGTTCTTCGTGTAGCATTTGAGCGTTGAGCCGAAATTGTGAAACGAAAACGAAGTCGTTAGCTGTGAGAACAACAACAAGTACTTTTTGCTGAGAGCGCAATCGTTTGATTGAAGCAGAGAAACGAAGACAAAAATGAATTCTGTCAAACATCACAGTAACAACACGTGCATGTGTTGTTAGTCGTTTCAGCAAAGCATAGAAAATGAAACGAAGCCGGCCGTTGTAAAAACAACAACAACGAAGGCATTCGTTGATACTGTTAGAACAATCGCTTGATCGAAAACAACGGCAAGAGGAAGGGCACTCGTTGTTGTTATTGCTTCTTTTTTTTATATACATATGTACAAATTTATTCATTCAGTTACATACTAAATATGTTTCACATGAGAAGCTCGTGAGTGCTAAGCACACTCACACTTTTTGTTTATAATAAATAACTCTTCGCCTGGATCGGACGGCCGACTCTTACAAGTAGTGGTCAGCAAACGCGACACAACTGCCGAACCTGACAATATTTTCAAGGATTAACCTAACCTATCGTCGCTCGGCAGCAAAAGTCAATTGCATTGCTGCAGAATCTGTAATTCGGAAACTTGCCTCAGTAATTCGGACACAAATTTTCTCAAAAAAGCTGTTGTTCATGATGTACTGTGATCATATGCCGTTAATTACGTCGAATTCTTTTGTTCCTATTCTATTTTAAACTCATTTATTTCAAAGTAGCACGTAAACTGGCTGGCCACGAATGTTTCACAACAATAAAACGTTTATTCCAAAGAATAAACAAAACAAAACAGAACAAAATTTTGATATGAAAAATTAGTACTTAGTTGGAAAACCACGATTTCTTGGTATCCTTAACAGACTCTCTACGAGAGCCATATAACGTTCCTTTGTGACTGCTTAACAGCCATAAATCGGCTGTTGCATGTGAAGAAGGGATTATCTACTTTGTTTGAGCAGCTCGTGATGGCTTATTTCTACTTGCTGCTACGATGGTAGATCTACGAAGTAATTAAAACGATATAGATTTGAAAACTAAATTAGCACTCGCTTAAATTCGGTTTCAAAATGAAATTAAATCATCTTTCAAATAATTTTTCCGTGACGACGCGCGCACGCACCTCCTTCTGTAAGTTTTTTTTAT
>JAWNKX010000120.1:0-133289 GCA_035041755.1 Cacoxenus indagator | reverse complement strand
GTATTAATTAAATTTTGATGAGAAGTTTTACCTCTTCGTCTTTGGTGCTTTTGCACAGATCACTGACGGTTCTGCGAATTTGCGTCGTGGTCAACACTTCCAGACTCAACTTCATTGAGTGTAGAACTTTAAGCAAGTCCATCACTTGCCCCTGTCCCGTGCAATTCTCTGTCATCAGTGCAGTTGCAAGTTGTTGCCTTGATCAGTGAGAGTGCCGGCGAAAGCTCTGTAAGCACTTTCACTCTCAAAGGGAACCATCCGTTCCCACTCATCTGTGAGTGCAGCTGCTGGCTCCGTAGGAGCATGCGTCTCTTCAGACTACACAGTACAAGAGTGTCTTAATTGGTCACCGGTCCTTCCTTCCGCAACTGATATTCGACCTGACGTGCCATTTCTTTCGAGTGCACATACCAATCATCGAATAAGTGGCTTAAATCAAATATCGCTTTTATAATGTTTGGATGGACTGTACTTTTTTAAATGGCTAAGTTAGGTTTCACTTGTGGTTGTTGGTGGACTGTAATTTGGAGTTGGCCGCGAGTGAGGTGAGAGATTTTTTTTGTTCTTATGTTTCACTATGTTTACTTTACAATAAATTAAAGTTGTGAACTTGTGATCAACTGGTTGAGTGGACTTTTCAGTGGTTTGTTTGGTATCTTTTTTTGTCTGAGTATATGAAAAAAAAAATCCTCTTGTAGTTTCGTATATAGTGTATTCGTAGTTTGTGAATAGTGTTAACACACTCGTAATTACGCAACAACATGTACCTTCTTAGCTTAATTTGATGTAAGTGAGCCATAGCCTCCAAGCCAGCTGTCAAGTCCATGAAGTTGTAACATACTATAGACTCTTACGTGTCTCATTTATAGTGTCCACGAAATGCATCTCAAATTCGAGCGTGGGCCAAGCCATATTTCGGTAAAGAAGTTCAGTTCACTTCGAGTTTTTATTTTATTTTAATATTCTTTACACAAAACAATGAATAGAAGGAATACCTTTCAATTATTATTTACGGCGCATTGTGTGAATAGCAATTTTAAACACAGAAAAGTGCGCGCAGCGCTTTGGTGAACGGCTAAAGAAAATGGTTGTGAAGAAAGAAAACACATCTAGATTTTGTTTGGGTTATTTTGTATTTTTTTTATTTAAATTTTTACATTTTTTGTGGGCCTTTTTTAGTGTTGCCTGTAAATAGTGTGACAACGGGGTCGGCGCATAATCGGCATAATTACTTATGCTCTCTGTTGAAGTACTCGTCCTCCATTTCAAAGACGTCTTTATTCATCGCATCACGCACAGCAGCCAGGCGTCCATCGATGTCATCGGCAATGGCACGCGACGCACGTTCATGAGTCGCAACAGTTTGATTTATCAATGGGTAATCGTTGAGGATAATATTTTGTTTTAGCTCGGATACGAGTTTCAGCAACGATTCTCCGGCACGCACCATATTTGATGCGCGCACCTCCATTTCCAAGATGTCCTGCTCCGCGCGATTGGCTTCATTCTGCTGCTTGTCGCTTCCGCGGCGAGCCATTATGAGAATCTCTTGGAAATTTTCCAGCATGCAGTTGACATCGTCCTTCAAACGCGTTTGATAGGACTTAAGTAAAGTCTCCTGACCTGGAGGCCAACCACCTGCAGCCATTTTAATTGGTTCGCTTAGGTTAGACCGAGTTTTTATACAAGATCACTGCCTAGAACAGGTCTGCAACAGACCACGGCTACTTTGCGAAATTGTGTGGAACATCCTCCTGCCTAACAGGAACAGACTCAGTATCTGTCGAGCTTTGTATCCTTTGCCTATGTCCAGTTTTTTGTGGATGCACTTGTAATATCGACCATCCCTCCAACTGCTTGCATGTTTCCAAGTCTCGCGATTAGGTCCCCAAGAGGAAGTCCAGTAGCGCTTCATAGTCTGCTGTCCATTTCTTGCAATTAAGGTAGGTAGGAACGATTTAAAGCTTTTCTGCGTCGAAGGATATTTCTACTATCGGGGTGTTTGTAGTTCTAACATATCTGATGTTTGGTTAGCCCAAACTTACTTATTCCATACAATGTCCTACCACTGACTCGGCCTCTATCAGCAGTTTTAGTGGCTGGGAACCATACTAAATTGTGCGTTGGGAAATATGTTTCGAATTGTTCCATATTCCTTTCTAAAAACGTTTCATAGAGAAAGAAGACTTGTGCGTATATATGCCAAAGAAGTCTCTATAAATGCGTTTGTTCCCTAAGCTAGTGACATTATAAGCTAATATTTTTACGGAACGCACTGAGCTGCTAGTTTTTTCAGAGATTTGGGTCGACGTTCTGTGTTTATTTGCGCTTAGTTTTTTGAGTTGACATTCTCTATTATTCGGTCGTAATCTATTATTTCCGGGTTAATAGCTGCGAAAGTTGTTTTCAGGAACTGGAGCCCTCTCTCTTTGCTACAGATCAGTTCTCTCTGGTTGTTGAAAAAGTACCATTCGTTGCCCACTTCTATTGAATAATTTTTTACTATGATTTTGTGCTTTGGGTCCTTTTTTATTTGTAGCAGGCCCTATTATTTAATTGTATCTTTTCAAACTTAGTCGATGACTAAAGGCTGAAACAAAAAGGTGTATCTGTGCCTGAGCCTGTAGCTGGCAACAAATACAGCTGTTTCTATGTGACCGAACAGAATGTGTATCTGTGCCTAAGTCTGTTTATGTTCTTGTTTCTTTGTATTTAAACTGGTCCAACTTTGTTTCCGCTACAAATGGTCTGTCAAACTCTGGCTCTGTCTGTTTTTTTCTTAACTGACAAGCACACCTGACTGCGATTCAAACGAAAAACGAAAATGGACGAGAGCACGTTAAAGCTAATTTCGTTAATGCAAAATAAGGAAAATAAAGGAAACTTAAGTCCACGTAAACCGATGTCGTTAGACACGAAACGCAACGTTGGCGATCTCGCATGCTGACTACGCTCTAATTGCGGCACTGACTTTCGATTTTGACTATGGTGAGGCGAAGACTCGATGGACTCCATCGGGTACAGAGCAATGCCACTGTCACCCATCTCTGCTGAAGTACTGACATTATCATCACCCGTCACGTGGTGGGCCGGTTGCCCATGTCGAAAGTTACCAGTTGAACCGCAGGTTCTTTTGCTACGCTGCCTATGCGGAATGTTTCTACGTTCTATAAAAGTTTTGCGTCGGTGACCTATGTTTTTTATAATTGTAGAGCTCTCTACTTTTTTTATACTCGGTGGTGTTCCCGTTGCACGTGATCTACGACGGGCTAGTGCGCCCACTTCCTTGGCATAACCCGTCAATATCTTGGAATCGGTCAAGGGCGTTCGCAAGGCTAATAACTCCCGTGATAAGATCTGTGTCGGTGGAACATCACTTGGTGGTGTAGCCACAGGCAGGGTTGTTGGTAGTGTTATCATATCAGTTGAGGTTGAATGCTTTGGGTACAACACATTGTATGACTCCAACATACCACCTTGACCGCCGACCTCGACCATTGCGCTTTTGCGTTCCTTTGCCTTTGACACCGTTCATGCCTTAGCGGGTGTAACTTTCGTCACACTTTTATGTCCCGTCACAATTTTCATTGTTAGTGGCGCCACAGTAGCCTCCGATTCTAATGGATTTACTACTGATTCACCATTGGTTGGTGGTGCACCCATACTGATTTTGATGCGTTTATTAAGGAGTGGGATGTACTTTGTTGCCGGCGGCGCCTCAAACACTGACGACGTATTGGGGCTGACCAAAGCACCGAGCGGTTCATAGCGCGGACGTGGGATCGAGTCAACGCTCCCTTCGTCAGCACTATCGGTGTCCATGTTAAGCTGCAAGATATACAAAACATTAGTTGGGTAACATAGATAAATGGAAAAAAAAAACAGACCGTTGAATAGACGGGTGAATTCTATTTTATTTATTCGTTGCTGTCAATGCAAAATAATACATACACCAGCACACACCAACATATATGTATATATTAAGTCACAAAGTTTATGTGTGCACAAAATTAATAATTATTTGAAAAAACCTTTAATATAATTTTCCTTTGAGCGAAGCTAAACTCACAATACTACTCAGTTTCTACAAAATCATGACGTCACATAAGGAAGATAGCGCGTAGCTCCTTACAATGCAAAAATAAAAATACCAAACTAACGAGCGTCCGTCATCGGAGCGGACCGGACCAACCAGAAAGCACCAATAGACACGACGTAGACGACGAATGGAATATATATATGTACACAGATACGAAACTATTTAATTTTTTATTTATTTTCACTATTTAAATCCGTTTTATTTATTTTCACTATTTGCTCACCGTACTTGCAGCCAAAGAGTATTAATTCATATAGAGTTCCCATTTCTCTCACAAGCTTTTGGAGATTTTTCCAAATCTTAAGAAGACATTGGCTTATGTTATTTGTCTGCTATTAACATCGAAGTAGCAGCGCAGGTCGCTGTGTAGCAAACTCATTGGTCGAACTATTCTTTACATTTAATTAATTATTATTATTGCCCAATCGCTATACTACTTGCATTTAACGTCCCATAACGCTGACAAGAAGCGAGATACACTGCAACATGAATTGACTTCAACGCTTCACTAAAAATTATATTTTCTGTCTATTATTTTCTCTCAAACTTACTTTTATAGTTAATATTATTACAGTCAAACTTCCCTATAGCGAATGCGCACTAAACCAAAAAATCACTTCGTTATATGGAAAATTCGTTATACAGAAATCATGTAATTAAAATGATGTGTACTCGAAAAAGTTGTGTACTTGAATTCAATTCGTAATAGAGAGAGTTTCGTTGTATGTAACAGGGAAGTTCGTTACAGGGAAGTTCGACTGTATAAATAACAAGTGCAGTGAAAATACAAAAGTTACAAAATCAAACACTCATGTTCAATTCGTACATATTTTGGTAGTTGTTTTTATTTATTTATTAATTTATTATTATTAGTAAGCACCGAACCGGGCTCCTTGCGCCTAACAATGTGCTTTACTTTTATGTCACACTTTTCGCCATTCAATAATTATTTGTTAGGTTTAGGATTATTTACAATTTAAATTAAACGATCAAGTGACCGTCTTTTTCGTCTAAGGTGACTCCTGCTCCTATCCAGAAGGTCGCAGAAGTGAGGTTGTTTGAATGCCTGATCTTTCGTCAACTGCTTTGCAGTTTTAAGCAATCGACTTATTATAAAGGTTGGTTAAGCTATATTTCGGGCAGGAAGCTATATATTTTAAACAATTTTTAATATGCACATTTTATTTCTCTTTGGCGTTAGGGAACCAACAGCCTTTTGAAATTAGCTCTACGACTTTATCGGCATCTACGGTGGTCCATTTCATTCTGATATTTTGTAGAGTAGTTTTTTGGGTAGTTGTTTGAATAAACGATCTTTTGTTGCATATTTGATTTTCCCATTTGCCAGCTGAAACTATGCGTTAAAGTCAAATAGAACAAGCAAATAGAACAAAGCAATCAATGCAAGTATTTGTGACAAACTCAATTATGACGTTGAGTTTGGTTTTATTTGAGTTTTTATTTGTATAAATTTCATTTATTTGTAGACTTCAATCAAAAAAGTAAAAACTTATAAATGCAACATTTATAAAAGTTAATGATTAAATCTATCTTGGTCCAAGCAGCCGTAGACAGGCAGTTCAGGTATTCTTTTCTTTAAAAAGCTCCACAAGCTTATCTCAATTTTCATTAAAAAGTCTATAAACAAAGCTTTTTGCATTTCTTATATATAATGAAAATTCACGATGTTGTAGACTCCCTTCCTCGGCAATTAATACCGATTGGTGGTTACTGGTGTCTCTGCTTGTTGTGATTTTTCTTATCAAGGCTTTCAAGCATTGATACCACAATGTTGCTCTTGTTCATGTGAGCGAGTGTGCGTGTGGCTCTCTTCGCTCGGCACCGGTTGCCACACACGCTACTTAATCCCAAGAACGACTGAAAAGCTTTAATATACTTTGGCATTCAAAATTTCCTGATCGCTTATGTTTTCTCCATTCCAGGCTTTATGTCCAGCTGTTCTGGTTTCGCTCCTTCCTTGTTGGCCTTTCTATCGAGTAATTCGAGTTTTGGTTGCTCAATGGCCAAAAACTCATCAGCAGCACCACTTGGGTGTTTTCTCTTTTTGGCTGATGTGGGTTTTTTAAAATATTCTTTAGCATATGCCAAACGCCCCCTTGGGTTCACTTTTGTTATAAGCGGTTTACGTCTCGCAACTCGACAATTAAAATGGGCCTCATGCAGTACTCTCCGGATCGTTATTGGATGAATATCCTTCCCGAATTCTTCTTCCACCTCAGCAGCAATCTGTGTTGATGTCAATTTCGGATCCTTTTTTATTTTCCTGACGATTTTATTGCATTCACGCTCAGTCAAAGCTTTAGGTCGTCCTGTGTGTTTTGCGCTTTTCAATGATGAAGCCCCTTAAAGCGCTGCACAATGCTCCTAATTGTGTAACGGCTTCTGTCCATCATCTCACCAATCTCAGCATATGATTTGCCTTGATTGTGGAGACATAAAATTATTTTACGCTGAGATTCAGTCGTTTCTTTTTGTTTCGGGCTCATTTTGCTCGGATATAATAAAATGTTATAAGTTAATCAAAATTATGCGATTTAAAGTTTTGCGTTGTAATTTGTATTGTTAAGATAACTGTTTTACGTAAAAAAAAGTTGCCAAATTGGTAAATTTTGGACAAAAATCACATGATTAGCTAAGTGGGCCAATAATTTTGTTCATTGAAATTGAGCAGTTTTTTTAGTTTTTTAAATTTGATAAATTAATGAAAATAAGTATTTAAATGAAATGATGTGCGCTTGGTTGGGAATTGATCCTTCTACCTGAGAAATTTTTTTCTTTATCAAATATCACCTAAGTAGGTGTTCCAAACAAACCAGGCCTGAAATTAAAATTGCTTGCTGTGCCAATAATTTAGTTCGGCACTGTATATGTCCTTTTTGTTATTTTTCTTCTTTATTGTAAGGAAGAATAATAGCAATGGTTTTTTTGTAACCTTTTGAATGACGGTTTGAATAGTAATGACTTTATGACCAAGACTTTTGATTAAATCGTCCCTTAGCTGTTCAGTATTTATTTATTAATTTATTTTATTTTTTTTGTTCTTCATTGCTTCACTGGAGAGCATAGCACCTCTTACAAGTCTCTTCGATTTTTGATAGTCAAGACTGTGGTGGTTTTGTTAATCAGATAAGCTGCCAGTCCATGCACCCTGGTAGATGCAGGTGATTGGCCTGCTACTGCCAAGTACAGCCAATGGGGGCCATCTATAGTTTGCTGGATAAAAGCCTCTCGTCTCTTATATTTTGATGATGAAACTGATTCGACAACATGACCAAATGTTTTTGGGCCACACGTCTAACACTTTATTAGAGAATACAAAATTAATTATTTAAAACAATTATATACAAGCGCGTCGTCATACGGTCATTCTTAGTAGCGAATTGTTTTCTGCCTCAGGAGTTAGAGATGAGTCAACGAAATTCTAGCTTGTCGCTATGAACGTCTCATTCGCACATCTCTAACTTATCCGTCAGGTGTTCGCTGATGTCGCCACACACGACCGAGTTGTGGTGCCATCTGTCGGGAGGAGGCCCCCCGTCAACAGGTGGGCGATTTTTTTACTGGAATCGCTGAGCGGCGAGTAATTTAAAAATTCAGAGCTCTAGATAGGGAATTTGATAATACTTAAAGTTTGTTCCTTACATCATCAGAGTCAAAGAGTATTAATCCATATAGAGTTCCCATTTCTCTCACGAGCTTTTGGAGCTTTTTCCAAATCTTAAGAAGACATTGGCTTATGTTATTTGTCTGCTATTAACATCGAAGTAGCAGCGCAGATCGCTGTGTAGCAAACTCATTGGTCGAACCAGAGAGAACTTATTCGGCTGGACCGGCAACATGGAGCGTTTGGCTATGTCCAATGCGCACCAGAAGGCGGACGATCCGCAGCGCACCTACTACCTCAACCAGAAGAAGACATTAGAGATTAACCCACATCATCCGCTGATGCGTGAACTACTGCATCGTGTCGAGGCTGATGAAGCCGATGAGACAGCCAAGGATTTGGCTCTCATGATGTTCCGTACTGCAACACTCCGTTCGGGCTACATGCTTCAAGAGACCGCCTCCTTTGCGGACAGCATTGAGAAAATGTTGCGCCAAACACTCGGCTTGCCGCTCGATGAGGAAGTGCCGCAATACGAAGACGACGACGATGAGGCCGCCGGCGGGCAAGATGAATCTGCGAATGTGAATTCAGATGAGGGCGACGCCAATGCCGACGATGATGAACAAGAGCACGATGAACTCTAAGTCGCCTGTCAGCTTCGGTCGGCACAACACACATCATTTGTAAATAAGTGCGTCAAATTCAGACTGAAATCGAATTAGTTTCGTCTTCTGATATCCGTGTGTGGCAACTGTCCTGGACCATAAAAATGCCTCTGTTGCCGTTGCATCAACGTCTTCTGCTCCTGGTCATTTTGCTTGCACGTTTAATTAATTTAAGCCACAATTTTTATTACACTCCTTAGTTTATTTTATTGGTAGTCGCCAAGTGTAAGCCAACACCAATGCAGCCGTCGTCATAAACATTTACATTCTTACACAGAAACATTCGAGACGACGTTGCGTGGTGGCGCTTACGCTGGTGTGCTCAAAAACGCTTCTAAAATAATGCAAACTTACAACAACAAAAAATATTTAAAAAATCTTTATTAAAGCACTTAAAATAAATTATAAATTAAAATTAACATTGCATTTCAGTATTTAAAAAAGAAAGCCTTGTTCCTTTAGAGACTTCAAGAAGTCCTCGTAATCTTGTTGTGCCTTAATATGACTGACCACATCGGGCTGCGTCATTTTGTAGCGATCCATTAAGATCTGCACAATCCATATAGGCACAATGGCGTTCGCCAGCATTTCAGAGGTCTGAAAATAATTATCAAAATATAACCACGATATACGCGTAAGGTGGAGCTAGGTAATGTGGGGAAGCTAAAACTATGTCAATCCAACCGATCAACTAAAAGAAAGTAAAAAAATACACAGAAGCAATTTTGATTTGATTTGCCAAATGAAAACTACAAATTTAACTCAGAGAAGAAGGATCAACTGGTCAGAGGAGTTCTAGAACAAAGCCGGTGTGTTCTAATGCCACAAGCCTCAATTAGCCTTTGGAAAGGCAAACCAAGTCCCTTGTTTTAATATCACCGAAGCAAGTTGCAGCTCCTGAACAGAGTTTCGTGGCGACATTTGCAAATATATACCATATGCGTGCTCAATCCACGAAATGCTTACTGTGGAATGCCGACTAAATTCATTCGTTTTCGTTTCTTTGCTTTATTCGGTAGCAAATGAATGAATTTTCGAACGTATTTGAAAGTATTTTGCCTGTGCATGCGTTCGTGCAAGACTCTAATACCAATGACGTCGACGAACTAATGAGAAGACGAGGGTACATAAGGAGTAAATAAATTCCATGAAGGTCCTTGTTCCAACGATGCTCTCGGACGTGTTCGGGTTCATTAAACCAGACGTCAAGACCTTGACTTCTAGTCTCAAATGCTTCAAAGTTGTTTCCGTTTTTGTTGTTGTTTGATGTTAGTTATTAAAATCTTTAGTAATTTCAAAGTTAATGGGGTATCAATATATATAAAATTATATATATTAGCCTAAGGTTACCTATCCCTTCTTAGTCTTAAGTTTACTTAATACTAATATAATAATAATATAATATGCCATCTCACCTCTTGATTGGTTACAATGCTATAAGTCTCCGTCACTTTTCCCATCATCTCCACCTGCGTCTTCAGTTGTAGTAAATTGATGACATGCATATGGTGTAGACCCATGTATTCTTTCACTCTGTTCATGGTCTTCACTTCCTTTAAGGCTCGTTCAATGACTGTTTTATAGCGTTCAAATGTGCCTAGCACATCCTTAATTGACATATCCTTGATAGATCTGCAAAAACCAAAAGATTTTCGTCATGAATCACTTTCTTTGGTCATGAAATACTTACAGCAGTTCCACCTTTGGCGGCGCCGGGCGTTTTGGTATGTGCGCTAGTGTTGAGCATATATTATCCCAGAATGCGTCGTTTGAATGGCCAAAGCTGTTCAGAGTACTGCTAGTTATAACCGGAGGTTTACTTGCAATGTTAGCCACGACAAGCTTTGGTTCATTGGTAGGCTTCTTACGGCTCTGCTCTACTTTTAGTTTAGGGTGACGCTTTTTAATGCTGCGGTCTTTTATGGGTGTTCTATAAGTGGTGGTTTCAATCTGACAGAAGCTACTGGGCGCCACTGTTTTAAACTTGTTGAGATCCTTCCTCTTCTGCTTATTCAACTCCACACGCGAATCGGCTCGCGCTCGATTATTTTGCCTCTGCTTGCCTTTTAAGTACTTGTCTGACTCGAAGTCTTTCTCATCATCAGTACTACTTTTAGTCTTCTGTCTTGGTGTAGAGGATGGCACACACGATTTGGCAAGCTTTGTGGCTTCCAGTGCTGATGACGCATTTTTGTTTTTTCTTTGCGTTGCCCGTACCTTCTTTGTATTTTTTGCTGCTTTTTGTTGCACATCGAATGGCGTTAGTGATTTCGCTTCTGCTCCATTTTTCTCCTGTGGGCTACTCAACAATTTTTGCTTTTTAGTCTGCCTTCTGGAGTTATTTGCCTTCTGCGGCATGAGGTTTCCTGCGTTGGGCTTCTCCTTAACTGCCGCTGACATGTCATTCATGTATCTCGCATTCGTCTTGCGTTTTATACAAGTTTTTTCCTCTTCAAATGACTTCCTTCCACAGAATGATGAGTGCAACGTCTTTTTTGACTTAGATTTATTTATATCCATCTCAATCGTCTTTGCTTTCTTTCTCGATAACTTCTTTTGCTTTGGCGACGATGGCCCAAAGTTCTTGCACGCCTCGAAGTCCTCCTTGTCGTTTTTTGTAAATGCGATTGTTCTCATTCTTTTTTCCAATGTACTGCGGCGCAAATTCATAATACGTGTAATTGTCCTTGTGCTTTTTGGTGTTTTAGACAACGAACTCATATCGAACGGTGATAGCGATTGCTCCGGTGTGCTTGAATAACTATTTGTAGATTGCACTATTGTAATACAATGTGATAATTGTATAAAATTACGTTCTATGAACATCGCATTTATATGAGCATTCAGTTCTTCTGGACTCTGTGGAGGATTTATAACTAAGCGTTCCTACACTGATTCCACATCTACTTGAGCCGTCTCAAGCTTGAATTTTATGGCCTCAGCCTCAGTAATAACGGCCTCGGGTGTAATAACGGAGGTCTTGTGTAGTGCATTCCTTATGCATTTGAACACATGCACATAATCATAATTAAGTTTTTTGTAGTTATACAGATTTCTTGTCTGAAAAACTTATGTAGGATAGAATATTTTGCTAAACAGTAAGCAAATGGCCGGCCGTCGAAATGCCGTGAAAGGGGAAAATATTCGATGATAAGTAATTTATAAAAAAACACAAGAAAGATAGAATAAAAACAAAAATCAGAGTTTGTCTTCTTCCTTTGATTTTTTCAAAGTTTTTTTATTTGTAAGGTGTTTGAGAATATTAAGCAAATTGTGTGGATCTTTAATTTTAAACTACAAACCAAATCGAGCCCATATTTCGCCTATATTCATTTGTATGAATGAAATGAAAATACCAGGCGGCCAGGAAAAAAATAAGGCATGATGAACACAAAGCAAAATCGTACAAAAATATTCCGAATGATACACACAATAAGAAACCAACACAATCTCATACACGCACTATACCTCCTACACAATACACTCAAACAATGGCTCGGTTCTGATTTTTAATTTCAACTTCCTGCCGAGTCCAGCCAAATCAATTTTTATCCCCGAACGCACCCCACTGCCCTTTTCAAGGCTTCTTTCCTTTTCTTATGTTCGGCTTCTCATTTCGTTCTTGAATATCACTTGGTCATTTGCTGTTTCTTGTTGTTGTTTTTTCTGTTTGCCTGGTAGTCAAGGTAGAATTAGCTTATTCGATTTCCATTTTTCGACATACCTACCGCAAAAATATGAATTTTAAACCAATTTTATTTCTAAAAAAATTTCAACTATTCATTATTTCTAGAAACTAATAAATAATCTTTTTTAATTCCACCAAAGCCAATACAAGTAGGTGATGGGAATTGCAATAACAAAAATCATGTTCCATTTCACAACAGACACCCACCTTCTAAAATTTCTGTTTGCCTGATTACTTCAGTTCAGTAGTTAGCACAATGAGTTTGCTACACAGCGACCTGCGCTGCTACTTCGATGTTAATAGCAGACAAATAACATAAGCCAATATCTTCTTAAGATTTGGAAAAAGCTCCAAATGCTCGTGAGAGAAATGGGAACTCTATATGAATTAATACTCTTTGTCTGCAACAATCGAAATAGTTCATAATAAATGTAACAACAACAACAAAAATAACAACAACAACTATAGCAACAATGTTTAGATACAACAATTTGAATTCGAAAAACTGGCAGTGTTGAAATTTGTTGCAACATTTAGCACCGAAAAGCTTATATGTAGAAAAATTTCTCATTTACGTTTATTGGCGTGTCCTATGTGGGGGTTGGGGGATTGCAAGTATCATAGATAATGATATATCAAATATAATAGAATTTTTTGAAAATAGAAAAAAACATTACAAAATATTGTAGGTTGGTGGAAAAGTAGCTTCAGAAAATTTATATTGCGATATCTCTCTAATAGTTGAGCTGATCTGGGAACGCCATATAGCAATGTATAGCTGGCAGCAATATCTAAACACTATTCTTCCGTAATGAAAATAAGTGCCAAAAATATTAGTCTCGCTTATAAAAAAAAACAATTATGCGCTCATGGAGAGGCTACTTCAACAGAACGATCATTAGTTCCATTGTTTCCTGGATTTCGTTGCGGATATTTCGATGGAAAAGACGCACCGCGGTGTGGTCGGCCTCGGCACCGAAACATTTGACCAGAATTATTCAAAAAGCGGCGAATAAACGTTAGATACACGTAAGTACTCGTGACATGGCTAAGGATCTTGTCATCTATCAAAATAATTTAAAAGAAGGCAGCTTGTGAAAAAACTTTATACCGCACCATTTTGACAAAGAAATCTAATTATGAGCTTGCATTAATTCTGGTCAGTGATATCTAATGGTCAAAATTCGCAGTATCCGTGCAAACAGCGTACTCAGACAAAGCGCCTTCTGATTAACACTTGTTCAGATCTATGCAGCATGGCTTGGTTGATACACGCTTGCGAAATGCTGAAGAGGTACGAATATGGATCGATGAAAGAAATTTATGAACAGAATTCTTTTGCTGGGGAAAACATTGAACAGCGCAACAAGACAAGATTTTTGAAAGAATAGTGTTAATGTAAACAAAAAAACATGTTAAAAGTGACAGTTACAGAAAACCATTAAATTAATTAACACAGTAGAGTAGTCGCGTATGTTGTTAAATTTGACGCGAGCAACATTTCAAAATATTTTCTTTTACAACTTGAAAAGTGCAATTGCAATAATTTCATTGCTTAATTGTTCTTTAATGGCAGATACATTTTTTTCATTTTAATTAATCAAAAATATGAACAGTCCTATTAAGTCAAGCGTAACATTCAGTTGAAGTAGTTTGGGTATTGGAAAAAATGGACACCAGCACAACTATTGCTCAGCGCCTTCATTGTATCGTGCAGACAACATTGGGCCAGGCAGGCCTCAGCGGATTTTCTTCGTAACCCTGAAGGGAGTAACACTTCTTAATGTTTTTATTATTTGATTTATTTATTTTTATTTAACCATTGCAGTTTAATGAAATTCCCACTCTTGTACTATTAAAATTTATATGAATTGAATCTTGATTTACGAACAACGAGAACACAAGTCAATTTGGCAGTCTTCAAATGCCTTAAAAATTATAACACAATTATACCGCCCCGGTTATTGTACCAATAGCTTAGGGATTTCCCCGTGCTGTATACCACTCATCGTCACTTTCAGTGCTCGAGGTATCTAAATTGTCCAAGTTAATCTTCAGACGTAGATTATTCGAGCTACGTGGCTTTGTGATGACCGCGTTTTTGACGTTGGTTTGCAGTGGATTAGCTTTGAATGTCGGCATTGGGGGCGATGTCACAGGATGTGGAGGTTTATCTCCATTTCTAAGATCTTCAAAAAATTTCTTTTTCTCTGTCTCCATGCTTAATAAATCCCACTAGAGCCGTTCAACAACAAACTCGAATATCTTGGTATATTCTTACATGTAAGAAGAATAAAAATTATCCAAACTGATAAGTGCGGAAAGGCTTACTAATGTTCAAATAGAAAGGCGAAGCCTACTGGGCTAAACTAGTGAAATAGTGTACACAGAGTTGATTTTTTCAAAATGATATTTATCGATTCGAAAAAGCAACGGCATTTCAATAATGCGTGTATATATAAATTAATTAATTTAATTAATTAACAGCGGAGGTACTAAGGGGCGCCCGCTAAACTTCTGAGTGCCTTGTTCCTGCACGCCTGCACTCTTCTGATGTTATAGGCGGCAGTGGCGCAACGCCAAGCAGATTCCACCACTTGCAGATTAGCTACGGATTGCTTGATCTGCTTCCTTGAGCTCTTGGTGACAGCGCGCTGTAACTACCTTTGTGTGTGCACGTCATATAAGACGTTTGCCTAGGATCAGACCGAGATATCGGATTTGATCCATATGCGGAAGATAAAAGTTGATAAACCAATTAAACATGTAGTGAGGCCCGTGTGGAAGGATTTATTTATTTATGTATTTTTTCATTTAGCTCCTTATCTAACAGGTGTTAGTGTTCCGTAAAGTCAGTGCGTACCGTACTTAAATAACAGTAACAGTATAATAAACAATAAATATATTGATAAAACAGTGCACCCAGATTTTCCAGTTCAAACGGATGCAGTTATAATAAATTTAGTCTCTATTGTAGCAGACCCATTCAAATATGCACAACTGTAATGGTTTCGTATAGGCGATCAACGCAACGTACGTTAAGAAAGGAAGAACTGAACAACAAAAGTCAGTCAATGCGCAGAACTTCACGAAGTAAGACACAAAGAGCGCCTATAGCATCTGATAAATCTGCTAGTGGCTAGGCACCATTTACTGCCTGTAGTGACATCGAAATTGAGGAGGATATGGAATATTTCTCCTGTTACTGTCCCATCCAAAATGTAGACAATTTTCAATTTCTTGGTAGGGATATAACTGTATACCTAATTAACATATTAAAAACTAGGGTAAAAAAAAGAGGGTAACTTTAGACCGGGTAGGAGATAATATATGTGGTTAAAAAAATGAGTATAAGCCGAGTGTTTTACCGAAAGTGTAGAAAAGATATGAGTGGACTTCGTGAACCAGTTTAAACATCCTCTATTAATACTTGGTATGAACGAAAGATGTGGAAATAATTCAGAGAAAAAAAACGTGATGGGCTTTATGGCTGCAGTGTTTTAAAAGGAAGCCTGTAAATTATTATTACTTTTATTCAGCACATACAGGGTGGAGCATATTAGATGGACCCATTTATTAAAAAAAAAGACATGAATGAAACTTTGAATATGTATATTGGACGCCTGGTATTACAGACAGTACCAGAAGGCTGAAATTTTTCGAGCAAACACTTTAATAAGTTTTTTGACGGCGCACTTTTAATTTTTTTAAGATTCCATAGGTTTTAATGAATAACGGAACCATTATACTTTCACTCTTGTGTCTGTCTGTTCCACTTTTACAGCCAATTTGCTCCGAATCTACTAGACCGATCAAATAAAAGGGCTTGTTTCAAGGCTCTCAAAAATATTTTTTAAATAAAAGGATTTAATGTTATTTATATTTTTATTCAACAAACTTGTTTCAAATATCTTATTTAGAATTAAAGAAATTTTCATTTTGGTCTGATTCTAAGATTTGGAGTACCATTACATTGTCCAACGAAGGTTCTGACTACGAGGAAACTCTGTTGCCTGTTGGATAAAAATTTAAGCTTTAGCAAGTATTGAAATACCGCGACAATAGTTCTTTGTTAACACAAAAATACTATACCTTTAAAACAAAGTTTCTTTTTTGTTTAAGTTTTCCAAAAGCCTATAGCATCTATTCTACTTCTTAAATGAAAATATAATTTTGTTTTCGAAAGGAACAAGCTAAGATTTTATCTCAGGATTAACTGAAAGCTCAGTAGATCTTATTTGAGTGTGATATAAATGAATGGTGAAATTTCATGTTCTTAGTATTACTACTTGGATTCGGTTTCAGCTTCTGATCACTTTTAATCCAAATAGTCATAAGCTCATTTTCCACTTCACACATTCGATTTTTTTATGCATGAGGAACATGATTTTGTTATTGCAATTCCCACCACCTGGCTGGGACCCTGGTAGTCAAAGAGTATGAAATATACTCTGAATATGAATGCAGAGAGAACTTATTCATATAGAGTTCCCATTTCTCCCTTAAAAAATGGCCGGAGAGACTTTTAAGAAACGATTGGCTTATGTTAAATTTTAAGCAGTTGTACAGATTTCTTGTCTGTTCAACCATGTGGCGTAAAATATTCTGTTGGTTTGCTTACGGTAAACAAGCAAATGGACGGACTGCCGTAAAAGGGGAAAATATTATATCATTCCCACAACAATATCAATATAATAAAAATAAAAATGGGTGACGGCAATCAAAACAACCAAAACAAAGGTGATATACAGAAATTCCTTTTCAAGTTAATTCGCGCCAAAAATTCGCGTTCAGTCAGTAGCAAAATGACGTTGCTAAACTGCGGCCTGCGCTTCTACTTCGATGTTAATAGCAGACAAATAACATAAGCCAATGTCTTCTTAAGATTTGGAAAAAGCTCCAAAAGCTCGTGAGAGAAATGGGAACTCTATATGAATTAATACTCTTTGCCTTGGATCGTTCGCTCTCCCTCAAGCAACAGTACTTTAACTTTTTATATTTTCTTCAACGACATTCTTCAATTGAGTTGAGTCGTCGTCGTCGTCGTTCGTTCGTTTGTTTTTTTTTTTGTGTGCTTTTCTTCGCCGTCTTCTTGGCGTGTTGTCGTTGTTGTACCGACTGCTGTTGCTGCGGCGGCTTCGATGTATTTATTTTGCTCTTCACTAAATCCCGACTTTGCTCCAACTCAGTGACTCAGTGTTTGATTGTCGAGCTAGGCTTGACTACTTCGTTAATTGTGTTCTCACGACTTTGGAAGTCCCGTTATTTGTTAAAAGGTTTGTGTAAACAATAAAAAAAATACACCATAATTACTAAAAATCGAATATCCTTGAAGTTAATACGCTAACTTAATGCTAATTAGCATTTGCTATTAGCACTTTTTGCTTTGCTCTTTTGCTTACTCCATTTTTCGCTATTTACTCAGTTTTTTCCATTCATTTCCATTTCTTTCGCACGGCGCTTTCTATGCACTGATCCACTCATTCCTTTTTTGTGTTTTTTGTTTTGTTTTTGGAACACATTTCGCTCGCTCAGTCAGCGTTTCCATTTGCTAATCTCTAATTTGAGATTAGATATAAAAAGTCACTTCGCCGTTTGGTTTTTCTTTTTCTTTTTGTATTTTATTTTTGAAGCACTTGAACAATAATAAAATGGGCAAGCACTCTGGCTCTGAATTTACATCGTTATTGTTGTTGTCGTTTGTATGGTGTTGGTGAATGATTTCATTATTTTCTGTACAAATTTCGAGGCCTGATTTTAACTGATAAAGTGAGCTACGATTACGCATTTCCAGAGAGCTTTCTCATTTACTCAAAGAAGAAGAAAAAGCTGAAGTTTTATTTTCGAGCGAAATAATTAAATGCGCGTTATGGCTCACAAAAGGCGGTACGCTAAAAGTCGGTAGATTTTCCGTTTAGAGTACAGCTAATTAAGAAAACAAATTTCCGTCTTCTCAACAGCATAGTGGGTAGATCGTAAGTTAGCACGCCGAGTATGCGGATACGAGTCCCCGGTGTTGGCTTTAAATCGTTTGAAATTTTTTTTTTCCAATATTCTATTTTTTTTTTAACTTTTTTGTTTTTTTAAATTTTTTTATTTTTTTAAAATTTTTTATTTGGTTTTATAGTCAAACCAATGTTGCATAACCATTAAGAATACTAATGTTTCTGTAATTTGTTCGTTTCCAATTTTTTTTTACTTTAACTTTAAATCGTCAACCATTTTTTAAGGCCCAATAATAAACCTATATGTACATACATACACATTTACTATTTAAGTTATTATGATTTAAAACGTAATCAAATATCATTGTAAAAATATTGTAAATAATATTTCAATAATTTAATTATAATTAGCTATTAACATTGAACGGAGTAAACTGCATAACATAATTGTTTGAAAAATGTTCTTGAAATTTTTTCATTCCCAATTATGTTTAATTAAATATAATCCTTTATCGTACAACGAATTCAGAAAAAACATCTCTCTATTGTTGTGTCCCACAACATTTTAGTAGCTTAGTATCTTAACCGAACTTCCCACAAATAGTACAGAATCGGAATCGAAACTGCTGACGGAATAACTAACGTGTGTTCAGGCTGAAGGTATAGATTTGATTTACCATCGTAGCCAAAAAGCTTACAGTGACAATTTGTTTGTTGGTCAATCCAAAGTCATCTGTTAATGAATAGACAACTAGAAATTCTAAGTTCGCATTTTCCCAGGCCAAAGCGAATGTTATCACACGTATTGAATTGAGAAGAAGAAGAAGACGAAGCAGCCGCCACAGCACAAATTACATTCCATATATATATATATAAATATATATATATATATGTGTGTGTATGTATATGTATGTATATCTTTATCAAAGTTGTGTATAGCAAGTGCGAAGCATGCAGCGGGGGGTTACTGTTACCGTCGTTGTGCTGGGCTCTGGCCCGTTTGCCTATCATTATTGCCATGACTTGAACGAGTTTAGTTCAAATGTAGGCTTTGCCTTTCTAGTTCTGTGCTTGTGGATCTGCGCGCGTAAGTGATAGGCTAGGCAGTTCGGTTTATTAAAGTATTGCCTTTATTTTACTTGTAGTGCGAATTAAATAAATTGTTTATTGCCTGAATTGAATATTTCTTTTGTTGTTGTTCTTATAAAATGCAATAGCACGTTGTAATAAAAAGTAAAAAGAAAATTTTAAAAAAGCATTCGCAGCATGCTTTAGTCAAATAATTTAACTAGTTGCTTGTGCCGTTTGCCTGTTACATACATACTTACATACTACTACGGCACTAGCTTCAGTCCTCGGGTTTTCGTACTTGCTGTTTCATACGATTTATATGCGCATCTATTACTGCGTTAACCTAGTGAACAGCTTCAAAACGTCAAGCAGACGCCTGAAGATGGAAAAGACTCCCCGTTATACACAGCGGGAGCGTAATATGGTCCTGGGCTATGCAGCTCGACACAAGGACATTATCGAAAACAAACGCACCGATGCTGAATCGAATCGGAAAAAAGATGAAGTTTGGGTACAAATCGCCAAGGATTTTAATGCTCGCGCATATCACCAACGCTCGGCAAAGCAATTGCGCCAGCTGTACAAGAACATGAAGCTGCTTCTGAAGAAGGACCTCAGCGGCGACGATCGTGGCAATCGCTCGTTCATGGAACTTTTAAATACGTTGGCCAGTCAGGATTCAGTTACCCAATACATCACCGAACAGATGTCACCGGATAGCGGCGGCGCTGTCAGTTATAGCGGTTTGGGCAATGGCGGTGGCAGCAGTGCCGCTGGCGACGCACGAAGCGGAATGCACGACGACTATGATGATTCAAAGGTGAGTGCGACAATTTGGAGTTCAATTGGCTACGATTCTTTTCCAATCTATTGGTGTTTTTATTCTTTTGTAGTTTATTTTTTACGTTGTCCATTGTTTGGACATGCAGTTAGATACGAGTTTGATAGGCTAGCGAGTGAGTGCGCCATAGACTGATAAGCGGAGCTTGTTTCACGTTTAGAGGCACTCAGTTCGCTCACTCACTCACTTTACTCAATTCAACTCGTTTGATTTGTGTCTGTCGTCTTTGTAGTATCGGATACAATAGCCAACCATTTAAGCTTTACCTGTATCACGATAATACACAAAACAGTAGATGGCTGAATTTATAGTCTTTGTTAAAATGATTTCGTCTGTCTGCGTATACAAATGAAATGAGGATAAGTCCACAATGTCGCGGTGTAGTTATATCCTGACTTGCGTGATTTTTATTTATTTAACATATATTATCTATATCTATACTATTATATATAATTGATTATATTGGGTTGTATGTAACGCTTTCGCGCGAAATATACTGGACAGATTTTAATATTTTTCTTTTTAAAACAACACATTTGCGCTACTGAAGACACTGGCATACTTTTTTGATCCTTTTTTTTTTTACAAAAAGAGGGAGTAAAAAATGTGGGTCCGTAGAGAGTAAGAATTATTAACTGTCTTCGCTGACCGTGAGCGCGCTTTTAAGTGTAACTCATTGCATAGTTAATCGATTATAAACGGCATAAAGTAGATCTACGGGATCTACTGGTCAAATAGACGGGTGTAACCTAAATTTTTGGGGGTTTTCTTATTTGTAACACTTGATTTCAATGCTTTTACGAATTTTCGCCCACGCAGATGCACTTCGAGAATATGGACACAGATGTTATTCTGATTAAATCAGAGACGATCAGCGATAATGAACAAGAGAATGGTTTGCTTGGCATGGACGATGATGATGATGATGATGATGATGACTGCCTCAGTCCTAAAGCGCCGGAAGTTTGTCTCGAAGAGGAGGACGAAGAACTCTTTGCCACCGATTTGCGTCAGTTGAATCAGCACAGCAGCAATAGCAACGGTTCCAGTAGACATACGAGCAGACCGAATGGTATCTGTCAATTGCAAAGCGGTACATTTACAACCCGAACACAACCATCTACAACAACAGCGGCGAATAATTTCACAAAAGCAACAACAGCGCCGCTGACAACGCTGACACTGTCAACGTTGCCAACTGCGGCGGCGGCAGCGGCGGCGGCGGCGGCGACACTGGCGGTGCTGTGCATCCGGCGGCACGAGTACGCCAACGCAGGCGGCAGCAGCGGCGGCGTCGCAATCAGCGTCACTGCCAATTGGCCGTTTAACGCGCAGCAACGATGCATTGCAATTGAGTGCGATTAGTGGCAGTGGTGGCGGCGGTGTAACTATCAATCAACAACACCTGTTGCTCAATGGTCGCCATAGCAGCAAACTCCACAACAACGTTGCCAGCGGTGTTGGCACCAGTCATCACCACCAGCACCAGCACCATCATCAACACCAACACCAGCAGCCGCACAGCAGTAGCATTGCACCTTTCGACAAGGACACTGAAAGCGCTAAACGGAAAGATTGGGATGGTTTTATCAAGTAACTGCATCTATTATCTACACCGAACAAATTCTTTAGCTTAATTTTTTGTTTTGTTTTGTTCTTTTGTGTTATTTGTTCAGCACAAATTGAATTGTCTAGTTAGTATAATATAAAGAATGTCAGATGCATTAAGAAAACAAAACAAACAAAAATACACAAAGGTAACACTAACACGATTTTGTACGAAAAACAAATGAAATGCCTTATGTACGAATCGTAATGACGCCTCTGGCTATACACCCTAACACCTAAAAGAAACTAGTTCATAAGCTTTGTGTATTGTAATTGTAGTTTGTAATAATTTTCTTAACAAAAACAAAAAAACAACAACAACAATAACAACAACCATATGGCAAACGGATCTCTGCGTGTGCTTTCGTTATATAACTAGGTGCAGAGAACTAGACTCCGTTCTACGTTTGCCGAAGTTACAACAATATAACAATAACAGCAACAAACAAAATTCTATGTGCCAATAATTCTTGTCAGCAGTGTACTTGCCTATAATAAATTATTTGTATTATTATCATTATTGATTTATGATTTAAGCATTTTTTTATCTCTACATATTTTTTTTTACAAATGCAAAAAAAAAAGCACTTTTTGATTTTTTTTTTAGAAATATGTATCTGAGAAAGATATAAAATAAGACAAGGAAAATGCATAAACAGATGCGACACATTATCAACTATATATATATATATATATATATATAAACAAACATAAATTGTACAAAAGTGGTTCCTAATCTAGTCCTTTTACATGGTTTTTTGTACTTTGCCAGTGAAAAATTTATTTGAAATTTTCAAAAATTAACCAGAAAAAAAAATTTGTTTTCTTACCCAATGAAGATATTAGATAGATTTATATTATTTACCAAATATGTGTGTTCTTTTCTTTCTTAGAAAGCCGCGACAAAAAGCTGCGCTTAACGTTTAACTAATATGTTAACATTATTATTATTTAAAAATATTCTCTTTCATTTACAATTTATTGTTAATTATTTTTTACTTAATATTTAGTTGAAATATCTATCGAAATTTTTTTGTACTTGTAATAAAGCGTGAACAATTAAAAAAAGTGCGTAGTTAACAAACAGACTATGAAATGGAAAATGTGTACAGTGTAAGAGTCGCCTAGTCTATAAAATAATAACTAATGAAATTGTATGAAACAAGATGAATTTATTTTGTGCATAGAACGTAAAAAGTGAAAGCACATAAAAGTTTTAATAAAATATATGTAAAATAAACGTTTGTTTTTTTCTTACTTCTTAATTCACCAATCCTTCACACTCAGCTAATTTGCTCAGCCTCGCTAATTTCCACAAAAGTGACCACTTCCCGATTATGGTTTCAATAGCTCTAGGCAGCCACAAATATAAAGTCTTAATTAACAGGTTTATAACTGATAAAGCCAAATGCTGAAAATTCCAATTACTAATATGCGTACGACCTCACCAGCTCATGACAACATTAATAAGGAATATTCTACTCTCCAGAAAATGATAAACTCAACTGCCTATTGAAGCACCCCTCAGACATCCACTAGTCGGGCAAGAACCATGGTTCCCTGGTGGAACCATAGCTTAGCATAGTTCACATATTTTTGTATAAAAAGTCTAATGCAAAATTTGGAGAGATCTGTAGAGAAGAAAAGAGAAAAACGTTCGTAAAATTAACAAAGTCCGTAAGACCCATTTCCCAGCCAAAAATATTTGTACTGACATAAAAGAGTAAACGGCTGCTATAACCTTATTACAATGGCACATCTGACGTATAGTAATGGGCGCAAACACAATTTAAAACATATAGCATACGAATTCGCTTACACATGGTCAAAATATTCAGAAGATTACAACTTTCACTGATCTTTTGCTTGCCTTAAAACACAGATACTAAGTAGTCCGTTCAACAGCAATAAACATTCACCTTTAGCTAAACAAATGAATCTAGTGTCTCCCTTTTTGAGGTAGAGTTCGCACTCTCTGCCATCAATGGTAGCACCTCGTACCCCTCACCCAAAAAACTAAGCTCTGCAATGTCGAGTTACAAGCCGACTTCACTCCTTTCATGTCTAAGGCAAGTTACTAGAAAAAATCCTCAGTAGCCTATTTCAATTTTGCTTTAAAGAAACCCACGGGACAACTGACGCTCTTTTTCTCTTTGATCATTTTAGTTCAATGGCCCTGTCAACAATAAAACCATGTATATATACTTGGCTTGGATTTAGTAAATGGCATTCGATAGAGTAAGAGGCTCATATCCTTTTATGACAACTAGCAAAATAGAAAATCGGAGCGAAAAAATAAAAACTAAAACAGACTAAGGTCTGTCAATTTATCGTATTGCTATTAAATGGAGTCTACGCGCCTACCCTACCTCTCCATCAGAATATACGCTTATAGCAGACGGTCCTCCAACTCTGCATAGCCAGATTGTAGCCTCGAAGCTTCGATTATCATGAAACAAAGCCGAAATACAAAGCTACATGATACCGTCAAAACAGCTATCAAATATGTACGTCCCTTTCAGCGCACCCCAACAGTAACAGAATATATCCAGCAATCCAAGGAATTGGGATTTACTGAACGACTTCCTCCCTGGACCCTTCAGCAGTCTGCCTTTACTCTCAAAACTTAAATCATTCACCAAGAAGAACACATTTGTAGAGGAATGCAGAACTCGCTTCTATCAATCCGCAGCACACAAAAAAAGTGTATTTTCCAATCTATCAAAAACTGCAGTAGATACTCCTTTTGCCTTGTCGATGTATCATTCAACACAACAATACCGACAGGATTAGACGACAATAGGGAAAATGGCCAATAGGAGCATGAAGTTCAGCCACCAAACCCCAAACAACCGAAAATAGAAAAGAAGGCTGTGAAACCAAATGGCGTTGCTAAAAAGTATGACATAAAAAAGGAGAAGGGAAAAAGAAGGAAAACAAGAAAAATCAGTAGGAGTAGTCAGCTAAATTCCAGGCACAAACAGAAAGTACTGGAAGACGTAAAAGTCGGTGATGGACCTGTTGCCAAGGCAGCAGGCAAACATGTTCAGGTTTACTATGCTGGTCGTTTGAGGCGGCAGATGTAGCTGTGACTAACCAAATCGAAACTATGCAAGTGTGACTCGTGAGTAGTTCCACTGCGTAGAACTGTCCTAAATTTAAAACTTAATTAGGCATACTCCTGAGCCGTTTCCCTTCCTTTTTCTAGTCAGACTTTGTGCTATTTCTACATGCTTTCATAGAGATGGCTTGTTCCCAGGCCCGACATCAGTAGACCCTGTAAACATTTTCAAATCCCAAAGATCGACCTTTACTACTGCCCGTAAATAAGAGAATTACAAGTACACACAACATCCAAATGAATCGTGATTACGCACACAAAATGCTTATAAAATATTGAAATTTATTTTAGGCAAATGCGCGTTGGGCACATTAAAATGATCGCCGACTACCTACACTAACATAAGGAAACCTGCCTATCTCTCTTTCCCACCCGTCTATAACATTGACGTTCCTTAGCACTAAATTTGTAAAAATAAAATATTAAAAAAATATATATATATATATTAATTCGGTGTATTAACATATATTCTAAGCTTTCGAAATCAGCGATTAACATTATTTGTTTTGTTTTGCTGTTTTTAAGGTGAAACTTCCGAAATCTATTCGGAACGCAGCATTTTCTCCTTTTGGCGCTGCAACTTCTTCTTCGACAGCTTCTTCTTGGCGGGCGCATCATCAGCGGCCTTGGATACAACCTCCTCTTTCTCGGTCAGTATGACCTCGACGTGGCACGGCGACGACATATATGGATTAATCCGACCGTGAGCACGATAAGTACGGCGGCGCAGGCACTGAGCACGATTCACTTGAATATGATCGACGACAAGACGATCGACATCGAGTCCTTTGTAATCGGCATTAGCCTCAGCGTTACGCAGCAACTGCAACAGAAGCTCGGCCGATTTCTTTGGCCAGCGACCCTGTGTAGTCTTCCACTGTTTAGCCTGGGCACAACGACCGATACTACCGTTGAAACGACGGAACGGAACGCACTCCTTCTGCTCGATGACCGCTTTTAGGAAGCGCTGAGCCCGACGCAGTGGCATTCGCTTTATTGCCTGAGCGGTTTCATGAGTGTTCTGCGTGGTATGCCATGGAATAAGAAATAAGATATATTAGGCTAAGTGTTACAGTAGTGTAATAAAATTCTATGTGCAGTAGTTTGAAGGAGGGGACACTGTTTCAAGCGCGACTGTTTCTGCTTGTGGCATGGCTAATTCGACTGCAATGAAGTTGTTTTGTTTTCTTGATTTCTCTTTCGATGAAGCTTTATGATCTAAGGTAATGCTTGAATGAAGAATATCGCCGCTGCTAACGGTTAAGTAAATAAGAACTAACGCTCTCTTAGGCATCACTTTAGCAGCTCTAGCCTCACATGTTGATCTTAAAATACACTTGCTATATAAGATTTGAAGGAGATTTTCCGGCTACTACTAAACTGAACTTCGTGAAATTAATATGAAGCAACCACATGTACCGTCGGTCTAGGTAGAGACCATCATATTGAACTAATGAAGGTCCCTGTCGTAACCACGCCATTTTACTGTGGGCCCAAGTATTTTAACTATTGCGCTAGATTCAAATAATTTTGAATATGCAACAATTAAACGTATATACTGAGGCCTGAACTCTGCTAACTGATGGTGCTCAATATACCAAACCTCGCTATGTTCCTAAAAATGACTATTGCTATTATTTATAATTTGATTGATATTATGTTTACATGTTGAGACTCATGATTTTTACAAAATGAAAAAGGTTCAAAACCCTATACGCTACGATATACGAGTACAAGACTTTTAAAAATTAAAGCAAATCGGATTGTTGTTTAAGTCTTTATCAGAAAATAGTCTTAAAAGATACCTAACTTCATGCGAAAATTACCCAACTCACTAAAATGGAATGTTGACTATAAGCTAAAGCCCTTGCAAAAAAAAATAATAATAAATCCGAAATAAGCAACACATGATTTGTTTGGTATATTCTTATCCAGAGTTTTTGTTGTTTTACGATATTATTGTGGCACAAGTGCTAGAAGCGTTGAAGCGTCTCCTTGTTACTTTCATGGATTCTGCAAACACGCTGCTGGTCGACATTGTGCTTGGTCGGCTCGCCTGTGAACTGAATCACTAAGTCGAACACACTCTGCTTTAGCAGCTTTGCAAAAGTGAACAAGTTCAGTGTTCTAAAAACTTGCACTGATTTGAGCTGCAACCAATAGTTAATTAAAAACTAAACTGCAATTAAAGCGATAATGAAAACAAAAAATACAACTTCGTTTCAATGTAGTTGTAGCTCAACTTAGTAAGGTGACACCAACAACAACAACAAAAGGCTCCAGCGGCGTCGGTAGTATTAATATTGAAGCAATCGAAAAAATAATATAAACATAAAAATTCACCTTAAAATGGACGCGTAGTTGGGTCCACAGGCCTTACACGACTTGTCGCATTTTCTGGCTCCCTGGAATATCAGCCCATTTTTGTTTAATTTCTGCAAGCAGAGAAAAATTAATAATGCGACACCACAAAAAAAAAACACACAATACACATAAAAAAAAATAAAAAATTCGTCGACGCTTGATTCGAATATCTCTTAATGCATTCGTTTATGTATTTTTTTCTGAATTCACATTTACAAACGGATGCTTTTCGAAATAAATTCTTCGCGTTTATCGAGAATCGAGAAATCCATACCTAATCCGTCGTGAATTAAACTGGAAAAGAACCCAACAACAGTGCGGCTTCCACTAGTGTTGTGCAGTACATCAGAGTGCCTTTCGTGCACCCAAAATAGGTAACCGAAAATGTAACTTTAAATAGCAAAATTGTTAAGTGTTAGAAAACTGTAATTAAAATAAAATAAAGCAGAATAAGAATGCACGTATAGTATGCATGCGTACATCTTGATATATATGTTAAATTGAAAAAAATTTTCCAACCGACCGTTAAGTCGGTGGCTAGTATTGTCTAATTAAAGTAAGAACAAAAAATGTATTTCCAATGGTATTAATGCCTTGTTTGTGAAAGTGAGGATTAAAGCCAGATTATTTATCGGGCTTGAAGCCTGCGTTTGGCTTAAAGAAAAAAATTCTTATTATTCTCATTATAGGTGTGTTTTAGGATGTATTCTATGAAACCATATTGATCATACATATACAATAATATAAATACAACGCTACTTTATCAAACGTGCCATCGTTCAATGTTCCATGAAAGCCATCACAGTGGACAACAACACACTAGTAACGAAAAATGTCAGCGATTACTTCTGCTGAACGCGCCCTATGTTTCATTGTGATCAGTAATCGCTTGAATCACTGTAATATTACTCCCTTTTAAGCTAGTGTTCCAGATAAAATAATTTGAAGGTAGATTTGAAGTTCGTTTTTTTAAATTTATTTATTTTATAAATTAAAGGCTTTTTATTATGCATGAACTTTATTTCCATGAGATTTTATGTATGTATATATTTAAAATTGTTGCAATTAGTGTTGAGAAAAGGAAAGAGAGATAGAGTAATTATAATGTTATAGTGTTGCAGGTCGTTCAGTGTGCGTTTTATGTGTTTTAACAGTGTTACCTTGAATGTTTTTATTTGATTGTTGCTTCTAGCGCGACCTGCGTCGAATCACACGAAGTGTTGTATTTTGATAACATTGAATTGTGGTTACGTCTGACGTTTCAGCAGCTACTTACTGTTGTCTGCTTCTGATTTACAATCCGTCACTGAAAATTATTTCGAAAACAGAAAATAATTCATTGATTCCATTTCCATTGCTGTGCACATCCTAAGCAAAATATTTTTCTTTGCCCAGTATTTACGCGTAAATTGTGAAAATATTAATAAAAATTGTTGCAAATAAGTTTAAAAACACTGCATAAGCTCAGGCGAAATAATTGTATTTAAAATTGAAGCTTATATGTAGTCAAGTAAGTTATACTTTTTGTTTATGTGGTTGTGTATGTTTTCGACTATCTACATATGCATTTGCAAATGTGTCCTCATAGTCCGGCCATTATTTACTGCAGCTGTTCTTCTGCCTTGTTGTTTGTGTCTATTCGTCTGCAACTCCGACACTGCGCTTTGACTTCGTTTTTTGTCAATTGGAACGGAATTGCATTGTGGTAAGTAAAAATTGCCATTTATTGACGAATTACATACAAATTTATGTAAGTAGTTTAAAGTGAAGCATACATTGTACCGGTGATTTAACCGGCAAAAAAAACATTTTCCCCTTTCCAAATACCTTTTTTACGCCAATGATTCAGCATTCGCAAGGTAAAAATTTGTCGTCCCTCTTTTGTGCTATTCTTATCCCTGTCTCTTCTCTGAAACTAGCTTAAGAAAAATGACAGAAGACTTGGCTGGCGTCTAACCGTCAGCCCGTTGTGCTTATTTCGCGACCCTTCGTGAGCTTTGAATTTCATAAATTTTTCTTTCCAACTTTTTCCCTTCTACATTTTTGCGTTTTGTTCTTTTTTGTGCATTCACTGTAATTGATAATCCGTGTTTAATACGCGCTTGTCGCTTTTTGTCTCTCTTGCTTGAGCTCTCTCTTCCTTGCACTGTTATTTGGGTTGAGCGTCTCCCGCTGTGTATTTTCCACCCTAAAGTACAAAGTATGAAATCGAACGTCAGCGAGGATGACTATGAAGGAGAAGAAAAGGAAATTAAAATCTGACAACAAAAAATAAATAGGGCGCTTGAACCATGTTAATGCATCAGGCTTCGCTTGCACGGTTTGTTGCACTTTAAATTTTGTTTTCAACGTAATTCGATTTACAAATTCACGGCTTCAACTTGTTTCTTATTAATCACACAAGTTTTTTATATGAACTTATTTTTCAAATTCCCAGCCCTTAGAGCCATTCAGCCAATTATCTTCTTATATTTAAAATTTTTTCTGTAATTTTATTTAATTGCTTTATTTCCTTATCAACACAAAAGCCGCTTAAGCTTGCTCATACTAAACCTCAGTTAATTGAGTTTTGGACTGCGCTGCGGTCCCGTTTTAAAGAATTTTTTGTTTTATTTCTTTGCATGGTGTCTTTTCCATATTAGCGCTACTACCGTTGCCTTGGTTTCTATACATGAATCGTGCTTCAATGTTACTGCCCCCAATCATTCCCTGTACAGGAATAACAACTACAAACTGTTTGTCGAACAGCTGCTTTTTCGCCCGGTCATTTTCTTTTTGTGTGACTGTGTTTGTCGAATTTGTTTGCCATCAACCTATGTCGCTTATTTTCTTAAAAGCAAACACACACTAGGTATCTTTTGGAACTTTCTTACCACCACACAAAGCGAGCGTCATTGCATTTAGATCGTCGCTTAATTTCTCCTTAAGACAATTGTACATACGTAAGCTTTGACTCTTGGTCTGGCCTGTAGTGTCGCAATTTTCTTTTACTTGTTTTTATGGAATTTCCATATCTTAAAATACTAATGTTACTAATACTATAATATGCTATGTGAAGGTAATTTATCCGACAGATACCATTTTATAGGTTACAGTAAGCATTCTTTGCAGATCGTTCTTGCGCAAATTGTGGAAAAGTACTAATATGCAAAAATAATGAAATTAAGTACTTCATTATCTTTTGTATAAAAATTAAATATGGAGTAGAATTTGTCTTATGTACGTGCTTTCTCTTTAAGTTAGTGAATGTATGTGTTTTTTCGCCCATCTAAATATGTTACCTCTGCTGCGCCACTGTGTTTGTGTTTTCTTCTTGGGTGTCGTGTGCATCCATTTGTGTCAGTAACTTCGTGAAGCCTTCATTCGACACTCGGCTTTGACTTCGTTTTTTTTCGTCAATCGTGCAGAAGCGTGGTTGCTCATCGTTCGTAGTTCAACACAGTTGCACTCGACAACGCACAGCGCAAAGTAGAGCTCAAAGATTGTGGGATGATTTTAGTATGAATTAGTCGTGAAAACTGAAACGCAATTACATTGTGCTGAGTGCAAATTTCTATTGAGTTGCAAACTGATTTGCAGTTCATCTTAAATTGTACAGATACGTGTAACTCAAAGCTTAAAGATTGTAAAATGATTTTAGTGTGAATTTATTGTGAAAATTGAAACGGAATTAAATTGTGGTGAGTGAAAATTTCTATTTAGTTGCAAACTGATTTGTGAAGTACATCTTAAATTGTACCGGTACGTTTAACGCGCAAAAAAAACTTTTTTGTCTTCTTTATATTTTGTTTGTTCCTCTAATTCGCCATTTGAAAAGTTAAATTTTACGCTTTTTTGTCTATTCGTTTTTCCTAAAATTGGCTTAAGAAATTAAAGGAAGACATGATGTTTCCGTATATTGTTTCGTCTCGTTTTCTTACACTTCATCGTCAGATTTGAATTTCACAATATTTAATGTGATTTGCTGTGCTGTCTCCTTCTATCTTTGCCCTTTCTTTCATCTGAAACTGGCTTAAGGAAATGAGACTAGCCACGATGTCCGTTCGTCAGTACCTTGTGTTTATTTTCCGACTTCGTAAGCTCTGAATTTCACATATTTTTCTTTCTTTTAGACCCTCCTACATTTTTGCGTTTTATTTTTTTTTGTGCATTCTCTGTAATTGATAATCCGTGTTCAATACGCGCTTGTCGCATTTCTGTCTCTCTTGCTGAGCTCTCTCTTACTTGCACTGTTTGTGTTGTTGTTGGGCTTGTTGTTTGGGTTGAGCGTCTCCCGCTGTGTATGATTTCCACCCTAAATAGGAAAGCATGGAATTGAACAAAATGTCAGCGACAACGAATATGGAAATGAAGATAAGGTAGAAAGAAGAAGAAGCAAATAAATCAGGCGCTTGAAACATGTTGATCCAACAGACTTCCCTCACTCGTTTTGTTGTTTGAGGGGTGACGATGTCCTTCTTTTCGTTTTCATCAGCACTCGATTTTCAAATTCACGGCTTCAACTTGTTTCTTATTAATCTTTCAAGTTTTTTGCGTGAACTTGTTTTTCAAATTCTCAGCTTTTAGAGCTAACCAGTCTCAATTGCCTGCCTTTTTATATTTTACATGGCTTCGTATTTTTTGTGACTTCTTTGTGTTCTTCTTTATGTTTCAATTTTTGTGTATCGACTTGGTCTGCGCTGCGGCCCCATTTTGAAGAAATATTTTATATTTCCTTGCACGTTGTTTCTCCTAGATTAGCATTCACTCCGTTTCCTTGGTTTCTGCTTGTATACTTGAGTCGTGCTTTAATCACTTTTTCTCCCTCTTCAGGAACAACTACAAATTGTTTGTTGTTGCTCTTCTGCCCGTTGCTTTTGTTTGAGTGATTGTTTTTTCTTGTCGAATTTGTTTAATGGCGTCAACATTCGTCGTTTTTGTTCTTGTTGCCACCCGTAAGCAAGAACCCACAGACACGAAGAACACACAGAAACGCTGGTATGATAAACCCTCGTTAGTTGTCAACGCTGTATTTTGTTGGTCTCCTGATTCGGCTTCAGACTTGTGGCACACGTAAGCCTGGAGTGACGTCATTTCACTCTCTTGTTTTACTGGCTTCCAGTTCGTTCATTAAAGCCCTCGTTGCCTTTCTGGTCTCTGTTATTGTTTGCTTCAGTTACCGTTATATTAGTTCGTTTCTGTTCGTGTTTCTCCCTGCTGCTGTTACTGCTTTTTGCATTTTCTTTGCTGTAGCTGGCGTGTTGTGACCGTTTGTTGGCGAGTGTGTATCGCGCATGTTGTATCTGTTCTCCTATCGTTTCATTTTGTTTCCATTTTTTGTTTTTTTTTTGTTTTGCTCTCGAATTTTGGGCGGATAAAAAAGCCCGCGCTGCCTGCCTACATATGTTCTGTTCTGCTGTGCTTGTTGAATTTGCAAGAATTGTTGTTGAAAAATTTGTACTTAAAGCTTTTTTTTTCCAACCCACACGAACTCTTCTTGCAGATTTGGGTGCCAAATGGCAAGCCTGGAGTTTTTTTTATTGTGGTTCTTATTGTTGTTGTGTCAATTACTGCCATCGCTCGATTAATTGTTATCGATTTATTGCGTTTTGCTTAGTTCGTCTTAAGCATACAGCGTAAGGTGTCAAAGGATACGAATTTCTTTGGTATGTTTTCGACATTTACTTAATCAACATTACTAAACTTTATTGTTTAGTTTTGATATTTGGCAACTACATGTATTCAGTAAGTAACTGATGGTTATTGTGGTAAGAACGTTTTTGTTTTGCTTCTTCAAAAATATCAAAGTTTATAATTCTATATTATTTAACTCTTAAGATGTGAGTCAATTGTTGTTAACAAAATTGTTAAATGTTAGGTCAGGAATTCCAAAGGCAGGCCATGGGCTAGCTTACAATGAAAGAAGGTGGATTGCATATGAATCATATGTAGTTAGTTAGTTAATCATATGTAGCAAATCCAATAAAGCGTTAAAATAAAGCTTATTTAAGGATAGGTTAACCAACATTGGCGGTGAGTGACATAACTAAGATAATAAGAGTGAGATAACTTCAATGAAATATGTGCAATTGTTGGTGTTTTTTCTTTTCTTTTCTTTTAACTAATTAATTAATGTGAATTTGTAAATACTAAATACTTAAACAATGCACCTATGTGTGTCGTAGATCGGAAGTGTGGAGCCTTTGCAACCTTCCCGGTCAATTATTTGAGTAAGGGCTATAGTAAGAGCATTGGGATGCACATTCAGTGCACCATTGTAACGATTGGTATGGCGGTTAATTAGCTCATTAACAGATGCCAAGGTCACGTTATATTAAAAGCGGCTTGAAGTACTAGGTATCATCCAGGATGTGCAGAAGACCTTTACTTTGCATATCCTGAATGCCATTTACCGTGGTATTAGTAGCTAGTCCCCATACCTGAACACCGTACCTAAAGGATGGTATTGTAGTGGCTCTATAGATCGTAACCTTGGCAGCCAGTGAAAGTGTGCTACCGGGTCGAACCTAATTTTTGCAGCTTGCTTTTACATGTAGCTTTTATAGTATTAACATGTTTAGACCACGTTTAACGCCGATAGTAAAACATGCCCAAATATTTAATGGATGTTTTTCGAGTGACTTGCACTGACAAGCAACGGTGCTGCGATAAAGAGTCCCAAGCTAAAAATACTGTGTCGTCCGTACAAATGGCAGCTAGAGTGTTTCTATCCCTAATAAACAGCGTATACAGGACAGGTCCTGGGACACTGCCTTGTGGAACACCGGCTTGTAAGGTTTTGGGATCATAGCTATAACTGCGCACATCCATTGCGAAGGAAAGTGTTGATGGCGTTGAATAGTAGGACAAGTAAGCGGTGTGCTTGATTAGGAATAGCTTTAACAAACTTACTTACTACATACTATGCTGTGTGGCTGGCATCAACTATTTCTAGCACTTTTACCCGTCGTTCACTTAAAAAATATCGTGGATTTTCTCAATCGTTTCGGCGGTGGCCACGTCCACTGGACGTACCGACCGATATTCATCTCTTGTGGATGTATGACAACGTTTGAGCTCATTTATCCAATTATAAATAGTAGTGATGAACGACTCTACAGTGCAATCTCAAACGAGATGGAAATACGATGAAAAGGAGCTTCTTAAAAAATGCCCAAATTTCTTGCCAGATTAAGCGCTGTGCCAGACCATATGGATGAACGTTGGGGGAATTTGCCGTCTGGCTGTCAAAAAATAAAAATAAATAAATATGCTTTTCATGGAAATCAAAGGCCATCTAACTCTTAATGTATGAAGAAGGAGAAGAATGCATACGGACTTGGTCGAAAATAAATTGATTTCTTATGCTTCCCTAGAGCCTTTACCTATATTATTAAAACAACATCTAAGCGCTCGTTTGCATTTTTTGAACAGCGAAAATCTTGGACTGATGATTAATTTTTTCTGCCACAAGGCAGTCATAAATATTGGGGTGATGTGATGCAAAACTCGTCATAAGCGAAATCACGGTGGCTGATCACTGATGGTTTGGGCAGCTTTTGGATATGTTGTAAAGCCTCCGCTTTGCTTCATACCAACCAACCAACCAACAAATGCCAATGTTCTGGTTGAGTATGCTGGAAAGCTGTGTGTAGATAATTGGATCTTCCAGCAGAACGAAGCCCCAATTCATACTGCACGCATTACAAAAAATTTATTTTCGTTCAGGAACATACCTGTTTTGAAATGGCCAGCCGTTAGTCCGAATCCAAGCCCCATTGAAGATCTAAGGAACTAAAAGTGGCTTTGCTTACACGCGAAGTGTGCTCAAATAAATCCTTTAATAGAGTAATAGAGTAAATGAAGTCCTAATAAAAAGAGCGTTTATTTAGTTTTATGTTGATTAGCAGCCCACACCCTACCCATGTAATGATACGTACACATACGAACATATCGGTGACCCAATATATGGTATAGTATATACACATATAAATGTATATTTGTATATTCGTAATACATATAGTATGTATGCATGTGTGTATTATATCAAATGTTTATTGTTGTTTTCTCTGAGTTCTAGTTGTGCGCATTGGACTTTGGTTTTCCATTACTGCTTTTTCGACTTAAATTTTGTATTTTTCGATTTTCAGAAAAACAACAGATCCAAATTTCGAATGGTTTTGTTTTAAAAATAATTTTTTTTTTTCGTCTTGAATATTGGGCGAAAGAATATGCTAATCTTTTTCTTCGCACTCATTCATAACAAGGTGAAATGTTTTTCAACTCACACAAATACACACATAGGAGCGCGGGAAATACAGTTCGATCTTTGTGCGTGGCTGATGTCGATGCTTTTTTAAAATTTTTTTTTTTTTTTTTAAATTTCAGCTCATATGCTGCCTGTGCCAAGAGTCACGTGTTTTTCTATGTGTGTGTGAGTGAAATTTAAAAAAACCTAACCGGCGCAGGCTCTCGTTCGTTCGTTTAGCTTCTGCCTACTCTCTTGCATTTTCCTCTCAACAACTTTGCTGTCTTATTTGCCTTTTCCCTCGCATGCATTAAACTCGCGTTTATTGTAAGTTCGAAGGCTGCCTTTGCGCGCAAAATCATCTTCCTGCCCTCTTCTGCCACTGCTTTCTTCCACAACAAATCTTCAGCTCTTTTGCATTGAGCACACCTTTCTCTATTTCTGGCCCGCTCATTCCTGGCGTTTTTCTCATCAACTGATATTTTTGTGTGTCGTCGTTTGTCGTCTCGCGTTGTTTCTCGCATTGGCATCAACAAATTTTATTTTTCTTTATTCTTCGGAAAATGTTCTTACGAAAACTTTTCAGCTTCGGTTTTCAGTTTTCAGAGTGCATTGAAGAAAAGTTAAGAGAAATACAAGTGAACAAAAAAATTTTACTTAAAAAAAGATATAGGGAAATGCGTCAAAATCGCGCACAGTGTGTCGAATAGGCGCGCTAACACCATTTGATTAAAATTTTGAAGTTGTAAATCTTCCTACTTTTTACTTCCTATCAATGAGCAATTAATGTTTTTTAAAAGGTTTCCGATATATGAACAACTTTGCGCTTTCGCACATTTATATATATGACTAGCCAGGGACCCGACGCATTGCTGCCTTCACATACGTCTCGCTCTTCGGATGTACCAGCAGCTCTGCGCTCTGTCTACTGCTGCGATTCTCTGCTTGATGTTCCAGTGTTTGGCTTTTTTGGTGGTATTTCGTATTCCTCCGGTTATTTTTTTTATTACATTTTTTTCTTTTTTCATTTGAATATTTGAACATTTCGACTTTGTACAGTTTGAGCAGCACTGTCGGCAAACTCAATTCTCAGATGCTGCTTTGTTTTTGTGTTTCCAGGCGACTAAGCTTATTTCAAAAACTTTTTGCAGAAGTTTCACAAATATAATTTAGAGTTTCAATCGATCAAGATGATAGCTCTTTAAAATTTCATATGATAATTCCACAATTATTTCTAAAGTGGCAGCAACGAGCCGGGTACCAGCTAGTAACTAACATAAGTTTTATCAGCTGTGCTGCATAAAAATTCCCGCCTTTTTAAAAAGGCCTTTTTTGAAAAGCAATAGCTTTTCATTTGAAAGCAAAAAATATTTAGATATTCTTCTTTAAAAAGTGGGTTCATATTATTATATGGAAATTGTATGTAACGCTTTGGCGCAAAATATACTGAACCTATTTCAATTATTTTTGTTTTTAAAGAACACATTGGCGCTATAGAAGACATTGGTATACTTACTTTTTAGGTTTTTTTAAAGGAACATTTTTTGATTAAGTTTTTGCAAAACCAAGCATAATACTATGCGCAAATAAATGAAAGCCGGTCAATGCAGGGTAAAACAGCTTGTATTACATAAAAAATTAATGTGTGTGGCACGTCTATATATGTATGTGTTAATTATAAAACGTAGAAGAAGTCATGTTTATTTACAGCCTTTTGTAATTAGCCTACAGTTGTCTTTCGGGAGGTAAAACTAAAAATGTCCATTAATATTCAATTTAAACTAGACTTTTTTTCTTGTGTCAGTCCTGGCGTTCCCAATTTATAAAATTAACTGCTACTCTATGCTAGCCTTAAACTGTTGGACTTTTCAAAGCCTTTTTTAATGTGGCGAACGCATCCCAACACAGAAGTTGTTGGCGATGGAGTTCTATGTGTTTGGTTCTATTATAGAAATATTTAAAATACGCTTATTTTGAAGTGAAAGAAACAACAACAGAAATGATGAAATTATTGATCTAAACGTGATCAAAAATCTACCAGCAAAGGAAAACTTTTTTGCATATGACTTATACACTCAACACGCCCGGATTCATTATCATACATATTTCTTATAGGCTTACCATTAAAGCGTGCCAGAATCGCTGAAGAAAGTAAAGCCTTTATACAGACCGAGCTAAGAAAAGATATATCATTACTGGTAGACGACCTTTCGGCAATATGCATTTTAAACAGCACATCGCACATTGGCTGGATACTTGGATATGCTCTCAGTTGAGAATAAACGCAATCGTGTAGTCGGCCTAAGGCAATCCTAATGATATATAAACCTAGACGAAACATGTATACACTACTATACTTCAGAAACAAGGGAACAATCAAAATAATAACTATTTTGAGGAATTGCCGAAGTCGTATTTTTTTGACGGAAAAGTATATATATCTTAATCTCCATGATACGGCTAACGCCTTTTGATGATATTTACTTAATTCTGCTACATTGGCGCTTTGCCTCACTGTGCCGCCCATCAAACGACGACAGCATTGATATAGATTTTACAATCGCTTAGCTCGGTTGTCGTAATGGTGGATAGAGGGGCTTATATTTATATATATATATATGCACACACATGTTTTTCTTTGTCAGAGCTAGAATAGGTTACTTTCTTTCATTTCTTTGGGTGTGAGGTTTCGTTTCTCTTCCCTTTGCCAATTGGTTAAAAGACAGCACGCTTCTCATTTAGAAGATGAGGTCTTTGAAATATTCAATTTTGTGATACATCATAAGTCTATGGTTCTGTTAAGGTAGCTTTAATAGTTTGAGAATGTTTGTGTCCACCGAAGCCGAAGGAGCAGACCCTGTGCTAGCATTAACATTTTTTATTTTATTTAGTAATTATATTAGAAGTGCTGATTTGGCTTCGACATTGGGACTATGTGGGGGGTATATGGTCTTACTTTAGTTGAACTATTAGCAACACATCAATGTGAGCTTGTGATTTATCGTACTTCTTTAATGTGAATAAATCTGCAGCTACAGCGCATCAAAGGCCAAAGGCTTGTTGAAGGACATGGTGTAGATGCTTAGAGAGAAGTTGTCGTTGAGTTTTGCGTAACTGAAATGAGAGGAAGATTCGTGCCAAACGCAAAAAGAATTTGTTCTTACTTTCAGTAAAACAATATAAAATTCTCTCACAATAAACATAAATATAACATAACATCGGTGATCGGCAATCGGCGATCGGAGATCGGATCTTCGTCACACAGAGCAGTATTCTTTTATAAAGGTTCGTTACATCCCATGATAATAACGATAACTTTGTGGCTTATATTATTAGCCACAAATGTATAACATCTCGAAATCAGTCAGAATCGCGTTGAGCTCTTAATTCCGGTGCTAAGCAATGTCGCTTATTGATGGGCGGCGCCTTCGTTAAGCATCCTTATGCGTATACTTTTTTTTTTCCATACTTCACCAAAATCAGAAATCAAACAAGACCAGACCCCACACCACTTGAGTTGCATAATTACGAACGAATCAACGTCGAAGGGAGTCGTGTGTGTCTATTTTTATTTATTAAATTCTGTTTGCCTACTTGTTGTTGCTGTTATTTATTTGATGATGCGACTTCGTTGAAGCTTGATTTCTTTTTGTTGGTCGTCATGATCATCATTGTGATCATGATCAACGATTGTATGCATGCATATATATACTCCATAGCTCAGCTCGGCTAATTCTGGCGAAGGTATTTTTAAGTTAAGTTCAATTACCTTTGGAGTGGATTACAAATGAGATAAATAGAACAATAAAAAAAAAAGAGGGAAAACTGAGAAGCTGAGACCGCTGCGGCGCACTCACTTCATTGAATTCAGTTTAGTTAGTTCAGTATGGTTCTACAAACTCAGCCTGCGCCATCATATTTATAAACACTACGCTGCGTCCGGCCCGACTCCGACTCGGCCCGTTCCGAAACTGCACGACGACGGTGATCCCAGCTACATGCTTAAGAGCGCAGATGCCAAAAATAAATTTGAACTCGACACTCGAGGAAAATTAACCGTGCTTAAAGAAGTAGTAGTAGTAGCGAAAGAAGGGAGGGAACAAGTAGCAGCAGCAGCTATGAAAAACAAAATAAATAAATAATGTAAGCGTGGAAAACCAACGCAACGTTTTTAAAATCCAGCACAGCACTGAGTAACGCCGTCTTCTGGACACATAATCGAAGTCATTCTGAGCCAACTCAGAACTCCTGTGAAGTGGATTGGCCTGGCCAATTGGGTGCATTAATAACTTTAAGAGCAAAGTGATGACTATACAGAAAAACGACTTATTATTATTCTTTTTTTATTATTATTATTATTTTTTTTTTTGCAATCTGTTTCTGCGCGTACGGGTATGTGGTCTCACGTTGGTCTTGCTAAATTTTGCGCGCTCCGTTTGTAGGCTCTCTTTCCAAATAGATAGAGAGAGAGAGAGAGAAATAAAATAAATACAGCCGCCTTCTGCTATTTTTAAATTGTGAAACATGATTTTTGAATTCGATTTACAAATAATTGTTGTTTATATTTGAAGCAAACAATCATCGAAAGCGTAGAAATCATGTACTTTTTGGTCTGATGGCTAAGCGGTCCTTCTCATTTACAATTTATTGGAAATTGTCCGTTCTCATTTACACCGATTTCTTCTCTGCTAAAACTAACTTTTTTTCGAGCAACAATTCTCAAGCGGATGATCAAGTAGTATTGGAAATCTCGTAATGCCACCATTTTGTATACTTTATTCAATGCTCTAACATGCACTCTGCTGTAGGACAATAGGTGTCCTACAATTGCTGGCAGCTTCTGTTTGTATAAAGAAATAATTAAGTAGCTGGGTCAAATAACAATAAGCAAATTTTTTATTAAATTCAATATGTTGTAATGCAAAAAAACGTAATAATTAGTCTTTTAAATCGAACCCTCTTATCATTGAAAACCTTAATTGTACGACTTTCCATGGTATTTGAAGCACTTTTTGGTTAATTTTAGCCCATACCAGGATAATAACATCTTTTAAGTGTTGAATTGCTTACAACTGTCATAAATCTTATCATATAGTTTTGAGCAAAGAAGATCCTTGTGTGACGTGAAACATAGATTGGTGGGTTATCTTACTGAAAAGTCTATGACTCATCCCAAAACTTTTCCGCAAAATCTATAAGAACCACATCTAAAAGCTCTACATAGAAATCTGAGTTCAGTCGATGCTTTAGAAAGCTTATTGGAATCTTCCATTGTAACCCCATTGTTCAGACCACAGACTTCTTGTAGATTTTCCCGAAATCTAGAAGTGAAGAACTATTTTCTGATCAGGGTTTAGGGGGATGGGTAGTTATCATCTAGTTTCTTAAATAACTTTAAAACTATTTCTTTTAAAATTATAAAAAAATATGTATTGGATACCCATCAAGCCCTTAATCACAAAACTTAATCGGTCCACTAGACCGACCTGCATGACTCTGGAAATTGGAAAGGAATAACTCTGCTCAACACTATTCACAAAATAATCGCTACAATCAATCAGACCAGATTGCAAAGTGTCGAGAGCTCTCCCAGAGATGATCAGGCTGGATTTCGTCGTTGTCTCCACTAAATTAATAAACTCCGCATAATAGTTGAGCACGACGCTCCCTGCTATACGTGCTGTTCGTTGAATAGGAGAAAGCTTTCCACATGATAAAACACAGTGCAAGCTGGCTGGCGTTGAGCAGAAAAGGAGTTCCCCAGAAAATAAATCGTCTCATAAGAGCAATTGTATGACAATTCGGAACTGGCAGTACCCCATAATGGCAACATCAGCGTGTCATTAACCACCAACGCTGGTGTAAGGCGGCACGGCTGGCCCTGCTACGCTTCTTCTGTGATAAAATGGCCTCAATCGAGATCTCATAAAATAAACCCACCGACTGCGCGGTGGAAATCTTTTTTAGCTTTTGTTACCTCGGTTGCACAATCGTCACGGACGGTGGAGCCGAGCAGAATGCCAATAACAGATGCAAGACAAGGACAGCATTCGGACGGTTGCGATCGGTATGGACAAGCTCGCAAAGCTCCAAGCACACACACAAGCTGCGAATTTTCAATGCGTGTGTGAAATCAACCATGATGAACCCATACAGACCCATCGAAAATGGCTCATCACGTGAATGGCGCTTTATTGAAATCCGCGATCAAGCACAAGCCGCGGTCGACCCAGAAACACGTGGCGAAGGTCGACTCTTCGCACACAAGAGAATAAGATGGAAGTGCCCTGTAGAGGCCCTATATGCTCCCAAGAACTGTAAATAATCATAATATAAAGAAAACTCAATTTAAGCTGAACTCGCGTGTTAAAAAATCATATTACTTCAAACACACAAAATTTGTACCAGCTACTTATTTCGTTCTAGAAACAGAAACTGTAAGCTATTTTTGAACATAGCGAAAAGGAGTAACGGTGGTGTTGCTAGAGACAAGACAAATGGTATTTAAGAATATTAGTAACAAAACGTAATGCAAAAATAGTAGAACATAAGTAGGTGCGACAAGGAAAAAGTTTGTTTGCCCCAGAGACTTATTTCGCACACTTTCATTCACCACATGGCTAGTGTGTGTCTTCTAGTGTGTGATGGAAATGATCTGAAGTTAAACCAATCTGAACATAATTTTCTTTTATCACTTTCCCTTACAAATTTTCTATTTGGTCGTCAGTCAGTCCCAACTTTGAATTACCTTAGCTAATTGAAGGCACGACTCATGTCTTATGAGACTATGGTCTCAGATTGAAAGAGAATACGTTCGCTCGGATTGCTCACTCTTCTTTCAATCCGAAAGAATTCTTCAAAAACACAGCCGTCTTGTGCTATTTTTAAAATGTGAAGCAACTTTTGTTTTCTATTCTCAAATTTTTTTGTTTAGAATTGAACACAGCGTGAAGATGAGCGTATTTTAAAATTTAAATTCATTTAAAAAGTTCTCTGCGTTCAATTTGAACTCATTTAAATGGGCAAAAAGCAAACAACTTAAATAACGCTGAGAAAAGCAGTACAAGTCTGAAGTAGCGAACCACACGAAGAGTAGCCTATTGAGCCTTGCAAAGGTGTACGCAAAGGAACTGCATGTAGGCTGTAATAAAAAGAACAAATTCTCGACACAGTATAATTACCCTATTATTTTAATCTCGTATTCTAGAGTTCTGTGCCTGCTAGTACAGTGAGATCTTGTTTGTCATTTTCCACACACCACTATGAAATACAGCTGCATCGCAATTAATGGAAACTGTTTATATCGAAGTAATTTCCGAATAATTCGTGATTTGTGTGTGCTCATACATCGAAGAACAGGCTGGCACGTACGCTTCGCATACAATATAAAACACCAGTGGATCCATGGTGTGGTCACCTCCAAAACAAGCACAAACACACATACCCATGCTACCATCTCCACAACCCCCACTTCAACGACTAACTCGTGCCTTCTTTACCATATAATGTAGCTACGGTTACGGGATACTGCTTTAGGGAACACCTTCGAATCGAAATTGAGATCTGACAATACTGCTCCGAATAAAATCCGTGGCTTTTCTCTTATTAAGCTCTTATTAAGAGATTTCCCACCGACCGAACCGAACCGAACAACTGCTTATCGGTCAATTTCCGCACCCCAAAAGCGGCGCTGCATCAGCAACCTCAATAAGCAGAAATAAGCACCTTCAGAGCATACCACTCCGAGCAAAGCCAAAAAGAGGGGCAACGACGCATTTGAATGATGACGGCGGCTGCGGAGGCTGTGACTGTGGCTGTGATTTTTCGGACGCTCACAGCCAACTTGAGTTGGTTTTCTTAATTCAGTATTCAGTTGGCGACCGGTTCGTGCAGAATCCGGCAATCGGTTTCGGTTTTCTTTTTTCTGCGTTTTTTACGTGAGTACAGTTTCCTTTGTCGGGACGGGACGTGTATAACGGCGCGAGCGTTGAACATCAGAACCGAACAGCAGAACCGAGTGAAGAAATATTAAAAAAAAAAAAAAGGTAATAAAAATAATAATCAGAAAAAGGAAAACGTACTTGGTGAATTTTTCTCTCGCTTTATTTTTAAGCATTTTCCTTCAAGAACTTTTCTTTGTTGCTATTCTTCTTCTTGTTGTTGTTGTTGTGTAATATATGTGTGAGTATGAGTTGGAATTGGATCGGTTCGAATTCGAATCGAATGGATGACCGATGTTCTATAACCCACTACACGCGCTGGATTGCTCTCTCTCTCTCTCTCTCTCTCTCTTTCAGTCAGTCTCTCTCACTCCTTTAAAAATAGCACAAAGTCGTTGTCGAATTGAGTACAAAGTTGCAAGATCCACGAATTGCATATCGAAAACAGTGTATGAAAGTGAGAGAGAGAGAGTGGGAGCATAGAGCGAGTGAGAAGGCAACAAGACAGAGTGAGAGTGACGTACAGCTCGAAGTGTGTAAATATTCGATTGCATATGTGCCCTACTGTTGAAGCCTACACTGTTGTATCAATGGGCTTGAATTGTTCTTTAGTGAAGATTGACCAGAATTAACCTTTTTTTATTATTTTTTTTTTAAATGATTTTTACTAACTTCTATTTACTTTTTTTATTATTAAAAATTTTTTTTTATATTTTTGTTCTTACATAATTCTTACTAAGTCGTTTTGTTTACTTGCAGACGACGTTGGACTACACAAAGTGCTTGAATGATTCGCCCAGTAAGCAGCAAAGGCCAATACTAGATCAAGCGGTCAGGCGTAAAGTATAACAACAACTAAAGGTTCCACGGAGCCAGTGAAAACGCAGCGCTGCAAAACTAAACTGTAAGCGGGAAACACAAATTTACATTAATCAACAGTCTTAAACGCAAATAGCTTATAACTTTTTAAATGAAAAAAAAAATCTAAAAAAAATTAGAATCAATCACAAAGCCTCCTTAGCCTTAACGGCTTAAAGACGTAAAACTTTTAATTTAAATGCATGCATGAGGAACACAGAATGCAGCAAAAGGAGTCACGGTTTAATAAAATGTTATTGGAAATCAAGCAAACTAAATTTGTGTGAACATTGACGATGAAAATGTGTTGCCTAATTTTCAAAACATCCACCCTACAGTTACTGAAAATACAGTAGGAAGCCGATAATCGCAACTAAAGAAAAAAGTAGTTGAGTTTGTTGCACCTTTTTGTGGAAAAATGTACTAGATGAAAAGCGTTAAATAAAAACGTTTTAATGAAAAGGACAGCTTCTTCATGTCATGCACTTTATTTCTTTATTTTTTAACTTTTAATAAGTTCATAAAGTTTTTCGACCAGTAGCAGAGTTAACTGCCTCTAAAGTAATCCAGACTCGCCGTTATTATAACTGTTTTCTGCTAAAACATCAAGCTGCTTGATTTTTTACTGTAAACTGTATTAGAAATGTGTCGACAGATGATGCTGTCTTATAGGAAAGCTGCTCTCCATAAACTTTCAAGTGGCGCGCGCCAATCGCTTTATTAAATTATGTTAGATAGCCAGTCATTACTTGCTTGGAATGATTCTGTCTTTTTATTTATATTCTCATGCAATTTGCAACCTTTTGCTTTGATTATATCGTTGGATATGAGTACATTGGCAGCGAACCACTTCAACTTTTCAGAAGTTGCACTTAACAAAGGTTACAAGGGGTTGCGTTTACCTAGTTCGTACTGTATTAGTAAAGCCTCAGCGGCGGAAGATAATGACGATTGTAAAGATTGTGTTGGATTTCTTTACAAAATTTAAAAGATGTTTTCTATTGGCTGTTATATATATATATATAATGCTGAATTTGTAAAAAAAATTTTTTTTATTTTTCTTATTCTATATCTATGCGTTTTATGCACTTTCTCGTAGTATATAGTTTTTTTAATCATTCATAATTGTAAGTAATGCTAAGTAGTAATACAAAGTAGAAATCAAGGCTACATTGTAAAAACTGTTTAGAAGTCGCAGTACATGCATTTTTTTTTAATGTTGCGAAGCTGGAGCCATCCTAGCGGCTATTGTATGAAACATTCAGTTCCAGTAATATAGACTAAGAAAAGTAAACTGAGTTGATACTGACAGATACTGATGTTGACTTACTACATTATTTTGGAGTAGAATTGGTATACTTGTGCGGTGTAAAAAGGCGTCTGCACAAGCGATAAGGAAGGAATCCCTGCGCACTCAGTGCTCCAGACATTATGAAATGTTGATTTTGAAACACAAAACAGTGTCACGTGGTGGCATAGACTTTCTAACCCATTTTTAGAAATGGGAAACATTTCGGAGAGTTTAGTCCACAATCTGTTCCAAGTTTTATGTACAATATTTACATATACAGTCTGTCAAGAATTAATTTACCGTTTATATAACGGTATTTTTCTTTGCGTATTTATTGCATGAATGAAGCATGAATATAAGGTCAACCGCAACCGCTATATATATTATGTATGTATTGAACATAAATTTTCTATTGGATTCAAGTCAGGCGAGCAGGCTGGCCAATTCAACTTTTTGTTTCACGGCTCAAGTGTTTTCTGGCATTATCCTGATGGAAAGTCGATTCAACTTTAGTTTTATGAATTAAAGATTGTACCAATACCCTCTCTAAAACCTGAATATAATCAGCACTTTTCATGCGAGAAGAAACAAATCGCATTTCTGCGGTTCCTTCGGAAGAAAATGCAGCCCAAGTCATTACGTTGCCTCCTTCAAAGTTATGGTCCGACAATGTGATAGGAACCTTTCTTTTGTCTTGCCAATATCCTCGAAAACCATTAAGTTATCTTCTCTAACGAAAAGAATAAAATAAAAAAATGTAATAATCAAAAATCTGACCTTATAAACATGAAACGCACTAAATTAGTTATATAACATTTCGTATAGCCACCTTTAGCATCTCTTACGCATTGTAGCCATAGGAAGGAAACAATTTTGTCAGTTCCTAATCGGTGGGTACCTTACGATACTCTTTTGCAGTTTTGCAGTTTTAGGTGCTAACAACTTTTTTCTTTTAATTCTTGGTTGAATTTAAGTTGGGACTCTGGGCGGCAGCTACATTTGCTGTTTTTCCGCAGTTATACAATGACCATATTCAGTTCTCTTTTAGAAATTCGAAAAACGTTATTGTTTCTAACAGATACAAATGTATTCTCACTGCTCACAAATAACTCTCCAAGATATTTAAATATTGTTGCGCGTCCATGGTTGTCTCTCTACTCCAATCCTCTGCTTGAAATGCACCACGAAAAGAATGGAACATTTTTACAAAAGTAGCAGTTGGTATGGTGTTGTGATTGTCTAATGAAGTTAATGATAGATTCCAGTTGGTCCGTCGTTGTAATACAACATCATTTTTGCTACGTCGCAGAAAATGACGTCGTTCCAATTCCAATTCCTTTTAGTGCATTAGAAATGCTTTTTGACATATGCCTTAGAAATCAGCGGTTTCTTACGTATAGCTTACGCAGTATGGTCTCTCGGAAACAACATCACACACTTCATTGAGTTCCCACGCACGCAAGCGTTCTGGTCGAAACCTATGACATTTTATCGAGTTTCCACATCGCTACATACTCCTACAAGTTAAGTAATTTTTGGCTGATATTCCCACTTTTGCTACAAGCTAGCCTCGTTTTCAGCCCCATTTATAATGTTACTAGAGGATATACACGGCGCGTGACTGGCTCTTGTCATGCTTTCCGAGTGGTATGTTGTATCCCGGTGTCGCATGTTTTCATTCTCAGCGTTTTCCCTCTCTTCTTCTTTTTTATATATTATTTTTTATAAATTTTCAATATGTAAACTAATTCTTGACAGACTGCATATATATCTATGTATTGCAATGTAATACTAATATTCATAAGTGGAAATTCTATTTCACTGGTGCATGGACTTGCTCTACGAAAAGGTTTTTTGCCTAACTGTTTAGTAAAGTGCTTCTTTGGGTGTATCTAATGGTTTCTGGCACTTCTACACAATATGTACAATTCTTTACATGATTCTCATAATCATTCAAAATTGCAATAGAAGAAAAAAAGGTCAGACGATCTCAACTTGTTAGTTTTCCTACAAGCCTTTGATTTGTATTTTTTATTAATTAAAAATTATTCTTCTCTTCGCCAATACAGTCAAATTTCCGTATATTTTTTATTTCCCCCCGAGTACTCACGGGACCAAAAAATCATTTCGTTAGATGGAAAATTCGTTATACAGAAATGATGTGTACTTGAAATCAATTCGTAATAGGTAGAGCTACGTTTTATATAAGCTCGTTATAGAGAAGTTCGGCTGTATTTTAGTTCTTTCATATAACATGAATATAGCTAACACTGTGTTCAGTACACGCTGATACTTATATTAAGTTGTAAAATCTTAGATCGATATTTTAATTAGTCGCCTTTTCAGCGCTGCCAGGACGGACTAGTCATCTTAATTACTATTACTCTAAGCACCAACAAATAAGCACCAAACTCAGCAACCGATGCGTTGAACGCATTTTGGAGAGCAACGCCACTGCAAGTGGTGCAAACGTACAGGACGGCGCTTATTCTATAATTTTCTACCAATTTGTTTAAAGGATCAGGTATGTTAAATTCGAATATATATGTTATTCGAATATATATGCATCTGCTATGCTACTGCTGTGCTATACACTAAAAATGTTTTTGTTTTTTGTTTTAATATATTTTCTATTGTTCTTATTATAATTTTTTAATACTCTCAGCGTAGTAAATATATTGGTCCGGAAGTGTGTAATAGACCTCGAACTCCTTAAAACATTCTTGATCAGCCATGTCATGAAGCAAACATCGGAGACTTCAATAATTATATGCCATATATACTTGTGATCAGCTTAATGGGTGCCATGTCCGTTTTTATGTTAGCAAATTAGTGCCTAAGTTCTTAGCTGAAAATTTGAAATCAGCAGCAGCATCTTGGGTCGAATTTCTTGTACGGAAACTGCTTTATCCTAGTAGTAGAGACATAAACCATGAAAGGCTCAAGATAACAGCATTATTAAAACCTATAGTTCCTATACAAATATCTCATTCAAATTCTATTGGGTTGTTAAACACATACACTTTCGTTCCATTAAAATTAGCTATGAAAAATCACTGGATTGTACAAACCCAAGGACCAATTTCTTGTTTTTCCAGCGTGAAGAGTATTACATTTTCGGCATAGCCGAAGTTAATATGTTTCTTTTTCATTTATATATTTTTTTTTCTTTTTTTTTATTTCTTTGCATGTAAAGTAAGCTCTTACACATTTAGTGTGTTAACTAAGGCAATGTTGTGCCGACAAATCTCCGCCTGGCATTGTTTATACACCTGCCTATTTTATCGTATAACTTTTTGTTTTCTATAATTTTTATTTGCTAATACAGTAAGACGATATGTAACGAAATGTATCATTTAAAATTTTTAAAATCAAATATGTATGTGTAAGTGTATGTATGTACATTAACTAACAAGTTTGTATGACTTGATCAGTCATCATGGTTGCGGCGGAATGGTTGATTGATCTAGCGGGTGTAGCCATTTAAGGCGCCTATACTTCGACCGAAGGCTATTAATTCTTTCCTGCAAAACTTTTATTGTACCTTGGTCGAACTATTCTTTACATTTAATTAATTATGATTATCGCCCAATCGCTATACTACTTGCATTTAACGTCCCATAACGCTGACAAGAAGCGAGATACACTGCAACATGAATTGACTTCAACGCTTCACTAAAAATTATATTTTCTGTCTATTATTTTCTCTCAAACTTACTTTTATAGTTAATATTATTACAGTCAAACTTCCCTATAGCGAATGCGCACGAAACCAAAAAATCACTTCGTTATATGGAAAATTCGTTATACAGAAATCATGTAATTAAAATGATGTGTACTCGAAAAGGTTGTGTACTTGAATTCAATTCGTAATAGAGAGAGTTTCGTTGTATGTAACAGGGAAGTTCGTTACAGGGAAGTTCGACTGTATAAATAACAAGTGCAGTGAAAATACAAAAGTTACAAAATCAAACACTCATGTTCAATTCGTACATATTTTGGTAGTTGTTTTTATTTATTTATTAATTTATTATTTTTAGTAAGCACCGAACCGGGCTCCTTGCGCCTAACAATGTGCTTTACTTTTATGTCACACTTTTCGCCATTCAATAATTATTTGTTAGGTTTAGGATTATTTACAATTTAAATTAAACGATCAAGTGACCGTCTTTTTCGTCTAAGGTGACTCCTGCTCCTATCCAGAAGGTCGCAGAAGTGAGGTTGTTTGAATGCCTGATCTTTCGTCAACTGCTTTGCAGTTTTAAGCAATCGACTTATTATAAAGGTTGGTTAAGCTATATTTCGGGCAGGAAGCTATATATTTTAAACAATTTTTAATATGCACATTTTATTTCTCTTTGGCGTTAGGGAACCAACAGCCTTTTGAAATTAGCTCTACGACTTTATCGGCATCTACGGTGGTCCATTTCATTCTGATATTTTGTAGAGTAGTTTTTTGGGTAGTTGTTTGAATAAACGATCTTTTGTTGCATATTTGATTTTCCCATTTGCCAGCTGAAACTATGCGTTAAAGTCAAATAGAACAAGCAAATAGAACAAAGCAATCAATGCAAGTATTTGTGACAAACTCAATTATGACGTTGAGTTTGGTTTTATTTGAGTTTTTATTTGTATAAATTTCATTTATTTGTAGACTTCAATCAAAAAAGTAAAAACTTATAAATGCAACATTTATAAAAGTTAATGATTAAATCTATCTTGGTCCAAGCAGCCGTAGACAGGCAGTTCAGGTATTCTTTTCTTTAAAAAGCTCCACAAGCTTATCTCAATTTTCATTAAAAAGTCTATAAACAAAGCTTTTTGCATTTCTTATATATAATGAAAATTCACGATGTTGTAGACTCCCTTCCTCGGCAATTAATACCGATTGGTGGTTACTGGTGTCTCTGCTTGTTGTGATTTTTCTTATCAAGGCTTTCAAGCATTGATACCACAATGTTGCTCTTGTTCATGTGAGCGAGTGTGCGTGTGGCTCTCTTCGCTCGGCACCGGTTGCCACACACGCTACTTAATCCCAAGAACGACTGAAAAGCTTTAATATACTTTGGCATTCAAAATTTCCTGATCGCTTATGTTTTCTCCATTCCAGGCTTTATGTCCAGCTGTTCTGGTTTCGCTCCTTCCTTGTTGGCCTTTCTATCGAGTAATTCGAGTTTTGGTTGCTCAATGGCCAAAAACTCATCAGGAGCACCACTTGGGTGTTTTCTCTTTTTGGCTGATGTGGGTTTTTTAAAATATTCTTTAGCATATGCCAAACGCCCCCTTGGGTTCACTTTTGTTATAAGCGGTTTACGTCTCGCAACTCGACAATTAAAATGGGCCTCATGCAGTACTCTCCGGATCGTTATTGGATGAATATCCTTCCCGAATTCTTCTTCCACCTCAGCAGCAATCTGTGTTGATGTCAATTTCGGATCCTTTTTTATTTTCCTGACGATTTTATTGCATTCACGCTCAGTCAAAGCTTTATGTCGTCCTGTGTGTTTTGCGCTTTTCAATGATGAAGCCCCTTAAAGCGCTGCACAATGCTCCTAATTGTGTAACGGCTTCTGTCCATCATCTCACCAATCTCAGCATATGATTTGCCTTGATTGTGGAGACATAAAATTATTTTACGCTGAGATTCAGTCGTTTCTTTTTGTTTCGGGCTCATTTTGCTCGGATATAATAAAATGTTATAAGTTAATCAAAATTATGCGATTTAAAGTTTTGCGTTGTAATTTGTATTGTTAAGATAACTGTTTTACGTAAAAAAAAGTTGCCAAATTGGTAAATTTTGGACAAAAATCACATGATTAGCTAAGTGGGCCAATAATTTTGTTCATTGAAATTGAGCAGTTTTTTTTGTTTTTTAAATTTGATAAATTAATGAAAATAAGTATTTAAATGAAATGATGTGCGCTTGGTTGGGAATTGATCCTTCTACCTGAGAAATTTTTTTCTTTATCAAATAGCACCTAAGTAGGTGTTCCAAACCAGGCCTGAAATTAAAATTGCTTGCTGTGCCAATAATTTAGTTCGGCACTGTATATGTCCTTTTTGTTATTTTTCTTCTTTATTGTAAGGAAGAATAATAGCAATGGTTTTTTTTGTAACCTTTTGAATGACGGTTTGAATAGTAATGACTTTATGACCAAGACTTTTGATTAAATCGTCCCTTAGCTGTTCAGTATTTATTTATTAATTTATTTTATTTTTTTTGTTCTTCATTGCTTCACTGGAGAGCATAGCACCTCTTACAAGTCTCTTCGATTTTTGATAGTCAAGACTGTGGTGGTTTTGTTAATCAGATAAGCTGCCAGCAGGGTGCCATGCACCCTGGTAGATGCAGGTGATTGGCCTGCTACTGCCAAGTACAGCCAATGGGGGCCATCTGTAGTTTGCTGGATAAAAGCCTCTCGTCTCTTATATTTTGATGATGAAACTGATTCGACAACATGACCAAATGTTTTTGGGCCACACGTCTAACACTTTATTAGAGAATACAAAATTAATTATTTAAAACAATTATATACAAGCGCGTCGTCATACGGTCATTCTTAGTAGCGAATTGTTTTCTGCCTCAGGAGTTAGAGATGAGTCAACGAAATTCTAGCTTGTCGCTATGAACGTCTCATTCGCACATCTCTAACTTATCCGTCAGGTGTTCGCTGATGTCGCCACACACGACCGAGTTGTGGTGCCATCTGTCGGGAGGAGGCCCCCCGTCAACAGGTGGGCGATTTTTTTACTGGAATCGCTGAGCGGCGAGTAATTTAAAAATTCAGAGCTCTAGATAGGGAATTTGATAATACTTAAAGTTTGTTCCTTACATCATCAGCGTACTGCTAAAAAGTCAGAAGGAGAAACAGAAGATAATGTTTCACATGGAACTGTTATATTGCAAGAGCGAGTTACGCGCACACCTCTATCAGCTCACTCCCCTTCACTCACACTCTCCAACACACTCACTCCCTATTACTTACATTCTCTCTGGTATTTTCCTGCTTGTTGATATGAAACAGAAGTGATATTGTGCACGTATTTTGTTATGTAAGAAGGAGAAAAAGAATAAAAATTGTTATACTGCTTGCGTGTACAATGTATTTTGTTGTTGCAACTTCACATTTTTTAAAAAGCCTTTTTAACGTGTTTAGACACAACTTTTTAAAAATTGAACTATACTATGCACATCTACACAACTATAGGTTTCAGTTGGTGTAATTTTCACGTAAATACGTTGTGCCTATAACAGTGTTAGGTTGATTTCGAAAAATGTGTTGACGTATCTATATATAGATTATTAATCCAATTAATAATTAGTGTTCATTAATTTTTTGGGAAGATGGGAGTGAAGAGAAAAACATTTTAAAAGTGCGGGGACCATGCCTGAGGTGGAAATCGAACCCACGCCCTCTGGGATGGCAGCCAAGTTCATTAACCTCTGGCCTATCGAGGTGACTTCAGTATCTATAGAATACATTTCTAAGCACTATCTTGAAACTTCGTGTCATGGAATCCGCCAATTCATTCCTGTAAGGCATCACAATTCGGTGGTAATCATATCGAAAATAAATCATGGCGAAGGCTTCAAAATGCCACCCAAAATGTCAAACATCGGAAGATCAACGACAAATTCACGACAGCAGACAGCCCGCAGAGCTGGTGGAACCACGGAAGAGCGAGGCACACGCCGTAAAACTGATCGGATCAGAGCCACTACTTCTAGAGCTGCTGAAACATCAGAAGAGAAAGACACACGCCGGGAAACTAATCGGATCAGGGATACTACTTCTAGAGCTGCTGAAAGTAGGAAAAACATTTCTACTTAATTTAATACTCGTTGTGGGGTCATCGAGGTTTACACCAACTCTACTTGATGGAGAGTTGGGATTTCGACTAAATTGCGCACTCTGATCCTGAGGCAAGTGTGATTCGGGAAAAGGCTCCAGATATTTTTAATTTATTTGGCAGTCATTTCCACGAGCATTGCGTAAGCGAACCATTTTGGACATAGTATTACTTCTAACGGAGCCTCTGTAAAAAATACATGAAACCAAAACCATCTAAAAGTCGTGTAGACGATGAAAGTAATTGCGTAATTACGAGTTTGTTAACACTCTTCACAAACTACGATTTTACGTTCGGATTTCTCAAAAATCGTAGGATTTAACTGTTCTTAGGAAGATCCAGGAACTTCCATCCCGAAATATGGCCACGCTCGAATTTGAGATGCATTTCGTAGACACCATAAATAAGATTCCTCATGTCATTCCTCATTCCTCATTGTCAGTTGGCTTGGAGGCTATAGCTCACATCTAATTAATTTAACCCAGTACATGTAGTTGCGTAATTATTCACAAGCTACGATTTTACGTTGGGAGTTCTTCAAAAATCATAGAGTGCCCGAATAAGTTGCGCACTCTCAACATTTGGTTAGGCGTAATACGTCAAAAAGCGCTGGAGATTTTAGATTTATTTAGCAGCCATTTTCCGGAACATTATGTCAGCGAACGCTTCTAGACGGAGTATTGCTATCAATACAGTATATACTCAGAAATTTACCGAGTCTATAACATCTAGATCAGAAAGAGATGTAGAAGAGATGAAAGTGATGCCGCTGATGAAGGGCTAGGAGTTAGCCAAAACAACTAGAAGTCTACTACTGCATTAAGTGGCACTTCTGGAGAGATTATGACTATGTCTGATGATTAGAAATAGACGCAGTTGGCGTAAAATGTTTGTAAAACCACAAAGATTGAAGGTTTCCACAGAGTAGTTAATAGACTATGGCTTGACTGGCTTTAATTAATTTGATTTGACAAGAAAACAATATTGGGATTATTTAAATTTGGATAGGATTCGGAGCAATGTTACTGCAAAGGAGAAATTACTACAGGTTTCACGATTTGGTTGTGTTGTGTGCCATGGATTACAATATACGTGATAAATAAATAAACAGCAATGGAAGTAAATCGGAGAATACGAACGAAAAATAAGAGATATACTGTGGAGCGAATGTCATAAGGAGAATGGTAGTATGCTCTGTGAAGAATAAATCGAACATATACTCGTAAATTGGGCGAAGGCAGGAAGATCATTGCTTTCACCACATACATTTTTTTAACACACACTTTCTCTTAACGCATATTGGTTGAGTATTTCATTAATTGACAGTTCTGTTCAGTACCTCTGTTTCCATTTTTTAAGCTAAGCAGTGATTGCTTTAGAGTCGCCTACACTAGCAGCGTTCCGCTGCTTTGTCGACCTTTTCAATAAAACACCACAAAGTGCATTGAACATCAGCCCCAACGACGCGCTCCAATCCGTGGCCCACAAAACCAGGTGTTGTGCACTGAGTTGGAGAAAGCGGAAGCTTTTGCGGTTGAGTTAAAGAGTCGCTTCACGCCATTCAATCTGGTTAACCCAGCGGAGACAAGGGAATCACCAGAAGCGCTATTGATGTGCGTTTTGGACCAGAGCCCAACAAAACACATCACACCAGAGGTTGCAACTCAAATTCCGAGGCAAAAGACGTTGATCCGAAGATAAATTGGGTTCCATATGAACTCAGCCAAAAGAAGTCGAACGGTGGTTTTTCGCGTGCGGAACAACTGCTCCGAAGACATAATCGGAAGGGTTTTTTGCATCGAATTGTGACGGGGTACGAAAAGTGGATCCACTGCGACAATTCAAAGCGCAAAAAATCATGGGGTAAGCCCGGTCATGCATCAACTTCAAGGGCCTGTACTTCTGGTGGGCCTGTACTTCTGGACAGCTCGGAGTCATCTACTATGGGCTGATTCAGCTAAACGAAACCATCACTGGGGATCGTTAGCAGCAACAATTGATGTAATTGAGCCGAACATTGAAGTTCGCATGACGCCTCCAACATGCAAAAAGATACTACAAACTGATTTTGCTTGACAACGCTGTACCAAGTCGTCAATGCAACTTTGGTGGCACTTTAATGGGATGTCCTACCCCACCGGCCGTATTCACCAGACATTGCTCCGTCCGACTACCACTTGTTCCGATCGATGACTCTTGGCCTGGTCGAGCAGCACTTCACTTCTTTCGAAGTGGCCAAAAAATGGGTCGAGTTTTGCATAGCTTTTTCCAACGCGGGGAATCCGTATGCTGCCTGAAAGATGGGAAAAAGCCATAGCTAACGATCGACAGTATTATGAATAAAATGCATTGTATCAGCTCCTCCAAATAAAGCTTCAAAGTCACTAAAATAAACCCTCTAAACTTAGCTCAGCGTGCTGAATCGGAATTTTGAACACTTGTTGATTGAATGTATTCCTCTTGAAATGAGTGAGTTATGTTTGATGTGGTGTTTACCAGCATGTATGTGGTGTATCTCTGTATGTGCTTTGTTGTATATGTATATGTTCTGGTGCCACTAATTTGCATGTGTTGTTTATTTGTGCAAAGGGTTTCTGAAATTGCATTGAAAAGCAATGTCAATACCGTCGTAGAGTAAGAAAAGCGTTAGTTCATGCCCGATCGACTGTATATATATATTTTTTTTATTTCGCAAAGCTCAGTTTTTATTTGCGCAACGAACCCATTTAATACGACAGGTGAAAGTATAACACACAAAACCAGAAGGACGGCGACTAAGAAGAACTAGTCTTTCACTTCTATCCCGCCCAATGTCTATTTATGCCACAAGTCTTCTTATCTAACACTTATATGCACCACGCTTCATTGTGGGCTGGGGTTTTTTGCCTTATCAAGATACAAAGTTAAAACCTCAAAAAAAAAAAGAAGAGAAAACAAAAAATTTGTCAGTTCGGTCGGGCTGTGGCTTGTACATATGAGCGAATGATATGAGTAAGTTTAGTTAGTGTGGTTCAGTTGCCTGTTGGTGTTTGTGAAAGCGGGAGGGTACAACGTGACAATATTGTGCGCAACAATCAAAACGCGCTTTCGGCGTTGCAAACCTTATCAAAGGCTTATCAGTAAATATTTCCACCTCAAGCGTAATGCTTGTTGGACGATGAGAAGGAAAGGGCGAGGACGAGAACGAGTCGTGCACAATTGTTACCATACTATGGTTGGTGTATTGAGTAGTAGAAAAGTAGAGAATTAAGCGCGAACTCAGTTTGTCAACTCACACCCCTCACCAAGTTTTTGTTTCGCTCTTTTGTTTTGACTTGCCCTTTCTCGCTCTAGATAAGCGTTGAGCTGCGCTGCTTAGCACCTGTGCGCTCTCCTTTGTTATAATTATTGTAGGTGGAATTTTTTTTTAATCTTATCTTAAAAGTTGAGTCGACAGTTGTGTCGTGTTGTGTTTGTTGTTGTTGTTATTATTGGCAAGGCCAGCTCACCTCGACGCGTCGCGTTCCGTTTAACCATACCACTTGACAACGCAGCCAATGTACACCTCAAACAGAATAACACTCGGCACAGAGAGAGAGAGAGAGAGAGAGAGAGAGAGAGAGAGAGAGAGAGAGAGAGAGAGAAAGAAAAACATGTGTGCACCTGCGTAATTAATCCACTTCAGCCTAAGCTTCATCTTGCATATTTAGCTACGAATTCAAGCTAACATATGGCAACCCGCCATCATAATGCACAGCCTCACAGCAACAACAACAAATTGTGAACAAGACAAAATAGAAAGGCGCGCTAAAGGTTGAAAACAAATTTGAGTCAGTGTTAATCTTGGCTTCTTTTTATTTTGTCATCTTTGAAAAAGTAAAAAATTCCAAAAGCCATCGCTCTACATAAACAACACCGACAACCACCCCCACATTCGTATATGTAATCCCTCGTTTGCCATTTGCCAAACAACTGAATAAATTTTTTACTTACTTTGCGCTCTTCCATACGTTGTTTTTGTTTTTATTTATAATTGGCATCCAGGCTTTGTTGTTGTTGTTGTAAACTCGGTTTGAAGCTTTAATTAGAACATTCTCCTTCAGTACTGTCATTAAAGCGGAGTGTGTGACAATCTCAGCCAGAGAGAACTAATTCATATAGAGGTTACATTTCTCTCTTAAGTTTTTTACGGTGTTTTCTAGAAGTCAAGCTTATGTTATTTGGCTTGTATTAGCATCGAAGTACCAGCGCAGGCCGCTTGCAGCAACCTCATTCTGCTTGGCTGACTTGACGCTTAACCCGGCAAACAGAAAAATTAGAAGGTTTAGCATGTTGCGAAATCGAAGCAAGCGCTGTTTCCCCTTATTGCTGTGTGTGTGTGTCTTTCTCAATTTTGTGTTCTTAGCATGAAAAGGAATTTCTGTATATCACCTTTGTTTTGTTTGTTTTATTTGCCGTCACAGATTTTTATTTTGACTGTATTGATATTGTTGTGGGGATGATAGTGAAAAACGAACATGTATTGGTTTTTCGCGATTTTGTAATGAATGAGGAACATGATTTTTGTTATTGCAATTCCCATCACCTACTTGTATTGGCTTTGGTGGAATTAAAAAAGATTATTAGTTTCTAGAAATAATGAATAGTTGAAATTTTTTTTAGAAATAAAATTGGTTTAAATATCATATTTTTGCGGTGGGTATGTCGAAAAATGGAAATCGAATAAGCTAATTCTACCTTGACTACCAGGCAAACAGAAAAAACAACAACAAGAAACAGCAAATGACCACGTGATATTCAAGAACGAAATGAGAAGCCGTACATAAGAAATAGGAAAGAAGCCTTGAAAAGGGCAGTGGGGTGCGTTCGGGGATAAAAATTGATTTGGCTGGACTCGGCAGGAAGTTGAAATTAAAAATCAGAAGCGAGCCATTGTTTGAGTGTATTGTGTAGGAGGTATAGTGCGTGTATGAGATTGGGTTGGTTTCTTATTGTGTGTATCATTCGGAATATTTTTGTACGATTTTGCTTTGTGTTCATCATGCCTTATTTTTTTCCTGGCCGCCTGGTATTTTCATTTCATTCATACAAATGAATATAGGCGAAATATGGGCTAATATGGGCTCGATTTGGTTTGTAGTTTAAAATTAAAGATCCACACAATTTGCTTAATATTCTCAAACACCTTACAAATAAAAAAACTTTGAAAAAATCAAAGGAAGAAGACAAACTCTGATTTTTGTTTTTATTCTATCTTTCTTGTGTTTTTTTATAATTTACTTATCATCGAATATTTTCCCCTTTCACGGCATTTTCGACGGCCGGCCATTTGCTTGCTGTTTAGCAAAATATTCTATCCTACATAAGTTTTTCAGACAAGAAATCTGTATAACTACAAAAAACTTAATTATGATTATGTGCATGTGTTCAAATGCATAAGGAATGCACTACACAAGACCTCCGTTATTACACCCGAGGCCGTTATTACTGAGAATTCAAGCTTGAGACGGCTCAAGTAGATGTGGAATCAGTGTAGGAACGCTTAGTTATAAATCCTCCACAGAGTCCAGAAGAACTGAATGCTCATATAAATGCGATGTTCATAGAACGTAATTTTATACAATTATCACATTGTATTACAATAGTGCAATCTACAAATAGTGCTAATACTTCAAAAATTCCAATTTGAAAAATTCCAATTCGCAAATTGAAAAATTAAATGAGAAAATTAAAAAACTAGAAGAGCAACAGAAGGACAGGAAAGAAACAGCGATTACAACTGAAAGAATTTTGAATGGTCGCCTTCCAGAAAATTACACGGCTTCGGCTCAAGTAAGCGCAGATGTTAGCGACGATGCGGTGGAATTTATAAATATATTGGCCAAAGGGAGACAGAAATGGTATACGGACAACCAGAAGCGTGTTCTACAGAACATAAACTACATATCCTCAAAGGCCTATGTGTTTATGCGAGAATCTTTAAAATTTAGTTTGCTGTCAACCGTCACATTGTACCGATGGTGCCCAATTACGCGGCTTGAACCCGGTATTAATAGGATAATTGAGAAGAACATACGAGTTGCAGTTACTAATATGCCAGAAAGTCACAAATACTGCATGTTGGTATTTGATGAAGGGGCAACTAGGAAGGAATTGGAATACAACGCAGCATACGACCAAATTGACGGTTTCGAGGATTACGGTGATGGACAAAGAACTTATGAAGTCGCAACATCTGCATTATTCTTCATGATTCGCGGACTAATCGCCCCATGGAAATACGTGTTTAGCTTTTAGTTTGTTGGCAAAGCAATGGGCATGCAACTATTGGCACCCTTAGTTCTGGAGAACATAGAAGCAGCCGAACGGATTGGATTGACAGTAAAAGGATTAATATGTGATCAGGCACAACAAAACATGGGCGTTTTTAATAGAATAATGTCAAATGACGAAAGATGTTTCGTGACAAAAAAGGGTACGAAAGTATACCCTTTATATGATTATGTGCATGTGTTCAAATGCATAAGGAATAATGCACTACACAAGACCTCCGTTATTACACCCGATGGGGAAGCATCGTGGAGTGTAATAAATGAAATGCACATCAAGGATTGTGAAAACCCAGTAAGATTGGCCCCAAAACTAACTGCTAATCACATTTATCCGAGTGGCTATGCTGCAATGCGTTTGTTTCGTATGCCACGCAAGTACTGAGTGCCACAGTTGCAAATGCTATACAAGTGCTATACGAGGCGAATGAGTTTTCTGGAGAAAACCAAAGCAAAGGATTAGCAACTGCAAAGTTCCTTAAACATTGCAATGATGCCTTTGATTCGCTGAATAATACGTCGTTTAAGGACCCCAATAGAAGGAGTCATCCGTATAGCGCGGCCAACAAAAAGGAAGAGGAATTAAATGAAATAGTGAAATATTTCAAAAAAGTTGAGTTGGGAAATAAAGTCAGAGCCGGCAATTCATTGATTTCCACTATTAATAATATGATCAATTTCTGCAAAGATATGTTAAAAGGGAATGGAGTCACATACATCTCACTCCGCCGGCTAAACCAGGATTGCCTCGAAAACTTGTTTGGAACTTTAAGGTCGAAGCAAGAAAATAATACGAATCCATCAGTCAGGGAAATACAGTATTTGACTGCCCGACTGATGTCGATGAAAATATTGACTCATCCATATTTGCGGGGCAGGAATTGCGAGAACGACGAGGACTTCAGTTTGGATTGGAACTATCGCATTGAAGGTGAGATTGGTAATCCAAATGGTCCTCCCTCTGGCGAAAATATGAATTTGCCAGTATTAGCGAGTTCATTGATAGTACTTCGGTGGAGGAAACCGGTAACACCGCCGAATTAGCAGCAAGTAGATACTTTTGCGGTTATGGGCAATATTGTTGGAAAAATAACTTGGTGGGTAAGATCAGGTTTTTTTTGTGTGTTATTTATGGTATAAATTGATAGGTGATGGATGAATAGGTGTTAGGTTAGTAGTACAGGGAAACATATTATGAGCCTGCTTAATGGGAGGGGGTAGGTTTAGTACGTATGCGCTTCAAGCAAGAACTCTATGCAGGCAGAGTTCTTGTTGGGCTATATTCGACAATATTAAGGAATAATATTAATAAGTAGAACCCTCGCCTATTTTTCTTTTGCACTTTTTTCCTTTATTTAATTTTTTTCTACTCTTCGGTCGCTTGTTTTGTTGGCGCGTTTCCTGTGCTCTGTTCAAAGGATGTCGGCTTAGCTTATGCCAAATTAAAAACGCATTCATTTGCGTTATTTTCCTTCGTTTATTTTTTACACTTCCTTCCTTCTTTTTGTGCGTCATTTTGTTTTCATGCCAGCTCCTTCTTCATCTTCAATAAGTGATTCAACACTAATCCAATTAAAGAACTTTAAAAAAATCAAAGAAAGAAGACACTGTCTCTGATTTTTGTTTTTAATTTCTTTGAATATCATACTCCCGCCCAATTTGTTTATGCAAACCCAAGCAAACCAACAGCAATATGTTACGCTGAATAAGTTGAACAGCCAACAATAATGTTGATGTACAGAATCAGTGTCGGATTCTAATCGTTTCTGAAGAGTCTCTCCGGCAATTTTTTAAGAGAGAAATGTACCTCTATATGAATAAGTTCTCTTTGGTTCAGGCCTTGGATCGTTCGCTCTCCCTCAAGCAACAGTACTTTAACTTTTTATATTTTCTTCAACGACATTCTTCAATTGAGTTGAGTCGTCGTCGTTCGTTCGTTTGTTTTTTTTTTTGTGTGCTTTTCTTCTCCGTCTTCTTGGCGTGTTGTCGTTGTTGTACCGACTGCTGTTGCTGCGGCGGCTTCGATGTATTTATTTTGCTCTTCACTAAATCCCGACTTTGCTCCAACTCAGTGACTCAGTGTTTGATTGTCGAGCTAGGCTTGACTACTTCGTTAATTGTGTTCTCACGACTTTGGAAGTCCCGTTATTTGTTAAAAGGTTTGTGTAAACAATAAAAAAAATACACCATAATTACTAAAAATCGAATATCCTTGAAGTTAATACGCTAACTTAATGCTAATTAGCATTTGCTATTAGCACTTTTTGCTTTGCTCTTTTGCTTACTCCATTTTTCGCTATTTACTCAGTTTTTTCCATTCATTTCCATTTCTTTCGCACGGCGCTTTCTATGCACTGATCCACTCATTCCTTTTTTGTGTTTTTTGTTTTGTTTTTGGAACACATTTCGCTCGCTCAGTCAGCGTTTCCATTTGCTAATCTCTAATTTGAGATTAGATATAAAAAGTCACTTCGCCGTTTGGTTTTTCTTTTTCTTTTTGTATTTTATTTTTGAAGCACTTGAACAATAATAAAATGGGCAAGCACTCTGGCTCTGAATTTACATCGTTATTGTTGTTGTCGTTTGTATGGTGTTGGTGAATGATTTCATTATTTTCTGTACAAATTTCGAGGCCTGATTTTAACTGATAAAGTGAGCTACGATTACGCATTTCCAGAGAGCTTTCTCATTTACTCAAAGAAGAAGAAAAAGCTGAAGTTTTATTTTCGAGCGAAATAATTAAATGCGCGTTATGGCTCACAAAAGGCGGTACGCTAAAAGTCGGTAGATTTTCCGTTTAGAGTACAGCTAATTAAGAAAACAAATTTCCGTCTTCTCAACAGCATAGTGGGTAGATCGTAAGTTAGCACGCCGAGTATGCGGATACGAGTCCCCGGTGTTGGCTTTAAATCGTTTGAAATTTTTTTTTTCCAATATTCTATTTTTTTTTTAACTTTTTTGTTTTTTTAAATTTTTTTATTTTTTTAAAATTTTTTATTTGGTTTTATAGTCAAACCAATGTTGCATAACCATTAAGAATACTAATGTTTCTGTAATTTGTTCGTTTCCAATTTTTTTTTACTTTAACTTTAAATCGTCAACCATTTTTTAAGGCCCAATAATAAACCTATATGTACATACATACACATTTACTATTTAAGTTATTATGATTTAAAACGTAATCAAATATCATTGTAAAAATATTGTAAATAATATTTCAATAATTTAATTATAATTAGCTATTAACATTGAACGGAGTAAACTGCATAACATAATTGTTTGAAAAATGTTCTTGAAATTTTTTCATTCCCAATTATGTTTAATTAAATATAATCCTTTATCGTACAACGAATTCAGAAAAAACATCTCTCTATTGTTGTGTCCCACAACATTTTAGTAGCTTAGTATCTTAACCGAACTTCCCACAAATAGTACAGAATCGGAATCGAAACTGCTGACGGAATAACTAACGTGTGTTCAGGCTGAAGGTATAGATTTGATTTACCATCGTAGCCAAAAAGCTTACAGTGACAATTTGTTTGTTGGTCAATCCAAAGTCATCTGTTACTGAATAGACAACTAGAAATTCTAAGTTCGCATTTTCCCAGGCCAAAGCGAATGTTATCACACGTATTGAATTGAGAAGAAGAAGAAGACGAAGCAGCCGCCACAGCACAAATTACATTCCATATATATATATATAAATATATATATATATAAATATATATATATATATGTGTGTGTATGTATATGTATGTATATCTTTATCAAAGTTGTGTATAGCAAGTGCGAAGCATGCAGCGGGGGGTTACTGTTACCGTCGTTGTGCTGGGCTCTGGCCCGTTTGCCTATCATTATTGCCATGACTTGAACGAGTTTAGTTCAAATGTAGGCTTTGCCTTTCTAGTTCTGTGCTTGTGGATCTGCGCGCGTAAGTGATAGGCTAGGCAGTTCGGTTTATTAAAGTATTGCCTTTATTTTACTTGTAGTGCGAATTAAATAAATTGTTTATTGCCTGAATTGAATATTTCTTTTGTTGTTGTTCTTATAAAATGCAATAGCACGTTGTAATAAAAAGTAAAAAGAAAATTTTAAAAAAGCATTCGCAGCATGCTTTAGTCAAATAATTTAACTAGTTGCTTGTGCCGTTTGCCTGTTACATACATACTTACATACTACTACGGCACTAGCTTCAGTCCTCGGGTTTTCGTACTTGCTGTTTCATACGATTTATATGCGCATCTATTACTGCGTTAACCTAGTGAACAGCTTCAAAACGTCAAGCAGACGCCTGAAGATGGAAAAGACTCCCCGTTATACACAGCGGGAGCGTAATATGGTCCTGGGCTATGCAGCTCGACACAAGGACATTATCGAAAACAAACGCACCGATGCTGAATCGAATCGGAAAAAAGATGAAGTTTGGGTACAAATCGCCAAGGATTTTAATGCTCGCGCATATCACCAACGCTCGGCAAAGCAATTGCGCCAGCTGTACAAGAACATGAAGCTGCTTCTGAAGAAGGACCTCAGCGGCGACGATCGTGGCAATCGCTCGTTCATGGAACTTTTAAATACGTTGGCCAGTCAGGATTCAGTTGCCCAATACATCACCGAACAGATGTCACCGGATAGCGGCGGCGCTGTCAGTTATAGCGGTTTGGGCAATGGCGGTGGCAGCAGTGCCGCTGGCGACGCACGAAGCGGAATGCACGACGACTATGATGATTCAAAGGTGAGTGCGACAATTTGGAGTTCAATTGGCTACGATTCTTTTCCAATCTATTGGTGTTTTATTCATTTTGTAGTTTATTTTTTACGTTGTCCATTGTTTGGACATGCAGTTAGATACGAGTTTGATAGGCTAGCGAGTGAGTGCGCCATAGACTGATAAGCGGAGCTTGTTTCACGTTTAGAGGCACTCAGTTCGCTCACTCACTCACTTTACTCAATTCAACTCGTTTGATTTGTGTCTGTCGTCTTTGTAGTATCGGATACAATAGCCAACCATTTAAGCTTTACCTGTATCACGATAATACACAAAACAGTAGATGGCTGAATTTATAGTCTTTGTTAAAATGATTTCGTCTGTCTGCGTATACAAATGAAATGAGGATAAGTCCACAATGTCGCGGTGTAGTTATATCCTGACTTACGTGACTTTTATTTATTTAACATATATTATCTATATCTATACTATTATATATAATTGATTATATTGGGTTGTATGTAACGCTTTCGCGCGAAATATACTGGACAGATTTTAATATTTTTCTTTTTAAAACAACACATTTGCGCTACTGAAGACACTGGCATACTTTTTTGATCCTTTTTTTTTTTACAAAAAGAGGGAGTAAAAAATGTGGGTCCGTAGAGAGTAAGAATTATTAACTGTCTTCGCTGACCGTGAGCGCGCTTTTAAGTGTAACTCATTGCATAGTTAATCGATTATAAACGGCATAAAGTAGATCTACGGGATCTGCTGGTCAAATAGACGGGTGTAACCTAAATTTTAGGGGGTTTTCTTATTTGTAACACTTGATTTCAATGCTTTTACGAATTTTCGCCCACGCAGATGCACTTCGAGAATATGGACACAGATGTTATTCTGATTAAATCAGAGACGATCAGCGATAATGAACAAGAGAATGGTTTGCTTGGCATGGACGATGATGATGATGATGATGATGATGACTGCCTCAGTCCTAAAGCGCCGGAAGTTTGTCTCGAAGAGGAGGACGAAGAACTCTTTGCCACCGATTTGCGTCAGTTGAATCAGCACAGCAGCAATAGCAACGGTTCCAGTAGACATACGAGCAGACCGAATGGTATCTGTCAATTGCAAAGCGGTACATTTACAACCCGAACACAACCATCTACAACAACAGCGGCGAATAATTTCACAAAAGCAACAACAGCGCCGCTGACAACGCTGACACTGTCAACGTTGCCAACTGCGGCGGCGGCAGCGGCGGCGGCGGCGGCGACACTGGCGGTGCTGTGCATCCGGCGGCACGAGTACGCCAACGCAGGCGGCAGCAGCGGCGGCGTCGCAATCAGCGTCACTGCCAATTGGCCGTTTAACGCGCAGCAACGATGCATTGCAATTGAGTGCGATTAGTGGCAGTGGTGGCGGCGGTGTAACTATCAATCAACAACACCTGTTGCTCAATGGTCGCCATAGCAGCAAACTCCACAACAACGTTGCCAGCGGTGTTGGCACCAGTCATCACCACCAGCACCAGCACCATCATCAACACCAACACCAGCAGCCGCACAGCAGTAGCATTGCACCTTTCGACAAGGACACTGAAAGCGCTAACACGGAAAGATTGGGATGGTTTTATCAAGTAACTGCATCTATTATCTACACCGAACAAATTCTTTAGCTTAATTTTTTGTTTTGTTTTGTTCTTTTGTGTTATTTGTTCAGCACAAATTGAATTGTCTAGTTAGTATAATATAAAGAATGTCAGATGCATTAAGAAAACAAAACAAACAAAAATACACAAAGGTAACACTAACACGATTTTGTACGAAAAACAAATGAAATGCCTTATGTACGAATCGTAATGACGCCTCTGGCTATACACCCTAACACCTAAAAGAAACTAGTTCATAAGCTTTGTGTTTTGTAATTGTAGTTTGTAGTAATTTTCTTAACAAAAACAAAAAAACGACAACAACAACAACAATAACAATAACCATATGGCAAACGGATCTCTGCGTGTGCTTTCGTTATATAACTAGGTGCAGAGAACTAGACTCCGTTCTACGTTTGCCGAAGTTACAACAATATAACAATAACAGCAACAAACAAAATTCTATGTGCCAATAATTCTTGTCAGCAGTGTACTTGCCTATAATAAATTATTTGTATTATTATCATTATTGATTTATGATTTAAGCATTTTTTTTATCTCTACATATTTTTTTTTACAAATGCAAAAAAAAAGCACAATGATTTTTTTTTTAGAAATATGTATCTGAGAAAAATATAAAATAAGACAAGGAAAATGCATAAACAGATGCGACACATTATCAACTATATATATATATATATATATATATATAAACAAACATAAATTGTACAAAAGTGGTTCCTAATCTAGTCCTTTTACATGGTTTTTTGTACTTTGCCAATGAAAAATTTATTTGAAATTTTCAAAAATTAACCAGAAAAAAAATTTGTTTTCTTACCCAATGAAGATATTAGATAGATTTATATTATTTACCAAATATGTGTGTTCTTTTCTTTCTTAGAAAGCCGCGACAAAAAGCTGCGCTTAACGTTTAACTAATATGTTAATATTATTATTATTTAAAAATATTCTCTTTCATTTACAATTTATTGTTAATTATTTTTTACTTAATATTTAGTTGAAATATCTATCGAAATTTTTTTGTACTTGTAATAAAGCGTGAACAATTAAAAAAAGTGCGTAGTTAACAAACAGACTATGAAATGGAAAATGTGTACAGTGTAAGAGTCGCCTAGTCTATAAAATAATAACTAATGAAATTGTATGAAACAAGATGAATTTATTTTGTGCATAGAACGTAAAAAGTGAAAGCACATAAAAGTTTTAATAAAATATATGTAAAATAAAGGTTTGTTTTTTTCTTTCTTGCGCATCGATTTTGTATTTAGGAAATAACTAAAGAAAGGAGCGCTTCGAAGTACAGTATAGTCTCAATAATCCGGACAGTTAAAAACCAGGCAGTGTCCGAATTACCTAAAAGTCCGGATTATCGAATTAACAAAAAAAACGAAAACATTTCTGAACTTCTGAATAAAACTAGTTTTAATTAAATATCAATTATTTACGCTTTAAAAATTTATTTTTAATATGTTTTCAACGTTTTTAATGGCGTTGGAAAAAGTTAGAAAGTTTCACTTGTCGAAGTTGAGTTTCACTTTTCTTTTTGTATGCTAAGTTTCGCAGACTAACAAGTTTTAAAATGTTGCCGGAGGCAAAATCCTGTTCATCTGCATATTTGATATACATTTTAAAACGCCGCATTTTCATCGTGATTGGTGTCCTCGATATTGTCTTCTTCAATGTGTTCGTCACTTATTGCAGTGTCATCAGTCAACCAGTCATCTATCTCACTATCTCATTATCATTGCATAGATCTGGGCATATTTCGACAAGTAGGTCAAAATTTCATTTATACTGCGGCGTAAGAGGCAAGAGGCATTTTCCATTTTTTGTCGTAATGAACTTTGTTAAAACACTTTCTAAGGACACCTTCATCAACAGTATTACAAGCATTTGATGTTAGAAAAGCAACGTCTTTTAACAAAAATTTTTTTTTAAAGAATCCATTAAAATATTAGTTGCGCTGGACAAAAGGAGAGATAAAAAATGTTTACGATAGTTCATTTTTAAAATGCGAACTGCATTTTGGTCCATAAGTTGGATAAGAGCAGTGCAGTTTGGTGGTAAAAACATGACGCATATGTCCTTATCGAAGTCTGGTAATGCTTGTGCATGGCAAGTCGCATTGTCTAGCAATAGAAGTGATTTGTTTGGCAAGTTTTGTTCTTTTAAGTAGCATCTTGCTTGTTTTAAAAAATGACTTTTCAAAACTATTTTTAAACAGTGTTCAGTCATCCAAGCATTTGTGGCTTTGTTGGCTTTTCCGATCATCAGTAATTTGTGTATTCTCCCGTTGCATTGCAGCCAACCAGAACAGTTACTCTTTCTTTACTAATTTTACGTCCTGGGTCGGATTCCTTACTAGAAAATGTTATGCCCATTTGTGCAATTTGTGCGTGCAACTTTTCAATGAACGGTTGAACAGTAGTAGAATCGTTAGAATCGATAATTTTTCTACGGAAATTTTGAGAATTTTTATTCCATATCGTGAGCGAAAATTATTAAGCCAACCGTTATTTGCCATAAATTCAACATTTGATTCATAAATTTCGGCACAGAAAACTATTCTGTTTCGTTTCTTTAATGATATCCAAGCACAGTTTGATGCATTGTGTTGTCTTTTATTTACAACCCAAATATACAAGCGTTCTTCCATCAGTTGGTATTTAGTCGATCGCATAGTTTCGGGTCTACCGGTCGCTTTTTGCTTTAGCAATGTAACTGTAATATCGCAGTCTTACTATTTAATCTTAAATCTTTTTAATTCTATATTGGCAATTGCAGATTTGCCTAGATTGTACTCCGTTGCCAGTTGACGAAGTGAATTTCCTATCTTTGTTTAGAATTTCGCTTTTTTGGTCAATGGAACCAAAGTTTTTTAAATAATTGAAAGTCAAATTGAACCAATAGATGTTTTCCAACCTTCTATGCCACAACTGTATTAGCAAATAGGAATACGTTTAGAGAGTAAGGTTCAACACTATAATTGGCATGGCGTGTTTCTGGGACTGATGGTGACTTTTAGTAGTAGCCACGATCCAGTAGCCACGAGAAACACTGCGAAATAAACACAAGTAAAAGCACGCAAGAGAGTTATAAGTTAAATTCGCGAGTGGCGACGCCTGATCGGAACAACGAGGTTTGTACCAAAAGTAGCCGACATTCAGTTATATCTTCGCGCGACAGCACTCAGGCGACCTCTATAGGGCACAAACATCACCAGTAACTCCGCACGAACTCACCAGTTGCTCGCAGTTCTCAATAGGGCGGTTAATTTATGCGCAGCGTGTATTTGTTTAAAGTGTGTTTTTCATGTTCCTCGCATTTGTTCGTTGTTAAAAAATTATGGAAAGAACGGGTCAGCGAATTTGCATAAAATTTTGTTTTAATCTTGGAAACTATTGAAATGTTGCAAAAGTCCTTTGGAGACGAGTGTATTTAAAAATGCGGTTTAAAAATGACCGCACATCTGTTGACAGTGGTTCTCGTTCTGGTCGCCCTGCGACGGTACAAACATCGGATAATGTGGAGCGTGTGCGAGTAGCAATTGAACAAGATCAACGTTTGAGTGCGGCGGAACTAGAAGATGACCTTGGAATATCAAAAAGTATTGTTTGCTGAATTTTAAGCGAGAATTTGGCCATGATTTGTGTGTGTGCTAAATTCAACCCACAACTGCTCTCAGAACAGCAAAAAACCATTCGATTAGAAATCGCTCAGCACAATCTGGAAATGATAAATAGCGATACAAATTTGCTCAAAAAGCTTATTACTGGTGATAAATCATGGGTTTAGGGTTATGATCCTAAAACAAAAAAGTCTTCGCAGTGGACGGTTCTGCCTCCATCCGAGCCTCGGCCGAATAAAGCCCGTCATAGCTGAAGCAACGTCAAATCAATGTTGATTGTTTTTTTCGATAATGAAGGTGTCGTGCATCACGAATATGTTCCTGCAGGTTAGACGATTTCGTGATGCAATCAGAAGAAAACGACCACACTTTTGGCACACCGGTGACTGACTTCTTCACCACAACAATGCTCCAGCGCATGCATCAAACCTTGTGCAGCAGTATTTATCAAAACACAGTGTTGTACAGCTCCTTGCGACTTGTGGCTATTTCCTCGATTAAAAATGCCACTTAATGGACACCGATTGGACGACAAGAAGACTGTTGAAACCAATGCGATGAATGCACAAAGGCGATTCCAATAACTGACATTCAAGACTGCTTTAGGAAGTGGACGTGGAAGCATCGATATAAGCATGTTGTGCAATCAAATGTGAACTACTTTGAAGGATACCACCAACAGCATGACGAAGAATAAGTTAAGCGCTGAGAAATCGAGGTAGGTCGTATACTTTTGGGACAGACTTCGTAGTATATCTTTTATTAGAATAGAATTTTCCTTAGCTTAGTGTATGAAAGATTTCAATGTTTAAGTAGCAACTGATACTTTTATTTTAGTAAGTCCGCGTCGCTATCAACTGAACTTTCAAATTCGTGTGCTTCATTATTCACTTCTTGTTCAGCAGCACTTTTGTATGTGTAAACTTCTTCTCTTATAATGCTGAGAGGCTGAGAGAATGCAGAAGACTATAGCATTCTACTTACACTTTTTGTCATGCACTAGCCAAAAGACATGATATAATGTATCATTAGCTATTAAATGCAACAAAAGACTTTGTTTTAATAAACTTTTGTTAAGTTAAAGTTTTCGCGATTATCTGGCATCTTGACCCAAAACCAATTGATGTAGACAAGGACATCATGAAATATTGGGAAGAGAAAAATTTGTATATCCCTACTTATTTCAATTGGCTAAAGTTGTGCATAGTGTTCCGGCAACACAAGTTAGTGTCGAAAAGGCATTTTCAGCATTAAATCTTATTTTGACAGATTTAAGATATAATCTTAACGCAGACAGCGTTACTTTACTTTTTATAAAATTAAATCTGATGAAATAACTAACAAAATAAATAATCATTTAAAATTAGCAATGCATATATTGATTTTTATTTTCATGATTAATTAGAAAATAAAATAAATAAAATAATATTTATTTTTTGATTTTTAAAATAAAAATTTAAAGTAATTTTTATTTTTTTATTTTTAAAACAAAAATTGAAAATAATAATTAAAAATGATTTTTTGAAATAAAACTCATAACAGTTACGGGCCCTGGTAATAGGGAGAGCTTCGTTGTATAGGAGTTCGTTATAGAGAAGTTCGACTGTGCCACATTTTAGGTTCCCCAAAATTTCTCCTTTTGTTTAATTGCAAGTTTTATATAATTTTTCTGTGTGCGCCATTGCTGTCGCAAAATAAATTGATAATAATTGAACCCAAATATTACTGGTATACATCATAATCACCTGCGCCAACTACCATTGGGCGCGTTCAGCAGAAGTGTTTGATGACCTTTTTTGATGCTTTTTGCTCATTGTAAATGGCTAATTCACAATTTCGTTGAAAATTTAGTGATTGCGATGACTAAAAATTCATCACAAAAATTTTTTGGTAACCAAGTCATCGCATTTCAATCAGAAGTTTTCCGTTTGTAAACAAAGTAATAAAGACACAAATTTTAAAGAAAATAATTTGAGTGTTGTTATTAGTTGCTTTGAAAGTGTAGTGTAATAATATATATGAAAAAGCTCCATTGATTGGCGCCGAACCAGCTATGTGGACTAGTTATCCAAAGGTATAAATATAAACCTTATCAAAATGTTATGGGTTCTATGTCAGCTTAGAATTTTTGCATTTTATTGTAGTTCTTTACTTAATATAGGCTATTGCAACTCAATCTATCAACAACTAATGCTACAAAAATAACAACAACAATAATGATAAGCACAGCTCTGGCTTCTAGTAAGCTCAAAGTACTAAGGCTTATGAAAATTTGGTGGTTTCTGTGCCAGCTGATTTATTGTAGCAACGTGTATTGCTTTAAGAACGCAATACGATAACAAATACGATAACAAAAAATTCCTGTAATGGCTGTAATTCCTTTGTTCCAGCATCGACAGCTCTCGGACTTAAAACGTTGCGAATATCTTCCTTTCATTCAAATTTTCATTCAAAATTGTCTATAGCCACTGGCGCGCGCTCATTGTGTCACTTGCCAACACTAACAACGGGTACGAGCACAGCTGATGCGCAAAGCAGCAGCGCGCTAAACAGTATAATCGGCTTCTATCAACACTAGGCTTTTGCCTTATGTTTTTCTTGTTGTTCTCTTGTTGTTATTGCTCGCCCGTTTGTTTGTATGTGCGAATTTCTCACTCATCTTGCGAAGAAAATGATGCAGTCATCGCAGCAAATTGTTTATACGGCTATTGTTTAAATAATTGAAAAGAAGAATATTTTGCAATAGCAGAGTCCTGAGTCCAAAGGAAAAGTGCCAAAAAGAACGTGTGCCACACCAACGAAGCCGTCATCAACATAAAACAGCAAAAAATACCAAAGCAAATCGGAATTGTATGCAGCATTGCCTTTTTTTACATTTATTTGTTGTTTGTGTATTATTTTGTAAATATTTAGTGTGCACTAACAGTGGCGGTGTCGGTGGTTGCTTTGATTAAATTTTAGTAACGCATAGAATATTGCAGAAGCAGCACTCAACACATACACAAAAAAAAGCCAACTGAAGCAAAGGCGTTGGTGTGTGCGGTCTGGTGCGGTGTGTTGCGGTGTGGTGTGCAGTAAATGGTGTTTGCGGCTTCGTTGCCAGAGATTCAAAAGTGACTAATTGGCATAGTTTAAGTTTTGCTGGTGGTGGTGTTGTTGTTGTTGGTACTTGTGGTGTTATTGTCACTGGTTTAGTTTGGTTTGGTTTTGGTTTTGGTTTGCTGCATAAACTAGCTACGCCCTGAAGTAGTGCCGAAGTGAAGGAGTTGACTGACGTAGCAGCGTTGTGTGTTTTTCCAATGCCAGGTTTTCATCTCAATGAAATGGGCGAAATGGTACTGGATGCCGTCGATGACATCGGCGTTGTCGATGTATATGATTTGGCATCGGATATTGGCAAGGAATATGAACGTATTATGGATCGCTATGGCACCGATTCGATCAGCGGCTTAATGCCGAAAATCATAAATACACTGGAACTGCTCGAAGTACTGGCGACGAAAAACGAACGCGAGAATGCAACGATTCAGGATCTGCGCGACAAAATTGCGCAGCTGGAGAGTGAGAAACTGGAGAAAGCCGAGTTCCGACGACGTTTCGAGAAAGAGCTCGAAATGATCGAGGAACAGTGGCGCACCGAGACGAACGAGCTGGTCGAACTGGTTACAACATTGCAGGACGAAAATAAACGTTTGGTGAAACAAATGCAGGACTTACAATCATCGTCGGCCCAAAGTTCCGGTCTTGGTGCTAGTTTAACCGAGAGTATTATAAGCATTACGAACAATGAATTGCATAGCGCACTTTCTGACACGCAGGTGCTGCAGCGACTCAAGGAGCAAATCTACAAGCAGCGCGACGAGCTAAAGCAAAAGGAGCGTGAACTGCAAGACAAGTACAGCGAAGCGGAGCATGTAAGTTTGGCTGAGGAATGTTCTTAATTAGTATTCTAAACGAGGACGAGGACGAGGAAGTACATGAATTTCGAATGTGGGTACTATACAATGTCGAAATGAGGAATGGGGAATGAATGAGGAAAAGAAAGTACAGTCAAACTACCCTATAGCGAATCATAGCGGAACTTAAAAATTACTTCGTTGTATATGGAAAATTCGTGCGCCAAAAGGATATGTACTTGAAGTGTACTCGATGTGTACACGAAAAACTTGTGCACTTGAAATCAATTCGTAATATGCGGAGCTTCGTTGTGTAGAAGTTCGTTATAGGGAAGTTCGACTGTACGAAGTCAGAATGGATTTCGTATTATAAATACTGCCAAAGCATTCCAAGCGAAGTATATCTGCAGAACCTTCAAGAGAAACAACAAATTTATATCTAAAGTGCTTCTTTTGAATGTTATAGCGGAAGTATTTCATGCCGCAGACTGGTCCTATCTCTTTCTTTCCCTGTGTGTATGTGTGTGTGTGTGTTTGTGTTTGTGTTTGGGCGTGTCATACTTTTACTTACAATTTCGCTTCGTTTCCCAGGTCAATATACAATTAGAACGATTGAAGTCATCGGAACGCGATACACGTCGTCGCTACAAACTGTTGCAGGCGCAGGTAAAATCGCTTTGCGAAGAGCGTGCCGATTTCCTCGCTCAGCTGCAGGATCAATGCCGTGAAATAAATCAGCTACGCAAACGTCTTGGTCTCGCGGAGAAGGAGAATGAGGATTTGGTGCAATCGTACGATGATGATATTAACGATCCCAATCGACCGCGCTATACAACGCGCGAGCTTAAGGAATTGATTAGCGAACGTGATGAGCTGCTAACGACCATTGATAACCTGAACGAGGAGCTGCAGGCATTGAAACCACCATCGGATGCACAAAAACGTGCTGCGCGCGTCTCCAGTTCGGATGATGACGACGACAACGAGAACGATGGCGATGATGATGATGATGATGACTGTAACGATGAGGGCGTTGTCGATGTAGTAGATGAGGAGGGTAACGATGATGATACGGTCGCCATAAGTGAAACGTGAGTTTATTACAATCAGTGATGAAAGTTTATGGCGACATACATATTTACTTTGGGTTTAATTTCTCGTTTGTCATAGACCACCCGGTCACGATGCACCAGTACAGGGGCCACTGCCCTACGAACCCGACGATGCGCCCTGGAAGAAAACCTCCGAATCAGGAATACGTAAATTGTGAGTAAAGAGACTGCGTTAAACAAGGTTTCGCTGTTCTTTTTATATACTTCACATTACAGTATTACAACAATGGAGACCCTATGAAGAATAGATATTCTAGATCAGTTCGACGTAGTGTACTCATTCAGCCATTTCCGTCTGTCTGTTCTGTCTAAAATGCACAACTGAAATTTGCATGAATTTCACCTCATGCCCATTATGTATGAATATATTTGAAGATTACTAGACTAGTGGATCGTATATATGCCATATAGATTCATGAATCTCATGTTTAAATGCAGTAAGGGTACTGACCATTCCAATCAATAATGTAATGCGTCAATGAACTCAGTTGTTAGTATTCTAATATGAATATTTTTTCCCCATATGTCGTGTACATATGTAGGTGAAAAAACCAAAATAGTAACAAAAATAATATAAATTTAAATAAATATGAAATACAAAAATAAACAACATTAAACAAAACAAAAAAAAGGGGGAAAAAAGAAAAAAGAAAGAAGTATTGATATATGCGTTGTATAGAATTTATTCTACCAGATCCACTGGCCTTGTCCTCTGTAACCTGCGTCTGCGTTGAAGTTCCTGTATTGGTAGTAGGTTGACACCAACATTTGAGTGTTGGGTAAGCTTCGTCTGGTAGATACGACTTATTTTTGTAATCTCCTCTGTCACTGTTGTTATGTTAAGATCACGATGCAGATCATTGTTAGTTATATACCACCCAGCCTTGGTGATCATGCGAATTATTTTTGTATGTTGTCTTTGTATTATGTCTGTATTTGATTTTTTGGCCGTTCCCCAGATTTGTGCTCCGTACGTCCAGATTGGTTTTATAATGGCTTTGTAGATCAGTATTTTGTTTTCTAATGTTAACTTTGATTTGAGCAGCCAATATAATTGACTAATCCTCAGCTTGATTTGATCCCGTTTTTTAAGTATATGGTATTTCCAGTTGAGTTTGTTATCAATATATAATCCTAGGTATTTGACTACATTTTCAATTTTTACGTCAGCTCCGTCAATCGTTATACGAGGTGGTGTGAATTTAGTTTTAGTTGTATATATAACATGTACTGTTTTGGTATTATTTACTTTTATTTGCCACTTTTCAAACCACCTTAGGGTAGTATCCAGATGCTGTTGTAGTTTGGATGTTGCTATGTTTACTTGTCTATGTGCGCTAAGTATTATAGTGTCATCAGCAAATGTGGCTATCATTGAAGCGTCGTCATTTGGTGTTGGTATGTCCGCTGTAAAGATAGTGTATAATAACGGTCCTAGCACACTTCCTTGTGGTACGCCTGTTTTGATTTTTCTTAATGTGGAATATTCATCTGAGTACTTAACGAAAAAATGTCTTTCTGTGATATAGTATACTAATATCTGTAGTACGTTATGCGGAAATATATTGCGCAATTTGCTGATTAGTCCTTTGTGCCAAACTTTGTCGAATGCCTTTTCGACATCTAGAAAAACTCCTAAACAGAACTTTTTGTTGTCAAGATCGTTTAAAATTTTATGAGTCACACGATGGATTTGTTGTATGGTCGAGTGTTTTCGTCGAAAGCCAAATTGGTGGTCAGGTATTATATGTTTGCGTTCTATAATAGGTAACAGTCGCTGGCACAGGAGCTTCTCGAATATTCTTGACAGCAGTGGAAGTAAGCTAATTGGTCTATATGATGCTGGATTATATACGTCTTTACCAGGTTTTGGAATTGCAATGACTTCAGCCACTTTCCATACTTTAGGAAAGTAATTTAGTCGAATTATCGCGTTGAAAATATTGCGTATGTATACCACTGCTTGAAGTGGTAGCTCCCTTAAAAGTTTTCCGTCAATTTTGTCATACCCGGGTGCTTTTTTGGGCTTTATGTCGTGCTGTATACATTTGAGTATTTCATTTGTGCATATTTTTTTTAGGCGAGTTGGCTGGGGAGTGACTGTCGAGTTTATATGACAGTCATCTTCGTTGATAGTTTCATCAGCAAATATTTTTTCATAATAATTCGCTAGAACTGTCGCCTTGTCTAGGTTCGTTACTACCCATGATCCATTGTCCATTTTTATAGGTGCCTGGTGTATTGTTTTATTTGTCAGTTTTTTGTAGCTTTCCACAGGGAGTAGTCGGTAAAGCTTGTCGAAGTTAGCCTCTGTAAATACTTCGTGATTTCGTAATTTTCCTAATTTTGGAGATATTTCTTAATTTCTTTAGTTGTTATATTTCTTTTTCGCATCGGGGGATCTGCAAATGGTCCATGCTTTTTTCAATTTTCGTTTTGTGCATATCAATTTGCGAAGCGTAGGGGGTGTGTATCGCTTTGCATGGTGTATTTTCTTGTCCGGAGTTGCTTGCAATACTGCCTTCTCAATGGTATCGTTTAGTTGGACTATAGCTGATTCTACGTTGTCGGGTGATCTCAGTGGAATGCTTGTATTTAAGTTTGTGTTAATGTAGTCTCGATAGGTATCCCAGTCAGTTTTGTTGTTGTGCCATAGTTTGGACTTGGTTGTGTTCACTTCAGTTGAATTAAGTTCCAGTAGTATAGGTGTATGGTCTGACGATAGTTCCAGTCTTGATGTTATGACACATTTATTTAAGTCTATGTCTTTGAGTATATAATAGTCAATGAGGTCTGGCTTTTTATTTTTGTCTGTTGGCCAATACGTGGGTTCGCCGGTACTAAGATGTTTAGCTTTTGCTAACAGCAGTGCACCCTGTAGATTTTTACCTTTCTTGTTTGATATTCTGGAGCCCCAGTCTGTATGCTTTGCATTGTAGTCGCCTGCAGCTATAAAACGGGGTCCGAGAGTTTTTAAGAAGTCAAGGTATTGCGACGGTGAGATATTGTGCTTTGGTGGGCTGTACACGGCTGTTATTCTTAGTGGTCCGGATGAGTCGAAGATTTGTATGCTTGTCGACTGGATATAGGTTTCTTGGAATGGAAGCAGTACGTTATGTTTAATGTTTTGTTTAATAATGATAGCAGTCCCACCGTGTCCTGTACCGTCGGGATGGCTTGTGTGGTACATCTTGTATCCACGTATGTTCAGGTGCTGGCTACTTGTATAGTGTGTTTCCGATATCAAAGCAATGTCAGTGTAATTGTTGTGTAGGAAAAGCTGTAATTCATTCAAGTGATTTTTTTAATCCCTTTGCATTCCACGTTAAAAACTTCATCTGTCTGTTCTAACTTTGATGTCTGTTCTACTGCCTGATGGTCATCCTTTTTAATGTTTTTCTCTCTGAGTGAGGGAAATCTTTGAATTTTTATGTGTTTATAGACTTCGCAGCCCTTGTGTGTGTGTGAGCCACCACAGTGAGCGCATTTAATTTGATCGGCACCTATTAATTTACAATCAATAGTCTTGTGCTTGCCGGCACATGTGACACAAATCGGGTCTTTGGTGCAGAAATTCCTTGTGTGACCATATTTTTGACCGTTATTTATATATTTGTACATCGTGATTTACCTAATAGTTATATCCATAGTGTAATATCGTTGTGAGCTCAAAAAAGTGCCCGTTAGCAGACATTGTTCAGAGGGATTTGAAGTGTATTACAACTACGAAAATAACGTTTTTCCTGATTATCGACTATAATATCCAAATTTCGACTGTATTATATTTTTGACTATTTTAATGCTTGTGCGCTCTCGCTGTATTCATAAGTGAGCGCATTCGCTGTCTTATCCGCTCAATTTATTTATTTATTTTTTTTGCAAACAAAAATTAAAATTAAAAAGAAAAAAATGTATGTGCCTATGGCTTGCAATTTATCACTTCTTAGCCTTTTTGGCTATGACTAAAAGTGTAGCTGTGTAAATGGTGTGTATAGTGTAAAATAGTGAAAATAGATTGATGACTGAGTACACATGCACGTGACTTTTCACACTTTTTTTTCGTGTTGTTCTTGTTTTTATAATTACCAACATTTTCGAATGCTCAGTTTTTATATTAATGTACAAGAAGTGGGTGGCTACCTATACTACGGCTAATACGCACGGTTTGTCTGCTACGCAAGATACCGTAACGTTCACCGAGTACAGAGTTGAGACCCAACAAAAATTTTGATACAATTGCATTACAAAATTACAAATTTACTATACTAATACTACAAGTTCTGCTTGTCCAGAGATTTATATAAATCAACTGGTCTTGCGTGCTTGCTCTCTTCAGCCGTCTTTTCGTTGCCAATGCCTGATATGGTTGGTCGAATATGGTATGCTCTGCTTGCTTTGATAGTCTCTTCTTTGATTGGTGGGTTGTGATAACAATTAGTCGAAGTATATTTTGACTGTTGTCTGTCATTGTATCTTTTTAGTATTTGATATCTGTAGTCCATAGGAGCAGATGGCCCAATTATTGTTTTGGCCTCGTTATACATTGACAATTTTGATTTCTTATTTCTTCATGAGCCAGTAAGTTGCCGATATTTTTCTTATTTCTTTTCTTTTTATGATGTTTTCATGTTAATTTACTGTCGCAGTGTATATCTAGATATTTTGCTGAGTCTGTTATAGGTATGGTTATGTTATTTGTTTTTAGAAGTACTGGAGTAAAAATAACTTGCGTTGTCTTATTTTCGTTGATCTTTACACTCCAGCTGCTAAATTATGTTTTAGTGTTGTTTGAGATGGTTTGGAGTGTTGTGGTGACTGTAGCTAGGTTCTTGTTTGTGTAGAGGAGGATCGTGTCATCTGCAAAAGTAGCAAACGTTGTGAATTTCTCAGTAGGCTGGGTTATGTCATGTGTAAAAATTATGTATGTACAGTAGCGGTCCAAGCACGCACTTTTTGGGGTATCCCCGCTTTAAACATTCTCATTGAAGCACATACGCTGCCATTTTTACATAGAAGTGCCTGTCAAGTACCTCTGGATCTTACAAATTGAACGTCTAACTCTATCAGAAGTTCAACTGCGGCACAAGTGGCTCGATTTTCTGGGTGAGGCTTAGTGCATTGTTCTGACTGATTACGGTAAGTAGATGGTGTAGTTGACGGATTTGATTTTAAGTGGCAATAGAATAAAGAATTTGACTTTGGGTGAACTTGTATGTGAGATGGCTTATAATCAGTGTAACTGCGTTACAAAAATTTCACATTGCCCCTAGTGTTTTTTTAAAGAGATTTACACTGGTGTGACACAGTCCGAATCTAGTGTACAAAACGCTATATGCTCTATTTACATATATCTAGCGCGATGCTGAGTGTTTTCCATCTAGTGTTTATTATATTATACTATTATATATTATATGTATGTAACGCTTTCGTTCAAAATATACTGAACCGATTTTAATATTTTTATTTTTTAAACGACACATTTGCGCTATAGAAGACACTAGCATACTCACTTATTTGATTTTTTTAAAGGAAAAAATGTTTTTTTTTTTTTTTGGGATAAAGTTTTTGCAAAACCACTGCAAGACCAAACCACAGCATACTATGATACCATGAGAAAGTAAATGTAAGGTGGGCAAAACCAGGTAAAAGACCTAGTTTGTTAATAAAAGTGCGTATACAGTAGACTCGCGCTAACTTGAACACCAAAAAACCAAGTTATCGAGTTATTCAAGTTACTGGATATATGCTTAAATTAATATTTTGTTGAAGAGTTTAGTCAGACAAACATTTTAGTATGTATTTTAATAGGTAAGTTAAATTATTCCAACATTTCAGCAAAACACTCGTTGTTACTTTGGCCCATGAGTTCGCAAGAAGGATACTGTGTCTCCCAAATAATTTTTATATTTTTTGTGGGGCATTCCCTAGGTTTAATTTTTTTTGTAGCAACAATAGAAGTTAAGAAGCGTATCTTGTAGTGTAGCTTAAAAATTCTGTTGTCCGTTTGATACACAAGCTGTAGTAGAGGCGTTATACTTGGTGGAAGATATGCTGAATATATCTAAATTATCAGTCAGCAATTCTGACTATACAGAGTGGCATGGAGTATTATCTATAACAATAAGTGCTTTTGTTGGCCGATTTTGAGCAAACAGAAACTTTCTTAATTTTTTAAAGAGAAAATATGTCATCCACGATGTCTTTTTTGAGATTTTGTATTCCACTGGCAGATCAACATTTATTTGATGTTCCTTCTGCATTCACATCTTACAGAATAGGGTAGTCGTTAGACCGAGTGTAACAATATATGCTTTCAAATGTGCTTTGAATGGGTACATTAATTGACACATATATTTTGAGTTATTCCAGAAATCACCGGTACAAAATCTTCTCTGTTTTCGGGTACTCATTATTTTTGAATATACTCTTTTTTTCAGGATTAGAAAAGGTGTCATACACTCTGTAATTAATTTAATTTCTGTTGTGCTTATATTGGTAACCCTGTATTTGGAATTCCATGTCGCACTTATTACGCCTGAATATGAATGACATCAGTAAGAGGAAAAAACCATAATGAGAAAGATTTGAAAGAAAAGTTCAAGTTAACGAGACATGAATTAAAAATCTGTTCAAGTTATAGTTCATAGTTATTATTATGGAAACAAGAGTGGTGTTCAAGTTACGGGATAGTTCAAGTTAACGCGAGTCCACTGTATATATTTTCATATTTGGTTATTTTTGCTCTGTTTACTGTTTACTGGAGAAGTAGAAGTGGAGCTAATTTTGCTAATTTCGCCATAGCGTCGGCTTGTTCATTTCCTAATATGCCGCTGTGTCGTGGCATGCACACCAGCCGAATTGTATTGGGATTATTCGTGACTATAACCCTTATAATGCTGCCTGCAGTTTCCCTATTGTTAATGTTCTTAACAGCTAAGAGGATTAACAACGAATCTGTGCAGCTAATATATTTGAACCTTTTAGTTTTTGTTGCACATTCCACGGCAGTGAGTATGGCTGCTGCCGCTGCTTTAAAGCTTGAGGTGTGGTTTGAGAATATGACTGATTTTATGGTATGGTTTCTTGCGGTGATAACAACACTGTGAACAGCTGTGATGTGATCTGCGATCGGAGACGTAAATCTCCTGAAAGTTGAAGTACTTCGAACGTGTGGTGTGGTATTATATATACAGCATAGCCGCATTTAAGCTACTACTCTAATTTAAACTTATGTATTTTTTTACAGTTTTCGCAAATTGTTCTCGGATTCTTCGGACGGCAACAACACATTCCCAAAACGTTCCTTGGCCACGCTTTCGAAAATGGCGCTCTCCGCCACGCCCGGCAACAACAACGTGAAGTAAAAGCATTTGGCGTCGCTGGACTAAGGAATCGGGCGCATCTTTGTGTATTTTTCTAAGAGTATTTTAAATTTATTTATTTATTTATTTTTTTTTTTTTAATTTGAAAAGAAACAATTTCTTTTTTTGGTTTTTATTCATTGTTACTTATTTGTATAAAGACAGTTTGTATTAGTTTAAGTAACATATTTCTTATGATGATCGCTGATTTAACGCGCAATCGCTCTAATCAGTTGGCACTAAAAAACTTTCTAACAAAGTCTTGAAAAACAAGGTATTCAGTTTGAGCAAAAATAGTCTTTTAAATGAAAAGTTGTTAAAAAAATCTACAAAAAAAGAAGTGAGAATGATTATACGAGAGCCAAGAAGAAACTATCAAAGTTAAGATTTTAAACCTGATGAAATGAATATGAGCATGACGGAAAGGTGCAAATTAAAATGAAACGAGAATAAAATTTTAAAATGTTTTAATGTTTTTTTAGTAATAAGCGAAGAAATTGTTGCAACACAAAGCGAAGAAAAAGACAAACCAAAAAGTGCTTATTTGAAGCAAAACGCATTTTTATAAAAAAACGCTTTAATTTCCGTAATTTTATTTAACTAACTATTTTTTTCAAATATTTTTTTGTCTTAAAACTTTAATGTGCTTCCGTAAAAAATGCAATCTTTACTTATTGTTACATTTTTCGTTCAAGACTTAATAAATAAAAAAGTCAAATAAAATAAAATACAACAAAATTAGCGCAAATTTATTGAATATCAAAGTAAAACTCAAACAAACTAGTAATTCAAAAGAGTTTTGTATTTATAAAGCTGGCCATACACGGCGAACATGCGCATGTGATACTCTCGTGTATGGGCGCTGTTGACAAGCCGATGTTCGTTAAAAATTTTAAAATTTGTTAATTTGCTCGAATGATGCACACAAGCATGTTCTTCGTGCATGGCCAGGTTAACGCGTTCGAAATTTTCAAGTATCGAAGTTCTAACTATACAAGTTAATTTCAAAATTATTCAAATTAGCGAGCGTTGCAATAAATTAAAAAAAAATATTAATAAAAGATATGCAAATTATAATTATTATTATTATTATTGTTAATAGTAGTAGTAGCTGTAACTAGCACAAATATAATACCAGTAATTACAAAACAACAACAACAAAATCGACACACACAAAAACACAAAGCCGTTGAAGCTCTATGCTTATGGTTAGATAGATAGAAGGCTCTTGACACTGTTAGAACAGTTACATTTTCAGAACACCACATTCCAACGCTCATTGACTGCTTCCGACTGCAAGCCCGCTCTACACAATTTCTCAACTGAAACTGTGTGCTGTGAAGCTTTCACAGCAAATTCTACTTACAATAGCTGAAATATTTTCTGCTCCGCTTGCGTTCGAGAATGTGCCTTGTACGTCTACTCACAACAAGAGACATAAGTAGTTGGTTACGTGAACATATGTACCTATGTTTACCACGTGTTTGCGTGTGATCAGTTCTTTGAGACCACTGCTGCTCCTTGCCATTGAGCCCTGTAATCAAGAACCCTTTCTGTTGATGTCGAATTTGGATTGCTTTTTATAATATAAGGACAGTCATTCACACTAAGCGCAGTAAATTGCATAACACAATTGTATGATTAAAAGAATAATGTAGTTTGTATAGTACGAGACAGTAACTTCCTTCTTAGGGGGGGATCGTGCGAGTGTAGTAGTGTAGCTTCAGTCTACGCCCTGTTGGTCAGTGAGAAGGTGTGGACGCCAGCGCGCTGGGATGCGTCAGAAGCTTTTCTCTATATCGATTGCTGTATGACTATGTGTTGACTATCTCCATCACCATCGGCATCATGAGGTCCCTGGCAGCGTGGTATTTTTGACGAGCCAAGGGGCGCCCGTAATGCAATGTTGTTGGCGTCAGCGGGGCCCAATATTTGAATGGCGTAGCGGTAAGCAGGTGCCAACACTTGTATGTAGTTCACTCTTTTGTTGGCCATAGTAAGTTTATTTGAAGTGCGGAGTACTCAGTCCAGCTTTCTAAGCATTTGGTAGCACCACGCTACGATCACCATATTAGGCGTTTGTCAGGGATCAGACCGATATATCGAATTTGATCCATGTATGTAAGGACAGTTAGACAGATGCCTTGTCTTAGAGTGGACGTGCATTTGGTAGATTTTATGGCTATGTTCCAGCGCTTCGCCCAGGCCCAGTGCTGGTTTCATTTTCTCCGCCGCTTCGTTCGGTGAGTCGGAGTTGAACAAAATTGCCGTGTCGTACGCGTAGTTAGTTTGGCTGTATAAAGCTTAGAGCTCCCAAGGCCTGGTGGTGAACATTTGCATAAGTTGGCACTGATTTCAGTGCAGGAGTGCTTTGTTGTGTTGAACGACTCCATGCAGTTGTTCTGGAGTGCCGTGACGTGCCTGAAAGCTAAATTGATGATCAGGAATGGCTGCCAGAACGCCCCGTACTGCCAACAATCTGCTTAATAAGTTGCTTTCGAATATTTGGGAGATTGTTGGTAGCATGCTTATCGGTCTATAAGACGCGATAAGGTTCTCTGGATTACCGGGTTTAAGTGTCTGGCGATTGTTGCGCACGACCACTGCAAGGGGAAGTGATGGCAGATGCGTAGTATGCTGTTGTTTAGTAGCGTCAGGAACAACACTGTCTTTGTTGTCGATGCGGTCATGTTCAAAGCACTTCTTGGATTTTCTGCATAATATTCATTCTAAAAAGTAAAAAGAAATACAGAATATTAAAAATAAAGTTGTTGTGCGGTTTGCCGCTTTGTTTCTGAGTGGCTTAATAACACAGTCTGTACTAATTCTAACCATTGTAATGCTACACAAACAACACACAATTCGAACACAGACAAAAAGTTGTCAAATATAGCAGATATCCTTAGTAAATGCTGACCGTCAAATGCTGAAAAAGTTAAGATGACTGGGAAAAAAATTATTCAAATTATTAAACATTAAAATATGCATTAAACTTTGTTGAAATTGCAAAAATGCCTAAATGCACATAAACGTATGCAGTAGGAAACAAAATAAAAGAAAATAACAAACAAAAAAACCCAACAAAATATTTGTACTATTTTAGCCTAGTTATTGCATTCCGAAATGCCTTCAATCTAAATTAGTGTTAATTATAAAGCATAACAAATAGTCAACCATAAAAAGGTAGTGATGTCTTGAGACACCCGGTTAAAGCGAGGCTATTTACGTTCTTTTTTATTACTATTTTTATTTGTTTTTTTTAATTAATTTTTATTATTTTTTTTAGTTATTAATCAGGGCTACAATGCGCTTTGTATCTACTATCGCCAAGTTTTTCCATTTAGAACAAACAGTATTAAAAGCAACAGTTATAAATAAGAGAATTACAGCCAAGTGGGGGTTGACCTGGCGTGGACGTTGAGTATGTTACCATGTTTTTAATGTGAAATCACTTTGATTTCGGTAGAGTGAAATTTTACATGCGCGTCATCGTATTATTGTTCTTCGTGTAGCATTCGAGCATTGTGCCGAAGTTGTGAGACGAAAACGAAGTCTTCATTTGTGAAAACAACAAGTACTTTTTACTAATAGCGCAATCGTTTGATTGAAACAGAGAAGCGAAAACAAAAATGATATGCTGTCAAAACAACAACAACAAAAACAAGTGAATGTGTTGTTATTGAGAGAGAAGTCGTTTGAGCGAAGCATTGAAACTGAAACGAAGACGGCCGTTGTAAAAACAATATCAACGAAGGAATGCATTGATACTGTTAGAACAATCGTTTGATCGAAAACAGCAGCAAGAGGAATGGCATGCGCTGTTGCTTTTGAAGCTACCAAGCGTGAACTGCACACATGATTTTTTTTTAAACTGATCCAAATTTGTTTGTTGTCTGCTTCGGTGTCCAAACATTCTTGAACGAGTAATTTAAGTTGGAGAAGGATGTATGTGCATTACACAGCTGTCGGTGTCTTGCGTTTGGCGCATGCACACTTCTTCTTTAGCAGCGTCAGTCTCATTATTTAATAGGCGAACCTCGTATGTATTTTTTGCCTTGTTCGCTCTGCTAGGGAGCATTGGGCTTCCCCACAAGCCTTCTTAACTTTTTTTAAATGCTTTGATAGATTGGGTGATTAGTCTGAAACTACCAGTCCATGGTGATGGGAGCGCAATCTGATGTCACCAAGAAACAACGCCACCAACGGGAGGTTGGAGCTCACAGTCACAAACATGACACTGTTTTCGAAACCCAACCTCTGGGGTGGCCGCCAGAGGCTCCACATAAATATGTGCGAGGGGTCTCCAAAAAATAAGGCGACTTTATTATTTTCGTGCTACGTGTTTGTCCCTAACATATGTTTTTATTGTTTGATAGACATACAGGCTACACGTGTTTTTTTTGTGCTGGCGTTTTGTTGCAATCTAAAAAAAAATTGATCAAACATTCCTGATTTTTTGATCAAAAACAAAACCATAATCATGCCTCAGCTACCGTATTTACCGTACTTGGGCCCCCTCTGACTTCTTCCTGTTTTTTAAATTGAAAAGAACCTGGAAAGAACGGAGGTCTGACACAATTAATGAAATAAAGACCTCATCGCTAGAAGACCTAAAGGCCATACCAAACTGCGCGTATCAGGGGACAAAATAGACATTGATGAATAAATAAATATTTTTTTGAGAAAAATTTAAAGTCACCTTATTTTTTGAACACACCATGTATATTTAAAATAATGTTAACTAAATTTATACAAGCGTAATTAAAAGTAAACAAAAAAAAATTAAATAATCAAGAAAGTTATTAACCAAATAGTAAAATAAAAATATACATATTGATACATATAGATATATAGAACATATTAATTATTCTGTATGGTTATTGTATGAACAAAAAATAGAAGAAATTACACATAATATTGTGTTAAAAAATAAATACAATTTAACGAAAGTCCAAAAAAAAGATGCGTTTTCTCCTCTCACTCTTAACTACTCGTGGTCGGTCAACGCTCTTAGAGCCGATTCACCTAGCAACGAGCGCGTGTATGGTGGTTGTTTGGAATCCAATACGTCGATGCACCAAACCTCACTCATTCGAATATTATGTAAGCACTTCCATAAGTAATTTTGTAAAATGCGAAATATCATTATGAGAGAGTCAGTGAATACGTAATCTTTACTTACTTTGTAAGGCTAAAAGCTAGTTAGGGACAGTGCAAAACTCATGCGGTTGTCATAGCTGTTTTCTTGGTGCTTATTATTATAATAAGTTTTTACTGCAACAACAAACCGCTTCATCGTATTACTTCTTCGCAGAGCGAGGGACTCGCAGAGGAGAAGAACGAAGGCCATTGATTAGATCGGGTGTTATAACATACCATGATAACCACTGTGCTACCGAGGGCCACCCTAACGCCAGAAAGTGTACATATTGTTTGTTGTTCATGTGCCTTAGCTAAACCTTGCCATAACTAATCAATCACTTGAGAAGTTCTGGATAAGTCGGCTGGTGGTGAAGAGGTTTTTGACTGTATGTAGTTAATGCGCGTTGTCTAGGATAACGCAGGCCATCATGCGATATCTCCAGGCTCACATGTGACGCCAGGCACACCATCCTCGTTTGGATGGTTTTTGTTGTTGTCGCTGTTGTTATTGCGGCTATTGCATAACTGTATTCGTTCTCTGAACTCTCACGCTTTTTGGCGTTTTCTTCTCTGTTCTCTCTCTCTCTCTTTTTCGCACAGTTTCTTTCTTAGCAAAATCAGAAAACGACATGTGCGCTCTTCTGCTACTGCTGCTGCTGCTGCTGCTGCTGCTAAGCACATTGTTGATATTGATTTCGCTGGCGTTGTCGTTGCTCCTGATGACGTTGCTGATGGTGCTGCTTTCTACAGTTTTGACATGCTGTGCTCCTGTTACATTCGCTGACTTTGAGGCGTATCTAGGGCGTGGTGGATACACACACATTTTCGACAATTATCGTCGTCGTCGTCGTCGTCGTCGTCGGACAAACGACCTTGACTGGCGGCTGGGTTGGCTCAGTGTTTGTGTGTGGGCGTGTGAGCACCGCTGCATTTTAAATGACGTCAATGAATGCCTTTCACACATGGCACATTGTCTTTAAACCCAACTCTTATTAAAGTGGATACATTCGTCATCAGTGAAACAACCAACCACCGCACATTGAGCACATCTAACGCATTCGCCAGCCCTTTTGGCTGATGGGCGTCTATGCCAAATCATGACGCTTAATTAGCCGTCGAGAATAGCAATAGCAACAGAGGGGCGCTTGCGTAGGCGTCGGTTTAAAGTGGTTCATAGTGTTAGTGTCATAGAGAGCAAAATGCGAGTGAGTTCGATGTAACTCAAAGCCCATGCGAGTGAGCGAGAACGCTTACTTGGTAGCGTGCGAGTGGGAGCGTAATGACATTTCATTGATGATGAGTTCTTCTGTTAATGACAGAGAGCGTGCGTTCACACCCACGCACAGATGTGTGAGTGAGTTGGCTAATGTTATCTCATTACGGCCATAATCATCTTCATCATCATCATCGGCACCCCACTTGGACCGGCGAAAGCACTTGGGCAAATTGACAGCACAAAATGCCAATTAAGCAATTAAACAAAAAATATCTACCGAAGCGAAGGTTTGTGGTCTGTCTCTTTCTTTTTCTCTGCAATCTCACTTATTCCCTTTTGCGCAACACCCCCCTCCTCGTTTGCTTATTTGACCGAGACTTTTGACTGCTTCATTGTCTGACTCAAAGCATGAGCCAGCACCCCTCGTGAGTCAAACAACACAACCAACGTAACCATTTGCGCTGATGAACGAGAAAATTGCTTGTGCCGGGATTTTAATTAAGAAGATGTTAGCGTAATAGGATAGAAGAAGCACCGCTGCGAAAAGTGTAGGTTGAACATTTGCAGCTAATGAAGAAACTGGCTTCCACTGAAATCGTTTGCCTTCGTTTATTGTGTGCCTGTGTGTGCTCATGCTTTTGGCATGTCGAGGATTTTTCACTAATTGGCCATAGTGTCTGCGTTCCAATGCCTAGAACTGTGCGACTGCAGTCGTATGCGTTGATGGCTTGGCGAAGGGGTACAGCAGAGCGATAGTATGCGACAAGAAAGCATTGTGGATGAAGTTTGGCTGGGTGCGTACCTAAGGTGGGAGGTTAGTTGGTGAAGGGATTAGCAGCTGAAGAAAGAAATAATATTGCACTCAGAGAAGAGCAGTAGATGGGAAATATATTTAAGCAGTGTGTGAAGAGGTGGGTACCTTTTTGTAAAAAGAGCGGGATTCTTTCATCAAAAGAGCGCCATATGGAAACAACGTATATAATCAATAATTTGTAACTGCTTATACGCTTGTTTGGGGTCTCCGTCAAATAAGTCTTGCAGTTCATTATCTTCGAACTTTTTTGTCCGTTCTTTGTCATTGCCATCAAAATCATCAAATGTCAAACCCATCGAATTACACAGCTCCTTCGAATTTTGGCCATTAGATGTCACTGAACAGAATTCATGCAAGCTTCTGATACTTAGTACAGTAGCGGCTCGGTAATACGTACACTCGGCAATCCAGACAGAAAAGTCAATTGCATTGCATATACTGTAATTCGGACAGCTACGTTTTTTGCTTCCCTCAGTGATTCGGATATCAATTTTCTCAATATTCAAAACTTAAAATTCAAATGAAAAAGGAAAGAAACGAAAAATGCATTTAGTTCCACACAGTGTCCCGTTATACATATAGCGGTCTGGCTGTCGCCTTAATGTTTGTTTTCATAATAAACGACCTACATGACCTATACTAGGAATATTATAAAGAGGTACAAATATTAGAAGGGGGATGTTAGAGGTAATTTTCGAAACTACTCATCCGATTTTAAGAATTCTCTCACCAGTATAATGCTATGTAGTCACTGAGTGTCATGGGCTATAACTATATTTGATGTTATTTAAAGGAAAATATGTTTTTTCTTAGGATTTTTTAAAAAACCACTGCAAGACCAGGCACAAAAAGTTTCATACGTTTTTTAGTTGTTTCGTATAGAGCTCGATCTAAGTAGGATATACTTTTATTCTGATATAAGGATTGCGTTGGATAATTTGAAAATTATTCCATACCAGGCGGGTGAATACGCGGGCGGAATCTAATATTCAATATGCTTGTGTTTTGTTCTTCAGTTTGTTTTTGCATTTGAATTGACGCAATGTCGAGAATATGCAAAAAGAAAAACTTTTTAACCATTGAAAAAGAAGTAAATACAGTGCACTCGCATTAACTTGAACCCCAATAACTTGAACTATGCAGTAACTTGAAAACCTCGATAACTTGGTTTTTTGGTGTTCATGTTAGCGCGAGTCTACTGTAATTAGTTAGTTAAAGAAAGGCATGCCTATAAGGCATCATGCTACGAGATATAAAGTTTTTTATCCTATATTTTATCTATCATGGAAAGTGATCTCATAGAATGCTTAAACAAGGTACCACTTAAAGACGCCAACGTATTACGAAAATGTTGGAAAAAACATCTATGCAATGAGGAGTGCTAAGCTGAAGATGACTTACCACTGACTCCATAAGCGCTATTATCATTTAACAAATGTGTTGAGTATGCTGAGCAAAATAATTTCTCCGCAATCGATATCACAAAATTGCAAAAAATTAAAGAACTGGTTGTTGACAACAAAAACCAAGCAATTAAACAAGTAACACCCTATATATATATATACATTTTAAATCAATAAGAAACATATTTCTTTATTTATACATTTATTTCCATTTTTATAAAAATGAATTTATCTTTTACTTTATCGTATATATATTAATCTTAATGCAAATCAGATATTTTAAATAAAATAAAATCGTATATCTAGTTGTTCTTATTCATTTCTAGGAAGGTCTCGGTGAACCGCAAAATTCGATTATCCGTCCAACTTCTTGGCACTATTTGTCCAAATTATCGAGGCGCTACTGTAACATGCTTGCATGCTGTTTCGCACCGAAGCTTACTCCACATTCACGCCCCTCAGGTTTCTACCGCACACCATGCAATTCTTCGCAATCAACATCATCAAGTGTGTGCTTTCTGGCGGTTTATTGTCGACTGTGGTTCGCTTAACGCTCCCATCATCATTTGCCATGCACTTACACTTTGCCACTATTTAACAGTGAAAGCAGAGGAGCACGAGGTGTGGTTGGTGGTGGCAATCGATCTAGATAAGAAAATACATTTTCTAATGGTCAACAGTAGTTAAAACATTTCTCAACCCACTCTACGCGTACTGTAGCAGGTCATGAAATCAATAATGTTGTATCCCATCTCAGCGATTATATCAAATAATGGCAGATATTTGGAGGAGTTAACGAAAAATGCGAAATTCATGAGTGCCACGGCAGGTTATCAAAATAATGACAGGTCGTCCTCGTCCTCCCTTTAGACGAGGGCAAATCTAACCGCACATAAAAAAATTATTTTGTGCGCTTCTTGCTCATAGGATATCAAGGATTTTATTGTGATTTAGTGAGCTATATTCATAAGCACTGGTCGCTCTTCAAAGAAACTTCTCCTAGGACCTCTCTTGAAATTTCCAATAGTTCCGTAGCAGATGTGAAAAAGGGGGCCGGAAAAAACAGGTTTATTTTCTTGAGATCTGTCTGCTTAGCTAGAGGAGTAGTAATGTGAAATTTTGCGCTTCAGTTAAGTGTGCTGCAATAGAAAATAGAAAATGTATTTATTATGATAATTTATTTAATATTTTAAGGTTTAACAAAATGTCTAAAAAAGTTATAAATAATTACACGAATATAGATAACGTGAAAATAGTGAACATATGGGGTAGGAATGAAGGTGTGGTCCAATTGATAAATTTTTTTTTTGTTCTAGTTTAATGTAACGAGCGTTCACGCAAAATTTCAAGTCGTTAGCTTTACATTTGTAGTTGATGCCAACAAAATCGACTTTTTTCCCATAGTGCACTGGAATTTGCTTACAAAGCTCGTTATACATACACACATACATATGTGTGTAAGCATTGTTGGCTGGCGTTGATATAAACATGAGCGCTGCTTTGTATGCCAGAATGTTCACTTACTCTTTTTTCAATGCCGCTAAGTTTTTGCGTTTTGCAGCTCATTGCTGTGCGCCTAATCATAAAAACTGTTTTTTCTGCAAGGACATTGCCATCGCGTGCAAACGTGCAAGAGCGCACGCACTGCACGAGTGTGCTGAATGAATGAACACGTAACGTAACTAACGGCAAGCAAGCGAGCAAGTGCGTTTCCAGTCAGCAAGCCAGACAACCAGCCAACCAGGCGAGAAGCCGAAGAAGCCACCAAGAAAAACGAAATTGTTGTGAGACGTTGTGTTGCGTTCGTTGGCTTCGTGATTTGTTCGCTGCACTTGAACTTCCTCTTCGAATGATTCGTTCACGGAACCAGTTTGACTGAGTACACTTCGTCGTTTGTGTGAGCGTGCGAACTAGAGGAATAAAGTGAGTGACCGAGTGAGTGAGCGGGCAAGCATGCATTCAGTCGTTCAGCATTTCGGTTTATATGTGTTTGCTGTGCAGTTTCGCTATTTGCTGTGCGCCTGTTTAGCGGCCAGCGTTTGGTTCGAACAAGAAAACGAAAGTGTTATCGACGACGACGCAACGGCAACGACGTCAGTCCAACAGCGAACTTAAGTAGTTGTGGAGCTGACTTGAATGAACTGTGTGTGAGTGAGGCCAAGCAAACTAGTTCACCTCCCCTTTGCAACGATTTAACGAGCATTCACCGAGATTGTGTGTCGTCTGTCTGATGCCATTGTTCGATTTCATAGTCGCGGTCGATGTCACCTCACCTTGTTGTGTGTTTTGGCATGTTAGCCTCGCATTCGGTTCGATTGACACTAGTCGTCGTCTTCTGTTGTCTGTTGGCCGTCGTCATAAGTGAAATGTTTGAAATCAGCTGCAACATCAAACCAACACACTCAAACACAAACACAGCTGGTAGGTTGACAGCTGGGTCCTCTCACCAAACGTACATAACGATGCCAACACATCTCGGGAGAGCAACGCGTTCAGCTGCTTTGACTGTTTGTGGCTTTATCTCACTCTAGCTTGCGCTTAATAATCTAACCACCAAACATATGACGAAGTTGATGAAAGAAACAGTGTGACTCTATCTGACTCGGGTGTGTTCCCAATATCGCTACCGGATTTATTTATTATTAACGAATTCTTCGAATTAATAACGAAACAAAAATATAACAAAAAATATACTAAGGGTCTTCACGGAACGTCGTATATTTGTATATAAAAGTTATAAAGTTATTGAGTTACACGCTACATTTCGTGAACGACCAATTTCGTTTTTTGACGTCGTAGACCGTTCATATCAGCTGTTGTCCCATACGCAAATGTACACAACCAAATTTTAAAATGCCGAAAACAAAAGAAAAGAGGACATTAATTGAAATAACTACAGAAAATGCCATAAATAATTTATTCTTTTCGCAAATTTTTGGTGAGGCCGATGGTAAGACGTGTTATACAAAAATATATATCTGTTCATTCACGTTATTTATCATTTTTCAGATGAAACAAGTAAATTGGAAGATGAAATCCCAGACTATGCTACACTTTCAATAGCGGTTGATTCGGCTTGACGCTATGTTGCTCCACATACACAACACTGAGTACCGAAATCGCGAAATTTCATATCGGACATTTTGAGCAACTTGGATGAAATGAGATTGCAACTTACCTCTGCCATTTCTTTTATCACAATTACCATATGATTGAGCAGACTTCTTATTCACAATAAATATAAAAATTAACAATAATGTTGTCAACACTCACAGTTAACAGTTTATCAATTGTGTGATAAGTATATGACATTGTTAACATTTTTGTTGTATGGAGGTACGGACAGTTTGTTGACGACGTTCTAAAAATATAACATGACATATACATACGTGAACATGACGTTTCGTGTAGACCCTAACTATTGTGATTCAAACATTCATACTCCGCTTGTCACTACGCTCGGTTGAAATGATTCAAACGAATACAACAACTACGTAAAAGTCAATTATTGCACCAATAGTATTCAATACATTATTCAAAAGGAGTGATTACGTTGTGCTGGCAACCAAAAGTGAACGATTTTCGGAACACCGTGGTTTTCTCGCTCACTCTCTCTCTGAGTGACACGCATACATTCAATGGCCCAGGCAAAATTTTGCTTATAGACTGAGCACAGCGCTGCCGGACCAACTGCAGGCAACAGCGAAAAGTCGCGAGTGCATTTCCTCTTTTCTGCGTTTTGTTGCTGTACATTTCTGCTCGCCTATTTATTTCGTGACTCACATGACGCGATTCCGAGACATTACGTAAATGCGTGCGCGTGCATGCGCGACCGAATCGGTTGGTCGGTCGAGTCAGACAGAATCGAACAAAATTCCAATAAGCAGACTCGCAGACAAATCACAGGGAGAACAGCAATTAGCGCAAGTGAACGAGTGCTGCTCTCTGGCGGGTGCTTAGGTATTTTACGCGATGACTCATTGCGTGTGTCTCAACATGCTTGCTGAATTGAGTGAGTGGTTGCTGGTTGGCTTGCAACCTGCCTGCTTGCTGCGCGAAACTAAACAAATATATCGTATTCAGTCGCACACACTCTTTGCTTATGCATACGGTTTTTGTTAAAAATAAGACAAATTCCATTGCCCAGCACTTGTTGCTGTGCGCCTGGGCGCTTAGTGACTCATATGACGCGAAGACTTCGCCACTCGCATTGTGATTTGTAGCCGGCGCCGACGAATGAGTCCGTCAGGCTGCTAACCAATAAATAAAGAGCTCGCTGGGGTCGACGATGCTGGGCAATGGATGATGGCGCAACGAAGTCGTCGAAGGCCGGTTGGTCGGATCGCATGTTGTATCTTGCTCTCTCGCTCTACTGCCAATATAGCCAGATGTTTGGGTGTGGGTGCGGATTTCGAGCGAGCAAGTCACTTTGTGTGGTGAATGCCTCATTTTTCATGACTCACCCCGAAAGTGATTTAGCTCTATTGAGCTTAGCAACAACTCGAGAAGCCGCTGCGTACGCCAGTCTGTTTGTGCATTGGTGTCTTGCCGATTTGTCGACAATGTGTGTTGCTAAGTTTTGCTGTGAGCCTAACCATTTCGGGGGAATTCTACGAATTGTGCGCCGCCGGTCGCTGGCGTTGTTGCTTGCCATTTTTCACAAACAGAGTGCGACGACGACGTGCCTTCAAAATGCTGCTTGGCTGGCAACATTTTGGTTTTTAGTCGAGTTAGCGCCTTGGTTAGTTAGTGTTGCATTTTGTCGTTTCGGTTTGTTGCTGACTACATGACTGAAGTCAAAAACGAACTCACTACAAATGGCAAATGACGTTGCGTTCGTTGCGTTGCGTCGCATTAAATGAATAAACATTCTAGGAACTTGCCCTAGACGCAATACCAGGCGCACAGACGAACGCAGCGCCACTATTCGACCTAATTATGAGTTCAGTTATGGTTGCTGCTTTGCTGTTTTTGCAGCGAAATGCAGCGCATAATGACGTCATTGGCTGAATCTGGCGTTTTCATTATTCTTCTTTTTTGTTTTTGTTTCTCTTGCATTCCACGTTGTCGTGAGCGAGCGACGGAGAGTTTGAGAACTGCCTAAATACGCGCATGGTGCGTGCATGTGTGCAAGTGAAATAGTAGGCGTTTGAAAGCATTCCAAAAAGCTGCAAATAAAGCTTAAGTTGGCACAAGCTCCGCAAGATGGCGCTACAAAGCAGCTTTCAAATTACGCTAGTAGCGTACTATCGTCAGACAATGTCCAAAGAATTTCATCATGTTTGTTAAAAAAGTAAGGGGACTTTTATTTTTCTCGAAAAATACTTATTTATTCATCACTATTTATTATGTCCCCTTCGAAGTAATACCCCTCAGGTATAATATACTTTCCAATCCACGAAGCACTTTTGATATGCACTTTTTGGTATGGCATTCAGGTGATCCAGCGATGCGGTCTTTATTTCATCATCGTTGTAATTCTTCTTCTTTTCAAGATCCTTTTTAATTGTGGGAACATGAAAAAGTCACCAAGTTTCGCACAAAAAATTACACAATACGTTGTTAGCATACCATTTGAATGGTGGCATTGGTCACCGGTTACGGTTTGATCAATTGGAGCTTGTCATTAGTTGAGCCCCAGAGCGCTGTCGGGACCAAACCGTTACCTATGAAACCGCTACGGATGTCTATGTAGCTTTGTTTTGGGTGTGGCAGCTCATAGCAGCGCATAGCACAGCTTAGCCCAGAACCACTGATCGCCCCATCTCAGGTAAGTGTTCATTTTCAGATAAGCCTGCAGTTCCTTGTCCAGTTTATCGATGTTGAATAGCATGCGGGTCCATTCTGAAACCATGTAATTCTGGGAGAGCAGAACGACTGTTCGTCGTGACTCCTCGACAGACCGTACAAACTGATCGGGTATAAAGAAGCCTACAGGCCAATCACGTTCGTGTAAGCGCAGCTTATACGGTATGGGGCGGTGTTCGAGTTGTGCCAGAAATTGTTCATCCTTGTCTGAGTACGTAATGAATGCATCGTAATTTTTGTCCTTGTCCAGCTCCTCCTCAGTGTCTAACCACAGACGGAGGTTGTGCGCATACAACCAGATCTTAATCTCATGCTGATATTTGTAGTACAAAGCAGTTGCGATGCCTACGAGGAACGAGCGAAACTACAACAGCAAGCACAGCAACAAAGTGGCACCTTCTCGCCGGCACAGAGGTCATTCGGAGAGAGATCTTCCATTTTGACGGGTACTTTCGCATCCATGCAGTACATTTCATTGTGATCCTTAATTTGCCTATAGTTTGTTTTTGTGAAGAGCAGCACGTCCTTCGATTCACACTTGCAGGGCCATGGGTTGTTGGCGGGACGTATGGAATTTGATGGTAAAGACTTATTCACGAAATTGAGTATGGATGCATATGAATGTAGCGCAAATCCAGGAGGCGCAAGCCACGCGGCAACTGCTACAGCGTGTGGCAGTCTCAGTGTAATGGATTATCGTTAAGATCGACCTCGAATGAGATGCCACTGGGCATTGGCACCAACACAAGGCCATAGTTCTGGATATCGATATGGTAGATTTGATTGTACGCGAGGTTGATTTCAACGCCGCCCTTCGTTAGGAACTGCAGGTCGGTAAGGGTAAGAGAGGTGTGTTTGTTATCAGTCTTTGTAGACGAACATAATCGAGTTGTTCGTAGCTAATTGAAATTCACCAAAAATCGAATACCCTATTCCACCCATCTTAACCACAGACTATGTACATGTATTTTTTTTTTTTTCTTTACATCGACTAAGTAGGTACGCAATGACCACACACTGATCTCACATGGGGCAGGCCCAGGTGGCATCAAAATTCACCCAGTCACATAGACTGGGCTCAGCTGGTCTTAATTGCTAATATCTTTGGTGATCCTGCGATACCAAAGCTAATGTCTACGTAATAAATATTTGGCTACAGACAAAAACATCATCAGCCATTAACATAATCAGCATGCAAGATTAAACTAAAGATAATATTAAATTTAGAATTCAATACCTACAATAACATATCTATTTAATCAAGGACGAAATTTAGGTTACAAGTATAGAAATAAGTTATGCATTAATTCAATGATGCCAACAATTTAGTTTTTATAACATAAGAAGAGGTGGGAGGAGCAGCACACGCAAAGTGGATATTAAAAGATTTGCATAAGACATAGAATGGATCATGTTGCAAATAAGAAGCTCTACAAAAGGGAAGAATAATAGGAGAATAGTTTCTAGTTGGACGTGCTGGTACACTAAAGTTAATCATTCTAAGTAAGAAAGGTGAGTTAATACTACCATAAATGAGGTTATACATAAAAGTTACACCAATAACCGTTCTAGGACTAGACAAGGTAGGGAGGCTGATCAATTTGAGACGACACCGATAAGATGATAGGCAAGCATTAGGATCCCAGTGCAAGTTTTTGAGAGCAAAAAGTAGAAATTGCTTTTGCACCGACTCAATACGATCAATATACATCTGATATTGAGGATTCCAGACACAAGACGCATACTCCAGAATAGGTCTTACTAGTGAAGTGTATAGTACTTTGGTAGTATACGGATCATCAAATTCCTTAGACCAGCGTTTAATATAGCCAAGGATACCTCTAGCTTTAGAGACCGAAGTGGAAATGTGGGTACCGAAATGCAACTTCGAGTCCATCAAAATACCAAGGTCGTTAAACTGGGACATACGATCTAAACTATTTGAGTCAATGTAATAAGAATTTGAAATAAGGGCTCCGCGAGAAAAGGACATAACTTTGCATTTATTGGTATTGAGGATTAAATAGTTTTTGGAACACCAACGAGATAAAGAGTCAATGTCACTCTGAAGGTAAATCCCGTGAGAAGGGTTATTAAGGCGGAAACATAGTTTTACATCATCTGCGTACATTAAAATCTGAGAGTGTTTGATGACGGTAGGTAGATCATTAATAAATATGTTGAAAAGCAAAGGCCCCAAATGACTGCCTTGGGGAACACCTGATGTTACCTTTAAAGACTTAGATATTGAAGACTTAAAAAGTACCCTTTGAGAGCGATGATCTAGGTAAGATGCCAGCCATCGGATCAATGGAGAAGGGAAACCACAAGCTTTGAGTTTGGTTATGAGCAACTCATGCGATACAGTATCGAAAGCTTTACTGAAGTCGGTGTAGATAACATCAGTTTGGCTACCTACCGAAAAGTTGTGATTGACAATAGAGGTAAATTCCAACAGATTGGTTACCGTTGAACGGTTCTTTACAAAACCATGCTGAGACATACTCAACAATGGGCGAATATAAAACTGTAATTGATCAGTGATAATCTGCTCAAACAACTTAGGAATTGCACACAGCTTGGCAATACCTCTGTAGTTGGATATATCTAACTTACTACCCTTTTTGAATAAGGGAAATATATAGGATTCTTTCCAACCACTTGGCATAGATGAAGTAATAAGGGATAAATTAAATAAGGTATAAAGGGGAATATATAAGTTGTCAGCACAGCTTTTTAAGATACAACTAGGAATATTATCCGGACCAGGAGAAAAAGAAGGTTTAACCAATTTTAGATATCGTAAAATTATACTGCCGTCAATAAACGGCATATTGAAGTGATTAAATTCATCAATTTTGTAAGGGTAAGGAGAACTATTTCCACAGGCACTATTAGAGTAGATGCCCTGGAAAAATTTAGCAAAAAAGGTTCGCAATCCCATCATCAGAGCTACTTGCAACTCCATCAAACTCCATACTAGTTGGAAATAACTCTGATTTGTTTTTGATTTTGATGAATTAAAAAAAATTTTTGGGATCTCGTTTAATATTTACTTTTACTTTGCACAAATATAATATAATAGATTGATTAAAAATGTTGAATTTACTACGAGCCGCGGCATAACTCGCATAATCAGTTGCGGAACAAGAGCGTTTAAATTTTTTAAATAACCGATTTGTGTGTGCCGATTAGGCACACATTTATTGATATAATCCAGCATAGTCGTGTTGAAAAACCGCACGGCAGTATCAATATCAGAAGAAGAACTTAATATTGACCAATCCGTGGAAGCAAGCAATGAGTTGAGACGATTGAAATTAGTATGTTTAAAAATAAAAGCTTGTCTTGGCTTAGCACAAGTTGAGTCAGATGCAGACAGAAGTTGGTTAAGAGTTAGTGTCACCTCAAGAGTGGGGTGATAGGTATCTTCTGGAATTGACAATGGAGAGGATCTCGACAGTGAGATATTTTCATGGCAGTTAGTAAACACTAGGTCTAGCATACGATGTTTGATGTTGGAAATGTGGTTTATTTGCTGGAGAGAGAGATCCAGCAATAAATCAACGAACTCGCTGCCAACAGAAGGAAGAACGATATTGGAGTCACTAAAAGGAATCCAATTAATAGAGGGAAGATTAAAATCACCCAAAACAAGCAAAATATCAGCGTCTTTAATGAGCTTTAATACATTCTGGATAGCCTTCGCTTGATCCAAGTAGACTGAGTCAGAAGATGAAGGAGGAATATATGAACAAGTAATAAAAATGTTATGATTAGAGAATGAAATTTTGACGCAGCTAAATTCAATGTTTTCAGTATCGTCAAGAGAGACCAGTTCTGACGAAAAAGATGAAAGAACAGAGATTAAGACTCCTCCACCTACGCGGCCATAACGATCTTTACGAAACGTAGAGTAAGAGTTATTGAAAATTTCAGAGTTGAGAACATCAGGGCGAAGCCAAGTCTCAACGAAAACGATAATGTCAGAACTGAAAGAAAAACTTCTAAGATAAAACGAAGAAAGTTTAGAATTTAGCCCTCTAACATTTTGAAAATGTAGACTTAGTTTTTTGGAGATTTTGAAGAAGCAGAGGATGAAGCTGAAGTAGTGACTGGTAAGGTAACCTGCAAAGCCCTAGATTTTTTTCTAGGAATGAACTCGTGGACCACCATATGGGCAGGCCAGAATGTAGGGTCACAAATGACAAAATATTTCCATGGAAACTGAAAGTTTGAAAGAAGAGCCTTCTCTAGGGCTAGCAAAATTAAATTTGTGAATATTAATATTTGAAAGGTTGCATGATTTTGATGAAATATAACGTGCAACGTCCTTACAGGTTGTCTCCTTATCCAACCTGGAAACAAAAACATGTTTACGAGGATCCAGCACCTTCAAAATACATGGCACTGGAGTAGGGGCAGTATTGGACTGCGAAATCCATATGCGAAGTCGGGCATATACGGAAACTAGAAGTACATCCAATAACACCATCTACTTGGAGCCAGACTGGACAAGTGCGACTTCTTCTTCCGACTTTATCGGCATATCTTGCCTTAAGGTAAATTTTGTGCCGATTCCTCATCTTCTTTATTGATCGGTTGACGTTGTGTACACCGGCAAGTACCATCCCGCTTTCGTCATGCAATACACAAAACTATCAACATTTGTGGCTTAAAAATGTAAACTCCAACTGATTTTGTTTTCTTTCATTTTAGTTCTGTTACTAAAGGGACGCCGTTTTTCAAAAAAATAATTGAGAATAAGGCTTGTCGTAGAGAGACAACCGTGGTAGGGACAGGCAAAGTGCAAACGAACATATCTAATGCGTTACTATTTTAAGGTAGATAACGTTGATATGATGATTTTGGTTAGGTCATGGGGAAAAGTTGTCAAAGTACTGTATTGTCATCGGTCCTTGATAGGTGTGAAAAGTTTCAGTTTAATCTGACGGTTTGAAGTGGGTGAAAATCTCGTTCAAAGATTTGGTTACAAATTACAAATATACAGGTACAGCTTATACAAAGCATTAAATAATAAAAGCAACTTGCTTCTTGCATCGTTGCAGTTTATCAATTCATTCTTATAGCTTACTCTTTGGCTTGCATCTGTTTAAAGCTCTCCTGCTTTACTGTTGGCAATTTCGTCAAGGCAGCTAACCACAGCACCCCCAGCACATTTAACTAAAACTTAACTGTCTAGCTAAGCAGACAGATCTAAAGAAAATAAACCAGTGTTTTCCGGCTCCCTTTTTCACATCTGCTACGGAGCTATTGGAAATTTCAAGAGAGGCCCTACGAGAAGTTTCTTTGAAGAGCGACCAGTGCTTATGAATATAGCTCACTAAATCACAATAAAATCCTTGATATCCTATGAGCAAGAAGCGCACAAAATAATTTTTTTATGTGCGGTTAGATTTGCCCTCGTCTAAAGGGTGGACGAGGACGACCTGTCATTATTTTCATAACCTGCCGTGGCACTCATGAATTTCGCATTTTTCGTTAACTCCTCCAAATATCTGTCATTATTTGATATAATCGCTGAGATGGGATACAACATTATTGATTTCATGACCTGCTACAGTACGCGTAGAGTGGGTTGAGAAATGTTTTAACTACTGTTGACCATTAGAAAATGTATTTTCTTATCTAGTTCGATTGCCACCACCAACCACACCTCGTGCTCCTCTGCTTTCACTGTTAAATAGTGGCAAAGTGTAAGTGCATGGCAAATGATGATGGGAGCGTTAAGCGAACCACAGTCGACAATAAACCGCCGGAAAGCGCACACTTGATGATGTTGAATGCGATGAATTGCACGGAGTGCTGTAGAAACCTAAAGGCCATGAATGTGGAATGGGGAGTGAGATTCGGTGCAACATAGTAGCTTAAGCGGATTAAATGCAGTGCTGAGCATGCCTCGACAGTAACGCCAATTGAATGCATAAAGAAAAAGTGTTTGAGTGTTGAAGCACTACCAAAAATGTGTGCTCGAATGAAATTCAATGAGCGCCTTTGGGGTTTCGATGGCTTGGTGCGCTTGGCTATCTAGTTTCTGAAGAGCTGTTCGTTTTTGTTGGGTTAAGCGTCACTTCAAAGTTAAAATGTTGTATCCTCGAGCCAAATGAAAAAGGTATACAACAAAACAATAACAATGACAACAATAAGATTCTGAGGTTAGAAAGGGAAGACGTACTTTATACAAGTTGGGTGCATAATTGTTGAATGATCCTAAATCTTTCAAATATATTACTTTTTGTTGAGATTTCTTCATTTCATACAGAGTAAAAAACTGTTTTGGGTTACAAATATATGCTTGAAACATGAACTACTGTAATTGAATGAAATTTTCCGACTGTACTTCTAGAATTTCGGACCCAATATATGAGGGAGTGTAGCAACACCAACCCCGTCGTTTCGACCCTATCTTACGCAAATACAGCAGCTCTAAGACTGGTACAGGAACATTATTCAAAGACAAATCCGTCCCCAAAATACCGTCGCCGGTTTGATACCCAAACCAGCAGACATAAGCCTACTAAAACTTGCTATTGACTAAAATAAAAGGAAACTCATGAGCCAGCAACCGTGCACCGAACAACACCAAAAAAACAAATCTACAACGAATAACTCTGATCAAAACACATCCCAACCTGATGATATTAAGTAGCTTAAAGACATGCTGAAACGACTAATGCTTCAAATCTACAATATGATAAACGTCATTGGGTTCCTTGGTTTAGGCTTAAAGAAACAAACTGGACAGTAAGCTAAAAATACTAATATGGAACACTAATACAGAATATGGAGACAAAGCAGCAAAGACACTACCTTCACAGTCAAGAATTATGGCGAACACGAGCAACTGTAGTCTCTTCCAGTGTGCTCTACAGCGCCACAGTATGGGCAGCCTCCTTGTCTAAACTAATAATAATAATGTGTTAACGGTTGTAGGGTCCGGGAATCCGCAACCAATTCAGGGGTATTCCTGTCAGAGGAAGCGGGCATTGCGACCAGAGAAGATCTTTTGTACCCTATACCCTAATTAAGACAATAGAGGATAGGAGGTTCTTTGTCGAAGATTTCCTGATCAGAACAGGTGACACAGCGTCTTGTTTCAGGAAGTTCAGACGAAGTCTGGCCACCACCGGACACTCGCACAGGAGGTGAAGACTTGTTTCGACGTCTTCTAAGCAGAGCCAACACTCTGGGTAGGGTGACAAATTTAGTTTGTGCATATGGTAATTTAGGCGTTAGTGACCGATTAAGTAGCCCATAAGAACTCTCAGGTCCGATCTACTAAGATCTAAATTTGGAGGGGTGTTTCCAGGGCAGATATGCAATTTGGCTTGACGGTGGCCCTCACGGCGTAGGGGTATATGGTTCAGGACCGATTAATATGGCGGAGTACCCAGTTCTCGCCACTTCATCAGCCCCAGCTTTATTACGCTCGACCAGTTGTCTAAACTAACATATAGGAAGGGGGTAGAGTCAGCATACCAGCTGTGCTCGTGAAGAATGCCCAACTCAGGTTGACTACTACATGACGCAAGTACTGACCGGACACGGATGCTTCAAATCATAACTGCATCGATTTTGACACGATTGACACAATCCTTTCTGTAACTTCTGTATGGGAAGGTACACCGAAGATTCAGAATACGTATTTTTTGTTGTTGTCTAAAATTCGACGCAGAAAGACGTGAGCTGGGGAGAAGAGTGGCAGTGATACCGTCACCAAGTTCAATGGTAGACATCCTACTTGGCTGACAAGAAAACAGGCCCTTCGCGTGCAATATGTCACGCAAGCTTATCGAAAAACAAGTAGCAATGGTAGGCGAAGGCAATTGTCCAGTAGCATGGGAAAGGGATTGTGTGGGTTTTTAGCGGGTGAGTCTGAAGATAAGTCCTGCAGTTCGGCTTTCAATGCTTTTGTGCCACCTTATTAAAAGCACACACACCACTCCCCAATTTAACTTTTACTCGAATGTTTTTGTACTTTAGTCTTAAGGTTATTATGAATTTAAAAAAAAATAAAACAAAATAAAAAAAATAAAAAATAAAAAAAACAAAGGATCAAAATTAGTGACGAAGCTGTTGCTAAGTCAAAAGCGCAGCAGACTGACGGCGGGTAATGGTACGAAACGGAATGAGCGATAAAGCCAGTAACATTATGTCATAGTACGTGTTAAATAAGAATAAACGCGATTAAGACTTCGTGCAGTTTACTATATATAACACACATGGCATACATATATAATATAAAATAATAACAACAACAACAACAACAACAACAACAACAACTATAATAAAAAAGAGTGGAGCGATATCTAAAAAACAAAAATCTGAGAAACCCAGACAACACGCATAGCAGCGCTATTGCTATGCCATTCGTACATATGAACACACACACACACATACACACACACACACACACACACGCATACATCACATGCATACGACATGCATGTGTTTTTCTCTTTATTTGTTGTTTGTTTGTTTGCTTGGTTGTATGTGCTACCGGCTTTTTTCCTTCTATTGCTACTAAGTTGATTGCACTCTCCGTCTCTCTCACTATTTCTCAACTCTGCGTTGAGTTCTCTCAATACTCCCTTGCTCTTTTCTTTAGTTTCCAAAGCGCCGAAAGAGAGAGAGAGAGAGAGAACGGCCACTCTCTCATTCAATAAGATTATCGCATTAGGCATACGCGCTGCCTACCAAGCGCTCTCACTCTTTCGCACTCTCTTGCTCTCAGTGACTGATTTACTTGCTTTTTTGCTGTCGCTATGGCTGTTGCCTATTCCAATTCAAGCCGTTTTGGACACGTGTGAACTCCAATAATTTTAACTGGAATTATCGACTGGAATGCGGCTTTTTCACTGCCGTTGTAGATGCCGATGCCGATGCCGATGCCGATGCCACTGACACATGCTCTCGTCATCAGCTGTGGGCGTGTGGCGTTCGGCAGTTGCCTGGTTGTTGCCTTCGGCCTTCTACGCGCTGTGTATGAGTGCGAGTTTTGTGTTGGCTTGAAGCAAGGCAGGCTTTTCAGTTCGTATTCATGTGCTCGATTTGTACATATTTGCTTGCTTTTGTAAGCTTAAAGTCTTCTCGCCACTATAGAGTTTTTTTGCAGTTGCTGTAATTGTGTTGTTGTTGCTGTTGCCGTTCTGTGTGCACTTGTGTATGTGTTTTTTTTTTTGATTAATTGCCTTTATTACTTGTTTAATGTTAAAGTGCAGCCACGCCTCTTTGTCGTTATGAAATTGCTTGTTTGTTTGGCTGACTGTCTTTAAGCTGTTGTTGCTGCTATTCGTTCATTAAATACCCTCGAAAGTAGGCAACAAAAAGACGATAATGTTGATGATGTTGATGACGACAACGACGTTGTTGTTGTTATTGTTGTTGTTGCACACATTTGCCACAAAGAGCCTAAAATGCTGCAACGTTTCGCTTTTTCTGCTTTTCTTTTATTTTTTCTTTTCTTTAAGTTGTTTTATGCTTTAAGTGCCTCTGCGCTTGCATGCATAATCTCTACGGCACTTTGCCCGTTACTCCAGCCAACTGCTGATGCACGTCACCAGCCCTGTGGCCACCACTGAGGCACCTGAGCGACGAAAACGGGCTTACAAAAATATTTCACTTTAAATACACTTACATTTTTTGCATGTAGATTTTATATTGTATTAACACGGCCGAGTGAAAGGGGTGGCTAACGTATGAAAATTATATACATATATATGCAGTGAAATTCCTCATAGCCGGACACCCGCCGACGCAGTGTTCTTGTACAGTTATGGGAGTTGTGCGCTTATGGGGCGGCACAAAAATGTGTGTTAGAAATGCATTGTTAGAGTCAAGTAAACAACTGCAATTGTCGTTTGTTTAATAATTATGACTAATAAAGATTGATAATTACGATACACATACATAACATTATACATATAAACATAAATTTATTTTTGCACATGGTTATCAATGGAAAACCAGTTTAATTGGCTTGACAAAATGTAATTATAGATTGCTTATACAGAAGACCCTTGTTTAACGAGTGCTTCGCATAGCGAGCAAAATTTAACGAGTGAAGTTTCGCATAACGAGTTAGAATAAAAGGGGAATCCTGAATTTCGCGTAATCTTCACTGTCAGCTATGTTTAGCTGTCGTTTCAATAGCCCACAAATGTGTGTTCGATCTAGCATGTACATTCATTCCAGTCTACGTCAACCATTTGCACCATCCTAAAGAATTAGGACAATATTAGGCCACGACTTTATTAGAGAGAAGGTAGCGAAAGAACAACAATCTTCCGGCGCATAAAGAGAAGTGCAGAATGCGTGGAAATCTGTGGCGTCATATATTGAGTAGCATTACCCTAATAAGGCAGTGGCTAAGCGCGCTACATTTTGAAGCGTCGTCAAAAAGAATCGACTCTAGGCAGCTTTCTTTCAAAGGAGATGTAGCTATGCATAGCGGGGGGGTAATGCTACTCAATATAATACATATTAGGAGCTTGCATTAATTCTGGTCAGTGACATCTAATGGTCAAAATTCGAAGTATCAGTGTAAACAGCACCAGATCAACAAATCACTTTGTTGTATGGAAAATCCGTTATACAGAAATTATGTGTACTTGAATTGGTGTCTACTGGAAAAAGCTGTGTAGTTGAAATCAAATCGTAATAGGGAGAGCTTCGTTATAGGGAAGAAGTGGTTGCAGTATAATCGGAATCGGTGAAGGTAGTACAGTTGTCAAATATGGGTATATCATGTGTGTAAATGTTAGACAGAGTAGGGCATAGAACGGAACCCTGTGGCACACCGGTACAGATAAGTCTTTTGGCAGAAACAGCGTCATTTTTTTTGTTTGAAGCTTTGTATCAGTTTTGTAAGGTAAACTGGTGTGTTAATCATATTAAGTTTGTGGATTAGTCCATAGTGCCACAGACTCGATGGTTTCAGACAAAGTTATTATTTTACGAAATTCTTCAGCTTTTTAAATGGGTGAATGCAGCTGAGGTGAGGCCTAAAAATAAATTGGGTAGAATGTAGGATATAGTTTTCTGTTAAGAAATGTGTTAAGCCTGACTTCTAAAATGCGTTCATATATTTTGGAAAATGCGCACAGTGGGCTTATTGGGGAGGAAGTCAGGAGTTTTACTAGGTTTTGGAATGGCTACAATTTTGTCTGTTTTAGATACAACTGGGAAATAACGTAGTGTTGTAAAAAGGTTTAGAATCCGTGCAAGGTAAGCCAGTGTACTCTTGGACAGATTTTTAATGCACACATTAGGTATATGGTCAGGACTCGTGGCTTTTTTAGTCTACGGCGAAGAAATAACTTTCCGAATTTCAGAGAATGGGTTACTAGGTGGGGTAACGTTTACCATGGCACAAAGTGACTTATTGACTAGTGAATGGGTACCCGGATCTGATAACAATTTACTTAGTTGGTGTTTTTGTTCAAAGATATCTGCCAGGATGTTAGCTTATTGATTTCTTATTGTGAAGCTTGATTGTTGACGCGGAAACTAGGTACGTGTTGTTGTTTGTTTTTGAACACTTTGGCAATTTTCCACAGCGCTGTAGAGTTTTTTTTTTCATTTTGGCGAATTTGTGGTTCCAACAGACAAATATCGTATTGAAAAGCTTTGGATCTTATTTCCCTCTAGCTTTGAAAATAGGCAGATTTGTTTTAAACCATTGCCCTTGGAAATTGTTGTTTTCATGAGTTTAGTGTTATGCGCGGGTTGTTTGGGGTAAAATTGTTTTAATTGTTTTTCAAGAACAGACAGTTCGATGGCACCAATGACGATATCCATTCTTACTTTTGATGCTTTTGTAAGGAGGTGTTTGAAGATTTTACAGTTAGCTTTATAAAATTTCATATAGCCAGGAAAGTATACAGAATATATATTTACGGTCTTGTCAGAGTCGATGTTTATCTGTACGCCTATGATATTAATTAAAGTGGGAGTGAAAAAAATGGTAATCAGTTGTTGCTAGTTCCACACTGTGGTATAATCCTCATGCATTAACGCTTGCCAGTCGAGTTTCCTCAATTTTTACAGGGTCATAATAGAAGTGTTACAACTAAAACTAATTTTGTAGCACCTCGAGTAAGGATTGACGGAGTTGTTGTTTGAACACAGAATTGCGCGAATAAATAAAACTGGAGACTAAACAATTATATTGGCTTCTTAACCCATTATACCCTATAAACACAAAAGAATCAGGTGTGTGGCCAAGGGTTGTAATGGTGTAAAACTTTGTCCTTTTTGTTAACCAATTGCGTCCACAATTTGCGTCATTCGCACGCTGCAGGTTCACGGCTTATTTAACGGTTATTGATGCTCATTATATCTGTGCTTTATGCAGAGGCGTGCAATTGTAGTTCTTTAGATATAAAAAAGTGCAAAAAAAATAAAAAATAAAAAAATAGGAAATGAAAAGGCCAAATTTTTAATGGAGCCAAGCATTTGGCGAGCCAACCATTGTGGTACAGGGCAATAAAGTTACGCACGAATGCATGTGATTAGTATCCAGATACAATATCGTCGTACGAACAGTAGAAGTGTGCGTGCGCGTGATTGTGTGCTTGAATTGATCAGCGAAATAAAATGTTATAAGCATTGCACCTTAGTCTTGAAGTCGTCTTGAAGCAACGGTAATAGAAGAGTGAAACTGCTAGCAAAAATGAAAAATTTATTGCATACTTTTATGCTGAAGTTTCAATAGCATTTTTCTATTGAAAAAGCAATAGAATAGGTTTGATGGCATCGGGATATGGACATTTAAGTGTGGGTGTAATGTGTAGCAGGCTTGTCTGCCTTTGTATGTGTGTATGCATTGTGTCACACTGCCAGAAATAGTGAAGTACGCAGTCTAACAGTACAGAAAATTGCATGCCTTGGAGGCAGAGCGTTATATCAAAGAAAGTTAGTTAGTGGAATGGGAGTGAGAGGCATGTTAAAAAGGCTTAAACCGAACGAGAAAAAATGCATGAAATTTGCGATTGAAGAACGGCTGTGATTTTTTATTATTTTTTTTTATTTAATTTTTTATTTTTGGTGCGCCCACTTTTTAGTTTCTAATTTATTTCGTTGCCCTCACGAATGAGTACAACGAGTGGGCTGCTAAATATTTGCTGTATGGGAAGAAGGTAATAAAAGCCACTAAAAATTGTCAACTCGTTGAATTGTTGTCAGTTGTTATTGTTATTATTGCCACTATTGCGGAGTGTTGGTAATGGCTACAAATATCTTTCGTTGTGTGTGCGTGTCTATGCATATGCATCTGTGCCCGTGTTTGTGCGAGCATTTTGCAAAAGTGTCGCAGCAATTTGGCTCTGTTGCAAACAGTGTGCTTAGTAAGGCTGTGGGTGGTGATTGCGGTCAGTGCGGTCAGTGTGACTTAGGTCAAAGCAAATAGCAAATAGCACACAGGACACTTATTAACTGAACAACGAACATACGTAAAAATAAACAACAAAGGGAAACGCCTAAAAGTTGACTACATTCAGTTTAATGAAGTGTACCGAAATAGAAACTAAGAGTCGGAAAGATGGAATTAAGTATTAAGGCATAAATTACAGTGTCAGTTGCCAGTGACAGGTGGTAAAAGGTGAGCGGGTACCAAACGAGGCAGACAAAAAGTACAACGTTTGGCTCAACTTACGCTGCTTTATTTCCAATTGAGATCTTGCTTATCTTACGAGCTGGAGTTTCCGCATCCATACGTACCACATGACCCAGCCAGCGAAGTCGCTGAGCGTTCATTCGTCTGACCATATCAATGTCTCCGTTTAGCTCATACAGCTCGTCGTTCCATCGAATACGGTAGTTACAGTCAACGCAAATAGGACCAAAGATTTTCCGAAGAACTTTTCTTTCGAACACTCCAAGAGCGGCTACATCCGATTGTGTTACTGTCCAGGGCTCTACTATTCAGCTGTATAAGAAGGTTGGAAGAAGGCTAATACCACGGTAGTTGGCGCGTAATGTGGCATCACCCTTTTTAAAAATAGGAAAGATAGTACTGAGAATTCTGTGGTGTAGGAATTAAGATTCACTCATGGAAAAATTCAACATCAATGAAAGATGCGAAAATAGCCTCGGAACGGATACATGCTTTGACACAGTAAGGCAATTTTACTCTAAAACATTAGCATTGGTCTTAACCTGAATTTTTGAAACAGGTTATCTTTTTCGATTAGAAAAAAATTTTATCTTGATGGATAGACGGGTTCGATATTATTGGGGCGATCTGAATGCTTCTATTCTCTAGGAGAAGCTTTGGTGGTGGGTTAGTAACGATTTGCAAAGAGTGTTGTAAGGATAGAGGAGGCGAGTATTTTGAAGGCGACAATAAGTAAGTCTCGGTATTTGATAGTCCATCTTGGATATTTTCCTAGTCGACGCAAAAGTATGTTTCGAAGGAGAGCATACCTCTAAGAACGACTATACAGCAGTTAAATACTCATAGAAAAAATCGAGGATTACACACTTTCGAGTTATTTAAAGAGGAAATACCAAGAAAATACGATTATTAAACGGACTGGAGAATAGATAAGAACAATTACTCTCACTCTCTTTGGACCATCACTTTTCTCAAATGATGTAAAACTTTAGTGTGAAGGACGTTGAGGTACTTAAAGATAACACGTTGAAATGCAAGACGTCTTTGGAGCCAAACTTACGAAAGTTACGAACGAAAAAATAAAGTGGAATTTGACGAATTTCCTCTCTTTCGGTATCCACTTTCCTTACCGCTAATAATGCTCAGCATGGTTTAAGTAGAATGGCCACCATTTCATTGCTGCATGGCATTCTCAGTTTGAAGAAGAGACAACGATTTATTTTGGTTTTATTGGTTTTATTTAATTTATTTTATAAACATGCACTTAAGCATAAAAGTGCTAAAGTGGGCTTGCTGGAGCTTTGGTGACAATTTATGTGAGGTGATTTGCAGGATGGAAGTTATTATTTAGTAATTGTATTTTGTAATTTGTCTTTAATCGTTGAGATTCTAGCTTTTTTATGAAGGCGGGTGGTTGAATAAAAAATGGGCAGATTTAGGATCATTTTTAAGATCTTGTTTAGAGTTCTTTGAAGTTTGTTTATGTGAAGTTTGTTTGTTTGTGCACAGTCTCTCCATACAACAGAACCGTATAAGATTAATGGTACAAATATTGATTTATATATTAGTAGTTTGTTTGGAATGGACAGGCCTGATTTACGATTTATTAGTGGATACGGAATGAATACCATCATGTTTACTTTGTCAATAATTTTGTTGATATGTAAGTTAAATAACATTTTTGTATCTAAAAACAATCCGAGGTAACGGACACAATTTTCCCAGCATATGTCCTGGTTAACCAGAAGTAAATTTGAGTAGCGTAAAGAGCACGCCTTACGCTTTCTAGTAAAAAAGATACACTTTGCTTTATCACAGTTTAACTTGATTTTCCACTGCAGTTTGCATATTAATTTTAATAGAGTTAAAACTTTCACTTGAACAGTAGACTGCAGTATCATCAGCAAACATTGAGATGACAGAGATGTCGAAATGCGGAATATCAAACGTGTAGATGTTATAAAGTAATGGCCCAAGCACTGAACCCTGAGGCACTCCAGCCATGATGGGAGAGGGTTTTGATGACACGCCATTAAAAACAGTAATGAAGGATCTGTCATCAAGAAGACTTTGAATAATTTTAGTCATATAACCTGGTGTGTTGGTGATATGCAACTTGTGTAGTAGACCTTCATGCCAAACGATATCGAAGGCGGCTTGAATGTCCAACGTAAGCAAGCCGACAGATTTTTTGTTTTCAAGCTTAAACTTGACAAAACTTTTAAGCTTTAGAAGTGGATGGGTGCAACTGAGTTTTGCTCTAAACGCAAATTGCTCAGCCGGAAGTATGGAGTTTGCTTCAAGATGAAAGTATAGCCTTTTCTTAAGAATTTTTTCAAAAATTTTTGAGATGCAACATAGCAGACTGATTGGCCTATAGCTTTCAGGAGAATCAGGTGGTTTGCCTGGTTTATGAATAGCTATGACTTTGGCCAACTTCCAAATAAGCTAGCTTAAGGCATGCATTGTATAATTTAGTCAGATAAGCGATAACCGTTTTTGGTAGGTTTTTATACAAATATTTTGAATACAATCAGGACCAGCAGCCTTTTTTGTTTTGAGCGAACTTATTATTGTATTTATCTCAGCGCATTAATTTAAAGTAAAGAATGTTCGACAGCGGTTTTAGTTGCACTGTCAGAAAGAGACACAGTTAACTTGTGTTTGTCTTCAAAAATTTTGTTTAGTAGATTTGCTTTTTGTTCATTCGTGGCAAATCTCTCATTTTTGTGACTTAAGCATGGTATAAACTGAGTTTTATTTTTAATGGCTTTGGTTACCTTCCAGAAAGTCTTCGAGTGGTTATCAAGTTTCTTGAGTTTCGCATTCCAACTGATATTGTTGAAGTTAAAGATTTCAAACTTTATAAGATGATTAAAGTGATCCAGTCGTGCTTTAAAAATGGGTAGACGAGTTCTGCACCACTGTCTTGGAACGACATTCCGTATTTTTGTAAGTTCACGGATGTGATTAGAACAATTGATTTTAGGGTAGTTGATAGGTACCCTAGGAATGCTTTTTTCGGAGGCCTCCTCCATTTTTCGAATTTAAAGCGTTGATCATTTTGTCAATTTGATCTTTATCAGGTGGTGAGTTAAGACTGGCTCCGGAGAACAACATTTGAAAGTCACTAGTTAGCAGGCGTCTAAAGCGCTTCCAGTTTGATGGAGAAAACTTTAAGTAGGTTTTATGTTTCAATGCAATACTGGTAGATACCGTTACCATTACAGGAAGATGGTCAGATGAAAGATCGTAAGGTGTGCTAGGCGTACTCAAAATGTTCGGTACATTCGTTAGAAACAAGTGTAAACTAGAGGGCTTCGAATTGTGCTTAGGTGGTATATAGGTAGGGTCACTCGGAAAGAGCAATGTGAAATTACTTAGTACAGAGAGGTTGTGCAAAACATTACCCCAACAATTAGCTTTAGCACAATTCCAAGGCCGACTTCTCGAGTTAAGGACACCTGCGATGAGATACCGATCAGGAATACGTGAAACTTTAGTTAGGTCAGATTTGAACATAGAGTTTTGATGACCACGGTCTAGTGTGTCACAGCAGTTATATAAGTAGTTTGCAGTGTTACCTGGAAAGTAAGTAGAAATGAATTTAAGCGTATTATTATTGCTTTAGTCTACTTCAACACATACATTTTCAATAATATGAGTGTCAATATTGGAAAGTTGCCTATGTTTGACTTTATTATTAACAATAATCGCAACACCACCCCCTCTACTATTGTTGCGATCCATTCTATATACTTTATAATTTGTGAGCTTAAGGGGATCTTTCTGCGTCAGCCAGGATTCAGAGGTTAAGCAAACATGTATAGTGTGATGGATAAGAAAATCTAACAGCTCAAGTTTCTTGTTTTTATAAGCACGCGCGTTCCATGTCAAAACGTCCGGAGGCTTTAGACTCCGTTGGATGTTATCATGGAAAAGGTTTTTGTTCTTAATTCAATTTAATTTTCCGGCAACGTCGGTAAATTCCATCCAATTATATGAGAGTATGAAAATCTCAATAGTATTATAGTAGTAGTAGTTCTCCATTTTAACTCAGTGGTATGTATACAATACGTAGCAGGATTGATTTTTCTCCAGTGTTTTCAACCAATATACAATTATCTTATTGGCTAACGATACGACAATTTTAGACAATTTCAAATAACTTTAGTCAATTTGCGTGGCTACTTGCCGTCTACCTAGACATCTTTATATATAAAAATCTTCTGTAGGTGTGTATCTGACTGAATTCCTCCTAAACGACTGTACTGATTTTTATGAAACTGCGTTTCACCACTCTAGTTGGAAAGGGGTTAGGACGAGTGGAGAAGTGGTAAGGCGCAAGTGAGGAATAAAGAAGGAGTGACAAGTGAAGGGATTTAAACAAAGAGGGACATGTGCAGGGAATCAAGTGAAGAAGGGCAAATAGAAAGGGCCAAATTAAATCAATCAAGTATTGAGGTGAAACTGAACTCGGTGTCATAAAATACAATAAAACAAAAAAAAAACACAAAAAAAAAACAAACAAACAAACGAAAACACGGCTGTTTCCGTCAATAGGGCGCATTGCCAACTAAGTAAGTTGAATGTTGAATCATACAATAAATGATGGGAAGATGATGACAACACTGGCCGAAGTTTGCACTGACAACCAATGCGACAAAACGAAATGTTTGATGTCTTTGACTTTGCGACATTTTCGTGGCAATCAGTTAGGGCAAATCAAAATCAAGCACCGTAAGCCAAAAAGTGTAAATAATAAAAAAATAATATTGAAAGTGTTGCATTGTATTGTAAATGGCTGCATTAAGCCCCAGAATCGCTTGAAGTTAATCAAATTGGAAAATCAGTCAATGAGAAGCAAACTTCTGTAATTTTTCATAAAGGCACAGTCAAACTTCCATATAGCGAATCCCCATGGGACCAACACACTACTACTTTATATGGGAATTTCGTTAATCAGAAATGATGTGTACTTGAAATTATCTGGACCCGCTAATGCTGTGTACTTGATATCAATTCGTAATAGGAAGAGCTTCGTTTATAGAAGTTCGTTATAGGGAAGTATGTATTTTCGACGGTACGAATAAAATGTGATTTAAAAAAAGGCATTACCAACCACGACTCAGTCAAAATATACAAAGCCTCTCTTCAGAATTATATCTAGCGTTCTGTGCTATGCACCCAATAGTCAAGCCATCGAATTTAAGAGGTGCTTTTAAAGTGCAGCGCTGGAGGAGTGGAGTTGTACCGCGGCACCCATAATTAGTGCGATTTTCAAAGATTTTAACAAAGATTCGTAATTTTGAATACACAACTGATAAGCCTTATGCAAGGCCTTAGTTTGAGCATAGAAAACGCTTAATTTAAGTCGGGTGTGTATTGGCAGTTTGCCAATTATTTTTTGTATTTCATTGCATGGTTGTTGTTGTTGCTGTTGTCCAGTGTAAGTTAAGAGTTTCGCAAGACAGCCATAAATACACACACACACACACACACACACACACATCCACATATGTACACAAACAGTGTCGGATGATACCCTTTCGAGCACTAATGGCCGTCCTCGTTTTGTATGCTTGTCCTAGTCAGAGTTGAGTTGCCAGAAATTCGTCGACCAGTCGATTCGATTGTGTACATAACAGTGTTTCTCGTATACTTTCGTTTCGCTTAGCAACAAAATAAATAAAAACCAATTTATATATACATATACACTAACAAGTGAGTAACAAAGCATTTCTCACTAATGCGTCGCTTTCATATGGGGTTTATAAAATTAGATAGCTTAATTTTATTCGTGGGTTTTTATGTACTCCCATTATTATATAGCTCAGAAGTCTGTGTGTCGAGCTACACTGACAGCTTCTAGAGTGGTAAACCTGTCTGTAATATGCAAACTAGTTCCTCCGTTTTTCAGCTAGAGAGTTGAAACTTTGTACTCTTGTTTTTTTTTTTTTTCGTTTCTTTTTTAAATCGATCGAACCTCAGCAGTAGACGGGGAAACCCCTCTGGAAACAACGCTAGACTCAAATTCAAGTTATATACAATGAAGCTCTCCCTATTGTGAATTGATTTTAAGTACATAGCTTTTTCGTTCTACTTTTACTTCATTTTGATCTCCTTATACCGAATTTCCATGCACTGAATTATCTCTAACAAGTTTTGCAGCCGGAATTTTAAAAAATAAAAAGAGATATTAACTAGGGGATCCTCAAACTTTGGTCTGCATTTATATCTTCGCGCCATAGCAGTCAGGCGACCTCTTTAGGGTACAAACAAACAAAACCAGTAACTCCTCACGAACTCAGTATCCGAGGTGGTACAGACGTCGTAATAGCAGAAAAAAAAGAAAGTCCCATCACTAACAGTTACCTGTGTTTAGTGAACAAAGTGATAATGTCGCAGCGAACTAACAGTGTAATGAGAAAGTCGTGGAGTTCAGGCTATCTTAGCTATTTATTTTATAAATTTGTATTACCAAATACTAGTATCGCCCATTGGCCGAAATTCGACCGCCCGCATGAATACAGAATAAAAAAGGTACTACCAAAGTCATGTCTCCGTATTAATATATAGATATTTCCTGTACATATGATAGGTAATACATACATATTATGTATAAAAGAGTCGGTTTCTAAGACTTCGGTACTTGCTGTCTCCATATTAGAGTTTAAATCGCACGTGAACAAATGCAATACAGAATGTGTCATTATCTCTATTTGCTCTTTCCCAAGAACCCGATTAATGTCGCAGGTTCAATCACAATTCGAAACTGACTGCATTATTCTTAATGCAGTTCTGCTGAAACATCCGAAGAGCGAGAAGCACGCGAAAGCAGAAATGCGCCGGGTCCCTGCTAGTATTTTATATATGATAATTATCAAAGTAGGCGTAATTTAATGTTACACACATGTGCAAATGGCCTTACTAGGTTCAGGATAGACTCAAGTTTTTGTTTTATATTTTGTTGAAAAATTTTCCCTTTTCCACCCCTTTTTAGGTTTTTAAAGAATTCTAACATTTTGACGAACATGTTGAGGTGCCAAGCTCATCCTCATATATTTTTAAAAATGATACTAAGTAGGCCCTATAACTCGAAGAGATAAAATCATAGTATTCGGTCCGATCATAGGAAGCTTTACCTAACTGCTCCGCCATACTTAAAAAAGATTTTGAGAAGAGCACACGTTCCGTTCGTTGATCGCAAATTGAAGAATTTACAGAACGAGAGTTAAATCGGTTGGATATATTACGATGACTAACAAAGTCACAAAAGTCGCCTTGGCAAGCCGCCTAATCGTCATCGGTCTGCAGTTCTTCGCAAATGTGTTGCTGCCGGATTATAAGCCCCATGTATTACATACGTTGCTCCGCAAGCCACAAGTCACTGAATGGCCAGATATCATCACCGATTTCTTCTTTGGTGGCTTTCGCAACTGGGATGCTACATATTACTTACATATTGCCGAGCATCTATACACTTACGCAAATACAATGGAATTTTATCCGCTCTACCCACTCTTATTGCGGAACTTGTCTCAGTTTATTATTTACATGTACATTCCAGTATCAATGCGAACAATGATTTTGGTGGTTGCTATTGGCCTGAATACATATCTATTTTGCCTGGCCGCCAACCACTTGTACGAACTCACGCAATACGTATTCAAGGATCGGATTATGAGCTGGAACGCGACGCTGCTATTCTGCTTCAATCCGGCAAGCGTATTCTTTACTGCCGCCTACTCGGAAGCATTGTTCGCTTACATTTGCTTTAAACTGATGCTAATTTGCGTTAGAAAAATCAAATCAACTAAGGACATCATGTTGGCATTAATGGCGTCGTATGTGTGTCAACCGAATGGACTCTTTAACGCGTTGCTGCCGCTCTACTTCGGTATGCAATACATATTTGTGTCTAAGAAACCTTGGCAGTATATCCTCAAGTTACTACCTTGCCTGATGCTAACGGGACTGCCACTGTTCTTCTACAAGTTCTATATTAATAATAGAGTTTGCTGGCCTAAACCAAATGTTAAACTCACCGATGTGGTTATGGACTATATCTACGAGTGCAACTACACTTTGGCTGGCGAATTCAAATGGGGCCCTTCGATGTGGTTCGCAGATCCGTTGCCATACCATAACAACAACTCACTAGGATATTATTGGCGTGTGGACTTAAAGCATCACTACGATTGGACAAAACTGTTGAACATTGTATTGGCCACGCCGACTTTGTGGTTTCTTTATTACCATTGTTATGTCTACATGGAAGACTTTTTTAAGAGTTATTTTTCGAGCAAAACTTTCAAGAACCTTCGCCTGGGAGTGCCATCATTTCCATTCGTGCTACATGCTCTCATTCTAACCACAATGTGTACATTTTCCGGGAGCGTAGAGAATTGTACGCGTTTGCTCTGCTCCGCCTCGCCCTGTATTTATTGGTTCGGTGCGAAATACATGCCGAAAAATATTGCCAACCTCAAACACCCCTCGGGGGCTTCATACATCGTAATGTGGTTTTGCATTTATTTTACTCTAGGCGCAGTCTTCTTCAGCAACAATATGCCATGGATGGAATGCGAACGTGGCGCTTGAAGCTCTTATCGGCAAAGTTATTATTTTGATATAGATATAAAAAAAAAACAACTTTTCCAATTTTCACTGTCGAATTGCAGTAAATATATTTTAAATACGGGGTATAGCAACATAACCATTGACGTCTTATTATTCTTAATTGTCTAGACTAGCACAAGTCTTTCTAGTGAAAATAGTCCTTTTATTTAGGAATGCTGCAAGACTGCCTTCCTTTTTTTAACTCTCTCGAGTTACTTACTCTTAGATGTAAACGAGGGTGTCGAGAACACGAAGGATTAAACTTAAGGTACTCACCATTGAGCTAAGTGACCAGTAGAACTTAAATGGTAAGTGGCAGAAGAAAATAACATTATACACTTGGCACAAGATAAGTTGCCGTACTCTGTGATAACAAGTTAAAAAACAGGAGGTTTTTATGCTTGGTTAGTCCTCTAGTGTTTCGATGTGTCTAATTGTATTTCCTGTAAGTGCCGTTCCCTGCAGTTTGCTTGGTGGCAATTGTCCCCATTTCGATAATAACTCACCAGTCCCTTTTTGTTTACTGGTGGCTAGTGAATTCAGTAGTCGTAGGTAATGCAGAGGTGAAACAGTGAGAGCGATTGAGAGGTATTTTTTTATTTTATTTTTTTTTACTCTCATTCAAGTGGTGTTGTAATACAACAATTAGAGTTAGTCGTAAATATTCTGCTTCGGCGTTGCAGGAACAACATCGGAATAAGACGACACACCAAAATACACATACATAAAAGCAATTACAACAAATGATGCAACCCAGCTGTTGAGAGGACATGGTTGCTTCCGGCGGTAACTGTTCAAGTTCGACCATGACGTGGTCTCATGGTGTACGAACTGCCAAAATCAGCATTAGACAGACGCTGAACACATTCTGTTCCGATGTGGAAGATTTGAAAAAGTCAAGTGATGCATCACGAAATGCGTGACGTTATGCAAAGTTTTCGCCCACTGAAACCAAAGATGTTTCACATCCTAATATCAAGTCAAGGAAGTCAGTGAACCAGTTGCCATCGAATATTCGCTTAGCTGATCCAGAATCCTTCAGGCTACAACACGTTGACCTTCTCATTGTTGTATGGCCGGCCAATTTTAGTTAGGATCAGGGCTGCCGCTCTCCCAGATAATGCATCTTAAACTGAGAAGAAGCTTGACTGCAAAACTCACTTCAAGTAAAATTTCACTCTGTTGCCCTCCGGCAGATTCATTTATGGAACGAAGCCTGACTCAACCGCGTTGATTCATACTCTGCAGATATTGGCGGTGCACGAAGATTCTATGTTTTCGAGTGTGTGGAGGAGCGTACTTTGAGATTTGTATGTGGATGAGGTATTCACAGATGGCAGAAGTGATCGAAGTCGTTCAACAGACAACATACATGCTAAAGAGTGGTTATTTCAAGTTGGAATTATTGGGTCCAAATGACTCCACCGTATATCCGATGATACCAGATGAGTGCAAAGAGAAGTACACGCATTCCGATGATGGCCGCGACTCCACAGCGCCCCTGGGATTTTTCTGGGATTTAGCTTCAAACTATTCTTGACTTGGCCTTATTAGACGGGTCTTCTTTCGAACGCAGCTAGGTTTCATGCTAATCGATTGACGGCTTACAAAATTACGCACGTTTCCAGTAAAAAAAATGTGCTGAAACATACGAATTGTTATGATGATGACTTTACACAAGCTTAAATGTGGTTTACATGATTAAAAAGTGCCCGTGATGATTTACATGATGTGCCAAGACCTGGACGACCAGTAGCATTAAATTATGCTGAGTTAGTGGAATAGTACGTGAAATAATTGCTACCAATGCAAATTGAAAGAACACTTGGGTCTGTGCACGTTTTGCTCCACATATGTTGAATGAAGACCTCACAAGACCATCATCAACCATACTACGTACTCATTTGATCTAATGCCGTGTGACTATTTTCTGATGACGTCCAAGCCATTCAAGCAACCGTAACATATGTATATCGGTGCTAACGAACATTCCCAAAACCGAGTTGAAAAAGTCTATTGATTAACAACTAAAATTTATATATTAAATTTGTCCTGCGATCCATACATAATATTTCTAATATATACATACACACGCATATAGATTTAGCGAGGGAGGAGAGTAAAATTTGTTTGTTGTATCGTTTTGATAAGCACTATATTTGCTTTGCTAATTTCTTTAAACCGCTACGCAAAAACATGTTTTTATTTTATTTTGTATTCGTTTTACTTTTTGTTTATTGCAATAAACTCTTTACAACAATTTTCATTAATTTCGTTACGCTTTACTTTGTCGCAAACTACTGCTTAATATTAATTTTTTTTTCGCACACAAAATGTCAGAAGTGAATTAATGCATATGACTGCTCAGCGCTGGTAACATAGTATAAATCAATACTAGACCTATGACAGGAACAACAAAGTGATAAGACTGCACACCAAAAAGGCGCCTTCATAAAAAGCAATTACAATGCAATATTTTACCCTACTGAAAGTAAAAGATGTTACGCATCAATTAAATTAAAGTGTGTTGTACATTACTTCAATATTTACAGATTCAAAATACGATAAAGAAGAATTGGAGCATGCTAATAAGGTGTTACCTACATTGAGAGATGAGGAGCAACGTACCGCATAATATATTTGAATCACTAAATATATTAGAAAGTTTTGTTGAGCAAGAAAAACGTAAGAGTGTCTAAACTTACTGATTACCTATATATAAATGGGCCAAGATATTCACTTTAACGACACCTTATGCCTAAACTATATAACCGATTTTGACAAAAAATATACCACTCGACAGGTTTTCATTTGCAGAAGTGAATCGTATACTTTTGTATTAAAATTTATTTGGTATTGTAGGCGTAAAAACGGTTAAGAGTTGTCACACATGCAACTACAATACATTTTTACACACACGCTTCGAATGACACACGTTTGCATATTGTCGAAATTACCTTAACGCATGTGGTTACGAAAAGTACAATGATTATTACTTTTTTTTATTTATAAATATCTTTATTTGTAAAAGTATAATGTGGACAGGATCTCAAACTGTGACCATAACAACATTTTCAATCTAAGTAGTGGTCGCCAAATCCACAATTAGTGTTGTGGTGTAATCATAGCAAGCTGCGAATACTATTTATGTATTGCGGTGAGGACCAACTCCTGTTGAAGGTGGTTGTAATCGCATGGTGATCCGGGAAGGAGGTGTGCGGAATAAGAGGCCGAAGTGGCGCTCTATAAGTCTGATGATAGGCTTGGAAATAACTGGGCGTCTTGTGGCAAGTCTATTGGGATGGTCCATCACCTTATCATTGTATCTGCTGGAGATGAAGGAAATTTGCTTCTCCACGCTACTCAAATGGAGATTGTGGTGCAAAGTGGAATTTCTGCCATAATATTCACAACCAGTAATAAGGCACAAAGCCTTGTTCTGGAGAGTCTGATACCTGTTGCGGTTCGAACTTGCAGCAGTACCCCAAATCTGGATAGCGTATACCCAGGTAGAAGCATTGATCTGCTGATAGAACATGCGTATTACGATTATGGTTGAATTTCAATCGCTGGGCGAAGACTAGTTTAAAATAAAAGTGGTAAAATATATCATAATTTCTATTTACTATAGGGCAAATCGACTGTATTTGTTTGTTAACTTATCATAAGTCCACATTCCAGAACTGATGATTTTAAAGATCCATTCACCTAATCTTGTAATATCAATAACCTAGCTATACTGTATAGCTATATCGTATAGCCCTTCTAAAGCTTCAGGCGTATAATATTTTAGATATGATAAAAGCCTTACCCAACGATACACACATGTGCTAGTGACATTCCTAGGTTACGAGTCATTTTTTATATGAGGTTTCGGGAATAGCCTCAAGTCATTCAATCGAATTAAGTTTTATATTCTGTTAGAAAAATTAGCTTTTTCACCCCCCTTTTTAGTCTTTTTAAAGAATTCTAACATTTTGACGAACATGTTGAGGTGCCAAGCTCATCCTCATATATTTTTAAAAATGATACTAAGTAGGCCCTATAACTCGAAGAGATAAAATCATAGTATTCGGTCCGATCATAGGAAGCTTTACCTAACTGCTCCGCCATACTTAAAAAAGATTTTGAGAAGAGCACACGTTCCGTTCGTTGATCGCAAATTGAAGAATTTACAGAACGAGAGTTAAATCGGTTGGATATATTACGATGACTAACAAAGTCACAAAAGTCGCCTTGGCAAGCCGCCTAATCGTCATCGGTCTGCAGTTCTTCGCAAATGTGTTGCTGCCGGATTATAAGCCCCATGTATTACATACGTTGCTCCGCAAGCCACAAGTCACTGAATGGCCAGATATCATCACCGATTTCTTCTTTGGTGGCTTTCGCAACTGGGATGCTACATATTACTTACATATTGCCGAGCATCTATACACTTACGCAAATACAATGGAATTTTATCCGCTCTACCCACTCTTATTGCGGAACTTGTCTCAGTTTATTATTTACATGTACATTCCAGTATCAATGCGAACAATGATTTTGGTGGTTGCTATTGGCCTGAATACATATCTATTTTGCCTGGCCGCCAACCACTTGTACGAACTCACGCAATACGTATTCAAGGATCGGATTATGAGCTGGAACGCGACGCTGCTATTCTGCTTCAATCCGGCAAGCGTATTCTTTACTGCCGCCTACTCGGAAGCATTGTTCGCTTACATTTGCTTTAAACTGATGCTAATTTGCGTTAGAAAAATCAAATCAACTAAGGACATCATGTTGGCATTAATGGCGTCGTATGTGTGTCAACCGAATGGACTCTTTAACGCGTTGCTGCCGCTCTACTTCGGTATGCAATACATATTTGTGTCTAAGAAACCTTGGCAGTATATCCTCAAGTTACTACCTTGCCTGATGCTAACGGGACTGCCACTGTTCTTCTACAAGTTCTATATTAATAATAGAGTTTGCTGGCCTAAACCAAATGTTAAACTCACCGATGTGGTTATGGACTATATCTACGAGTGCAACTACACTTTGGCTGGCGAATTCAAATGGGGCCCTTCGATGTGGTTCGCAGATCCGTTGCCATACCATAACAACAACTCACTAGGATATTATTGGCGTGTGGACTTAAAGCATCACTACGATTGGACAAAACTGTTGAACATTGTATTGGCCACGCCGACTTTGTGGTTTCTTTATTACCATTGTTATGTCTACATGGAAGACTTTTTTAAGAGTTATTTTTCGAGCAAAACTTTCAAGAACCTTCGCCTGGGAGTGCCATCATTTCCATTCGTGCTACATGCTCTCATTCTAACCACAATGTGTACATTTTCCGGGAGCGTAGAGAATTGTACGCGTTTGCTCTGCTCCGCCTCGCCCTGTATTTATTGGTTCGGTGCGAAATACATGCCGAAAAATATTGCCAACCTCAAACACCCCTCGGGGGCTTCATACATCGTAATGTGGTTTTGCATTTATTTTACTCTAGGCGCAGTCTTCTTCAGCAACAATATGCCATGGATGGAATGCGAACGTGGCGCTTGAAGCTCTTATCGGCAAAGTTATTATTTTGATATAGATATAAAAAAAAAAACAACTTTTCCAATTTTCACTGTCGAATTGCAGTAAATATATTTTAAATACGGGGTATAGCAACAGAACCATTGACGTCTTATTATTCTTAATTGTCTAGACTAGCACAAGTCTTTCTAGTGAAAATAGTCCTTTTATTTAGGAATGCATGGCATGGAAGTGGAGGAGTCTTCGTCGAAGCGGCTGCAAGACTGCCTTCCTTTTTTTAACTCTCTCGAGTTACTTACTCTTAGATGTAAACGAGGGTGTCGAGAACACGAAGGATTAAACTTAAGGTACTCACCAATGAGCTAAGTGACCAGTAGAACTTAAATGGTAAGTGGCAGAAGAAAATAACATTATACACTTGGCACAAGATAAGTTGCCGTACTCTGTGATAACAAGTTAAAAAACAGGAGGTTTTTATGCTTGGTTAGTCCTCTAGTGTTTCGATGTCTCTAATTGTATTTCCTGTAAGTGCCGTTCCCTGCAGTTTGCTTGGTGGCAATTGTCCCCATTTCGATAATAACTCACCAGTCCCTTTTTGTTTACTGGTGGCTAGTGAATTCAGTAGTCGTAGGTAATGCAGAGGTGAAACAGTGAGAGCGATTGAGAGGTATTTTTTTATTTTATTTTTTTTTACTCTCATTCAAGTGGTGTTGTAATACAACAATTAGAGTTAGTCGTAAATATTCTGCTTCGGCGTTGCAGGAACAACATCGGAATAAGACGACACACCAAAATACACATACATAAAAGCAATTACAACAAATGATGCAACCCAGCTGTTGAGAGGACATGGTTGCTTCCGGCGGTAACTGTTCAAGTTCGACCATGACGTGGTCTCATGGTGTACGAACTGCCAAAATCAGCATTAGACAGACGCTGAACACATTCTGTTCCGATGTGGAAGATTTGAAAAAGTCAAGTGATGCATCACGAAATGCGTGACGTTATGCAAAGTTTTCGCCCACTGAAACCAAAGATGTTTCACATCCTAATATCAAGTCAAGGAAGTCAGTGAACCAGTTGCCATCGAATATTCGCTTAGCTGATCCAGAATCCTTCAGGCTACAACACGTTGACCTTCTCATTGTTGTATGGCCGGCCAATTTTAGTTAGGATCAGGGCTGCCGCTCTCCCAGATAATGCATCTTAAACTGAGAAGAAGCTTGACTGCAAAACTCACTTCAAGTAAAATTTCACTCTGTTGCCCTCCGGCAGATTCATTTATGGAACGAAGCCTGACTCAACCGCGTTGATTCATACTCTGCAGATATTGGCGGTGCACGAAGATTCTATGTTTTCGAGTGTGTGGAGGAGCGTACTTTGAGATTTGTATGTGGATGAGGTATTCACAGATGGCAGAAGTGATCGAAGTCGTTCAACAGACAACATACATGCTAAAGAGTGGTTATTTCAAGTTGGAATTATTGGGTCCAAATGACTCCACCGTATATCCGATGATACCAGATGAGTGCAAAGAGAAGTACACGCATTCCGATGATGGCCGCGACTCCACAGCGCCCCTGGGATTTTTCTGGGATTTAGCTTCAAACTATTCTTGACTTGGCCTTATTAGACGGGTCTTCTTTCGAACGCAGCTAGGTTTCATGCTAATCGATTGACGGCTTACAAAATTACGCACGTTTCCAGTAAAAAAAATGTGCTGAAACATACGAATTGTTATGATGATGACTTTACACAAGCTTAAATGTGGTTTACATGATTAAAAAGTGCCCGTGATGATTTACATGATGTGCCAAGACCTGGACGACCAGTAGCATTAAATTATGCTGAGTTAGTGGAATAGTACGTGAAATAATTGCTACCAATGCAAATTGAAAGAACACTTGGGTCTGTGCACGTTTTGCTCCACATATGTTGAATGAAGACCTCACAAGACCATCATCAACCATACTACGTACTCATTTGATCTAATGCCGTGTGACTATTTTCTGATGACGTCCAAGCCATTCAAGCAACCGTAACATATGTATATCGGTGCTAACGAACATTCCCAAAACCGAGTTGAAAAAGTCTATTGATTAACAACTAAAATTTATATATTAAATTTGTCCTGCGATCCATACATAATATTTCTAATATATACATACACACGCATATAGATTTAGCGAGGGAGGAGAGTAAAATTTGTTTGTTGTATCGTTTTGATAAGCACTATATTTGCTTTGCTAATTTCTTTAAACCGCTACGCAAAAACATGTTTTTATTTTATTTTGTATTCGTTTTACTTTTTGTTTATTGCAATAAACTCTTTACAACAATTTTCATTAATTTCGTTACGCTTTACTTTGTCGCAAACTACTGCTTAATATTAATTTTTTTTTCGCACACAAAATGTCAGAAGTGAATTAATGCATATGACTGCTCAGCGCTGGTAACATAGTATAAATCAATACTAGACCTATGACAGGAACAACAAAGTGATAAGACTGCACACCAAAAAGGCGCCTTCATAAAAAGCAATTACAATGCAATATTTTACCCTACTGAAAGTAAAAGATGTTACGCATCAATTAAATTAAAGTGTGTTGTACATTACTTCAATATTTACAGATTCAAAATACGATAAAGAAGAATTGGAGCATGCTAATAAGGTGTTACCTACATTGAGAGATGAGGAGCAACGTACCGCATAATATATTTGAATCACTAAATATATTAGAAAGTTTTGTTGAGCAAGAAAAACGTAAGAGTGTCTAAACTTACTGATTACCTATATATAAATGGGCCAAGATATTCACTTTAACGACACCTTATGCCTAAACTATATAACCGATTTTGACAAAAAATATACCACTCGACAGGTTTTCATTTGCAGAAGTGAATCGTATACTTTTGTATTAAAATTTATTTGGTATTGTAGGCGTAAAAACGGTTAAGAGTTGTCACACATGCAACTACAATACATTTTTACACACACGCTTCGAATGACACACGTTTGCATATTGTCGAAATTACCTTAACGCATGTGGTTACGAAAAGTACAATGATTATTACTTTTTTTTATTTATAAATATCTTTATTTGTAAAAGTATAATGTGGACAGGATCTCAAACTGTGACCATAACAACATTTTCAATCTAAGTAGTGGTCGCCAAATCCACAATTAGTGTTGTGGTGTAATCATAGCAAGCTGCGAATACTATTTATGTATTGCGGTGAGGACCAACTCCTGTTGAAGGTGGTTGTAATCGCATGGTGATCCGGGAAGGAGGTGTGCGGAATAAGAGGCCGAAGTGGCGCTCTATAAGTCTGATGATAGGCTTGGAAATAACTGGGCGTCTTGTGGCAAGTCTATTGGGATGGTCCATCACCTTATCATTGTATCTGCTGGAGATGAAGGAAATTTGCTTCTCCACGCTACTCAAATGGAGATTGTGGTGCAAAGTGGAATTTCTGCCATAATATTCACAACCAGTAATAAGGCACAAAGCCTTGTTCTGGAGAGTCTGATACCTGTTGCGGTTCGAACTTGCAGCAGTACCCCAAATCTGGATAGCGTATACCCAGGTAGAAGCATTGATCTGCTGATAGAACATGCGTATTACGATTATGGTTGAATTTCAATCGCTGGGCGAAGACTAGTTTAAAATAAAAGTGGTAAAATATATCATAATTTCTATTTACTATAGGGCAAATCGACTGTATTTGTTTGTTAACTTATCATAAGTCCACATTCCAGAACTGATGATTTTAAAGATCCATTCACCTAATCTTGTAATATCAATAACCTAGCTATACTGTATAGCTATATCGTATAGCCCTTCTAAAGCTTCAGGCGTATAATATTTTAGATATGATAAAAGCCTTACCCAACGATACACACATGTGCTAGTGACATTCCTAGGTTACGAGTCATTTTTTATATGAGGTTTCGGGAATAGCCTCAAGTCATTCAATCGAATTAAGTTTTATATTCTGTTAGAAAAATTAGCTTTTTCACCCCCCTTTTTAGTCTTTTTAAAGAATTCTAACATTTTGACGAACATGTTGAGGTGCCAAGCTCATTCTCATTTATTTTTAAAAATGATACTAAGTAGGCCCTATAACTCGAAGAGATAAAATCATAGTATTCGGTCCGATCATAGGAAGCTTTACCTAACTGCTCCGCCATACTTAAAAAAGATTTTGAGTAGAGCACACGTTCCGTTCGTTGATCGCAAATTGAAGAATTTACAGAACGAGAGTTAAATCGGTTGGATATATTACGATGACTAACAAAGTCACAAAAGTCGCCTTGGCAAGCCGCCTAATCGTCATCGGTCTGCAGTTCTTCGCAAATGTGTTGCTGCCGGATTATAAGCCCCATGTATTACATACGTTGCTCCGCAAGCCACAAGTCACTGAATGGCCAGATATCATCACCGATTTCTTCTTTGGTGGCTTTCGCAACTGGGATGCTACATATTACTTACATATTGCCGAGCATCTATACACTTACGCAAATACAATGGAATTTTATCCGCTCTACCCACTCTTATTGCGGAACTTGTCTCAGTTTATTATTTACATGTACATTCCAGTATCAATGCGAACAATGATTTTGGTGGTTGCTATTGGCCTGAATACATATCTATTTTGCCTGGCCGCCAACCACTTGTACGAACTCACGCAATACGTATTCAAGGATCGGATTATGAGCTGGAACGCGACGCTGCTATTCTGCTTCAATCCGGCAAGCGTATTCTTTACTGCCGCCTACTCGGAAGCATTGTTCGCTTACATTTGCTTTAAACTGATGCTAATTTGCGTTAGAAAAATCAAATCAACTAAGGACATCATGTTGGCATTAATGGCGTCGTATGTGTGTCAACCGAATGGACTCTTTAACGCGTTGCTGCCGCTCTACTTCGGTATGCAATACATATTTGTGTCTAAGAAACCTTGGCAGTATATCCTCAAGTTACTACCTTGCCTGATGCTAACGGGACTGCCACTGTTCTTCTACAAGTTCTATATTAATAATAGAGTTTGCTGGCCTAAACCAAATGTTAAACTCACCGATGTGGTTATGGACTATATCTACGAGTGCAACTACACTTTGGCTGGCGAATTCAAATGGGGCCCTTCGATGTGGTTCGCAGATCCGTTGCCATACCATAACAACAACTCACTAGGATATTATTGGCGTGTGGACTTAAAGCATCACTACGATTGGACAAAACTGTTGAACATTGTATTGGCCACGCCGACTTTGTGGTTTCTTTATTACCATTGTTATGTCTACATGGAAGACTTTTTTAAGAGTTATTTTTCGAGCAAAACTTTCAAGAACCTTCGCCTGGGAGTGCCATCATTTCCATTCGTGCTACATGCTCTCATTCTAACCACAATGTGTACATTTTCCGGGAGCGTAGAGAATTGTACGCGTTTGCTCTGCTCCGCCTCGCCCTGTATTTATTGGTTCGGTGCGAAATACATGCCGAAAAATATTGCCAACCTCAAACACCCCTCGGGGGCTTCATACATCGTAATGTGGTTTTGCATTTATTTTACTCTAGGCGCAGTCTTCTTCAGCAACAATATGCCATGGATGGAATGCGAACGTGGCGCTTGAAGCTCTTATCGGCAAAGTTATTATTTTGATATAGATATAAAAAAAAAAACAACTTTTCCAATTTTCACTGTCGAATTGCAGTAAATATATTTTAAATACGGGGTATAGCAACAGAACCATTGACGTCTTATTATTCTTAATTGTCTAGACTAGCACAAGTCTTTCTAGTGAAAATAGTCCTTTTATTTAGGAATGCATGGCATGGAAGTGGAGGAGTCTTCGTCGAAGCGGCTGCAAGACTGCCTTCCTTTTTTTAACTCTCTCGAGTTACTTACTCTTAGATGTAAACGAGGGTGTCGAGAACACGAAGGATTAAACTTAAGGTACTCACCAATGAGCTAAGTGACCAGTAGAACTTAAATGGTAAGTGGCAGAAGAAAATAACATTATACACTTGGCACAAGATAAGTTGCCGTACTCTGTGATAACAAGTTAAAAAACAGGAGGTTTTTATGCTTGGTTAGTCCTCTAGTGTTTCGATGTCTCTAATTGTATTTCCTGTAAGTGCCGTTCCCTGCAGTTTGCTTGGTGGCAATTGTCCCCATTTCGATAATAACTCACCAGTCCCTTTTTGTTTACTGGTGGCTAGTGAATTCAGTAGTCGTAGGTAATGCAGAGGTGAAACAGTGAGAGCGATTGAGAGGTATTTTTTTATTTTATTTTTTTTTACTCTCATTCAAGTGGTGTTGTAATACAACAATTAGAGTTAGTCGTAAATATTCTGCTTCGGCGTTGCAGGAACAACATCGGAATAAGACGACACACCAAAATACACATACATAAAAGCAATTACAACAAATGATGCAACCCAGCTGTTGAGAGGACATGGTTGCTTCCGGCGGTAACTGTTCAAGTTCGACCATGACGTGGTCTCATGGTGTACGAACTGCCAAAATCAGCATTAGACAGACGCTGAACACATTCTGTTCCGATGTGGAAGATTTGAAAAAGTCAAGTGATGCATCACGAAATGCGTGACGTTATGCAAAGTTTTCGCCCACTGAAACCAAAGATGTTTCACATCCTAATATCAAGTCAAGGAAGTCAGTGAACCAGTTGCCATCGAATATTCGCTTAGCTGATCCAGAATCCTTCAGGCTACAACACGTTGACCTTCTCATTGTTGTATGGCCGGCCAATTTTAGTTAGGATCAGGGCTGCCGCTCTCCCAGATAATGCATCTTAAACTGAGAAGAAGCTTGACTGCAAAACTCACTTCAAGTAAAATTTCACTCTGTTGCCCTCCGGCAGATTCATTTATGGAACGAAGCCTGACTCAACCGCGTTGATTCATACTCTGCAGATATTGGCGGTGCACGAAGATTCTATGTTTTCGAGTGTGTGGAGGAGCGTACTTTGAGATTTGTATGTGGATGAGGTATTCACAGATGGCAGAAGTGATCGAAGTCGTTCAACAGACAACATACATGCTAAAGAGTGGTTATTTCAAGTTGGAATTATTGGGTCCAAATGACTCCACCGTATATCCGATGATACCAGATGAGTGCAAAGAGAAGTACACGCATTCCGATGATGGCCGCGACTCCACAGCGCCCCTGGGATTTTTCTGGGATTTAGCTTCAAACTATTCTTGACTTGGCCTTATTAGACGGGTCTTCTTTCGAACGCAGCTAGGTTTCATGCTAATCGATTGACGGCTTACAAAATTACGCACGTTTCCAGTAAAAAAAATGTGCTGAAACATACGAATTGTTATGATGATGACTTTACACAAGCTTAAATGTGGTTTACATGATTAAAAAGTGCCCGTGATGATTTACATGATGTGCCAAGACCTGGACGACCAGTAGCATTAAATTATGCTGAGTTAGTGGAATAGTACGTGAAATAATTGCTACCAATGCAAATTGAAAGAACACTTGGGTCTGTGCACGTTTTGCTCCACATATGTTGAATGAAGACCTCACAAGACCATCATCAACCATACTACGTACTCATTTGATCTAATGCCGTGTGACTATTTTCTGATGACGTCCAAGCCATTCAAGCAACCGTAACATATGTATATCGGTGCTAACGAACATTCCCAAAACCGAGTTGAAAAAGTCTATTGATTAACAACTAAAATTTATATATTAAATTTGTCCTGCGATCCATACATAATATTTCTAATATATACATACACACGCATATAGATTTAGCGAGGGAGGAGAGTAAAATTTGTTTGTTGTATCGTTTTGATAAGCACTATATTTGCTTTGCTAATTTCTTTAAACCGCTACGCAAAAACATGTTTTTATTTTATTTTGTATTCGTTTTACTTTTTGTTTATTGCAATAAACTCTTTACAACAATTTTCATTAATTTCGTTACGCTTTACTTTGTCGCAAACTACTGCTTAATATTAATTTTTTTTTCGCACACAAAATGTCAGAAGTGAATTAATGCATATGACTGCTCAGCGCTGGTAACATAGTATAAATCAATACTAGACCTATGACAGGAACAACAAAGTGATAAGACTGCACACCAAAAAGGCGCCTTCATAAAAAGCAATTACAATGCAATATTTTACCCTACTGAAAGTAAAAGATGTTACGCATCAATTAAATTAAAGTGTGTTGTACATTACTTCAATATTTACAGATTCAAAATACGATAAAGAAGAATTGGAGCATGCTAATAAGGTGTTACCTACATTGAGAGATGAGGAGCAACGTACCGCATAATATATTTGAATCACTAAATATATTAGAAAGTTTTGTTGAGCAAGAAAAACGTAAGAGTGTCTAAACTTACTGATTACCTATATATAAATGGGCCAAGATATTCACTTTAACGACACCTTATGCCTAAACTATATAACCGATTTTGACAAAAAATATACCACTCGACAGGTTTTCATTTGCAGAAGTGAATCGTATACTTTTGTATTAAAATTTATTTGGTATTGTAGGCGTAAAAACGGTTAAGAGTTGTCACACATGCAACTACAATACATTTTTACACACACGCTTCGAATGACACACGTTTGCATATTGTCGAAATTACCTTAACGCATGTGGTTACGAAAAGTACAATGATTATTACTTTTTTTTATTTATAAATATCTTTATTTGTAAAAGTATAATGTGGACAGGATCTCAAACTGTGACCATAACAACATTTTCAATCTAAGTAGTGGTCGCCAAATCCACAATTAGTGTTGTGGTGTAATCATAGCAAGCTGCGAATACTATTTATGTATTGCGGTGAGGACCAACTCCTGTTGAAGGTGGTTGTAATCGCATGGTGATCCGGGAAGGAGGTGTGCGGAATAAGAGGCCGAAGTGGCGCTCTATAAGTCTGATGATAGGCTTGGAAATAACTGGGCGTCTTGTGGCAAGTCTATTGGGATGGTCCATCACCTTATCATTGTATCTGCTGGAGATGAAGGAAATTTGCTTCTCCACGCTACTCAAATGGAGATTGTGGTGCAAAGTGGAATTTCTGCCATAATATTCACAACCAGTAATAAGGCACAAAGCCTTGTTCTGGAGAGTCTGATACCTGTTGCGGTTCGAACTTGCAGCAGTACCCCAAATCTGGATAGCGTATACCCAGGTAGAAGCATTGATCTGCTGATAGAACATGCG